>VMDR010000081.1:0-462545 GCA_007922815.1 Macrotus californicus | reverse complement strand
TGTGTGTGTGTGTGTGTGTGTGTGTGTGTGTGTGAGATGGTGTTATTGGCATCTATACTGGTCAAGGCCAAGTGTGCAGCTAAACATCCTACAGTGTACAGGACAGCCACCATGTCACAGATTGATCCAGATGTCAACAGTGCCAAGGTCGAGCAACTCTGCCTTAGACCAATCAATCAAATCCTGAGTCATGGGGACACCCGGCAGGAGGGCACGGGGAATTAGTTAGCGAAGGTTTCCTGAAAGCTGTAATAGCTTGGCTGAGTGTAGCCAGATGGGCCCTGGCCAAATCAATCCAGGTAATGAGTCAAGCCCAGCCTCCAGCCGCGTGAATGAGCAGAAATGCAGATGGCCTCCGCCACCTTTCCTGCCTCTTCCAGCGGGATGTGAGCCCATACAGGCAGGGGCCTCGCCTGTCTTAGTGCTTTACCCTCATTCCCAGCGCAGTGCCTGTCACACAGTTGCCTTGGTTGAAGAATAAATGGATGAAGTGGAGACCCGTGACAGTGAAACCCCAACTCTGTAAACTCCTGGGTGTCACACGGAGTGCACTCTGTGGGCAATGTTCTGGGAGATGCACAGGAGGGGCAGTCAGTCAGTGCTAGCAAGATCCCAGAAAACAGTTCAACTCTATCACTATTCAGATGGGAGACCAAGGCACAGAGGAGGGAAGATGGTAGCCCAAGGCCACTCCTTAACATGGGGGCAGATGCAGGCCAGAGATATTGTGACCCTGTCCTGACCTTGCATCCATACCAACAGGTAGATACGAATGGTTGTTCAGAGACACGTGATCCGCTGATCACAGTTTCTAGTTCCTAAATCCAAGTCTATTTTGGGAACTTGGGCACATCCCACCTCCCATCTCCTTACAAAGCTGTCTTCCTGGATTCACTTACCTGAGGACCCCGAAAGGATGCTGAGTGGGGCACTATTATTTTGTCAATGACATGCCCTGCTCAGCTTGCAAAATGGCCACCAACTGGCCAACCAAAATGGCCAGTTCTTTCAAAGTTTATTATTTGCCTTCTCTGCTAACCATAAAAATAATTGGGGCTGTGTGCGTATGATCCAAATCTCCCACTTCTCTTAGATAACCAGAAGGTTTGGCAGTACTCCGCCCATTCTTTTTCTGCATGGCAGCCATTCCCTGGAGCCGGGCAGTGGCTGCCCCTTTAGTTAAGAAACAAGAGCTCCATTGCACCTCCGGCCCTCCTGGCACCTCACTCCTGTACGAGCCTGCCTGGTCCGAGCGGCATTCTGAGATTGCCACCCAGCCCCAGCTGGAGGGGCACGTGTGAGTGGGTGAGGCCACGTGGGGAACCCCCACCCCCGGGGGAGGACGGTCTCCCTTGGTGGCCATGGGAACATGCTGTCATGTGTTAACACATCTTCCACCTGAAACCGAGAGATGACAAAGTACATCTCTCTCCTCAGCTCAGGCAACTCCAGCTCCGGGTGGCCCCACCACTGAAGAGCCAGAAGGGGGAGGGGTGTGATCTGTCTTTTCCAACCAGGGCCCCAAATGCAGATGCCTCCAAACACCCCCAATGTGTTCAACCAACCCAGAGATGGGGCGTTGGGAGGGGCTGGTTTAGATTCCATCTTATGTAAAAAGACCAGAAAATGTTTGATTAGAGATAGAGGAAGGCGTGGGTGTCTGAGACAGGGCTCTGTTTCTGGGCAGACGTTCACATTCCCCACTGCCTCCCTCCCCTTCACTTCCTCTGGGCAAAAGCACAGACTTGCTTTGAAGCTCAGCGCAGCCATCTTCCCCTCAGCGCTGACCCCAGCCCTGCACCAACGCCCTGGAGTCCCTCACGCATCCGGCCTGTTTCTAGGCTGCTTACAGAATCAGAAGGAAATAAGGGAAGGAAGTGAGAGAATCAGCCAGAAATAAGGAAGTGCCCCACGCACCATTTCCCTTTGAAATGAAGAGGCTGAAACCCGGAACAGCAGCGGAAATCGAAAATCTCATTGAGAAAAGAGGCACACAGAGAAGTGAGTGCCAATTAGCACCCAGGCCCCCTCCTGGGAATGTCAGCCATAAATATTAATGGCCATAATCATCTGGTATTAGTCATAATGCCTTGGAAATTAAGGTCATTTTACTGGGAGTAAATAACTGCCTTAATGGCAGCAAAAGGTAACTGTCGCTCGCTGGCTGGCTGGCTGGCTGCCTGCCAGGTGTGGCCCGCCAAGGTGATGACATAAATCAGAAGAGACAGGTCCACTCTGAGAAGTGGGGCAGCGGCATCTAGGGCAGGAAGGGTGAGGGGGCAGGGCCATGGCTGACCCTCCCAGTGTCAGCAGTCCCACATGGGGCCCTGGGGCACACCTGCTCCCACAGGGCCCAGCAGCCCCATTAGTGCAAACACGGGGGCTAAGGGCAGAGGGCCCATTGCTTTTCATCGCTGCTGTGTTGCCTTTGCTACGTGATGTAGCCCCTTCTCTTCTTCCTCTACCTCCTTCCCGGTCCTCTCTTCATCTTCCTTCTCTGTCTCTCCTGTCAGGCAGACTTGTCCAGGAGGCACGGGAGGCACAGAGTCTGCAGCTCACAAGGCTTCTGGGGTCCCCTCCCCCGTGTTTTTAAAAAAATCCTCACCCAAGGATATGTTCATTGATTTTAAAGAGAGATGAAGGGGAATAAAGAGAGAGAAGGGTGAGAGAGAGAGGAAGGGAAATAAAGGGAGGGAGGGAGAGAGAGAGACATCGATCAGCTGCCTCCGGCATGCACCCTAACTGGGGATCGAACCCTCAACCTTCGGTGTACAGGACAATGCTCCAACCAACTGAGCCGCCTGGCCAGAGCCCCTCCTGAGGGTTTTAATTTCTTTTATAATTAGAAGGATAGAAAATGAACTTTTAGATTGAGGAAATGTTTTCACATGTACCTGTAATATGAACACATTTGTCTTCCATGCAGCCACAGTTACAGGGTTTCACGTTTCTTACAGAGAGAAGCAAAAGAGCCTGGAGCCCACAGAATTCATAGCGTGTCCCACTTTCTGCTGCCCCCTCTTCTTCCACTTGGCCTCCTTCTCCCCTTTCTCTGGGGCCTCCCCCTCCTCCCGCTAACTGTGGGATCTTAAGTAATTAGCATTGCCTTCTGGAGTCTCAGTTTCAACCCTGCAAAATGGGCTAATAGTAATAACAATAACAATTGAGTGAAACGGCACAAAGCAGTGTTAAGCAGCATCAATCTCCTGCATTCCTAGAAGGTTCTGGTATCCTGGGAGTCAGAGGCACAATTTACCTGAAAATCTCTGGGGACCAAGCCCCTGGTAATGCGTGTTCCACCTCCGCCCTCCCATGCTCAGGGCATCATCAGGCCCTCTCTCTCCTCACTTCTTGGACATTTCCATTCCTCTAAAGGGTGAATGCTTTCCCCGACCCTCTGAGAAAACTCACAAGGCACCTGGTTAGACTAGATAGAACAAATAATGGTTCTAAATTCCAGTGAAAGAAAGCATCCATTATGGCTGGCTCAGGCAAGGGGGCGGGGGGTGGGGGAGTTAGCCAGAACTGGATGCGTAACGTGCCGTGCACAGGACCCAGAACGCTTGTTTAGACATTATCATGAATTTCAAGACAGTGACAGCAGAGGATCACACACAGTGTGGGGCCCTCCCGAGCACGGAGCTGGAGCTACTGCACAGGTTGGGCGCCCATGACAACGCCCGCTGTCAGCACAGAGCTGCAGGCCTGTGGGTGGGCGAGGCTGTGGGAATGGGGGGTGGGGGGAGGGTGATGGCAATGCCTCTGATTCCCCATCCTCCCACTCCACTGTTGCCTAGCACAGCGCCTGGCACATAGTAGGTACCCAACAAGTTCATTCACTCCTGGTTCACTTGCTCACTCCTCTCAGTGTTGGGCCCACAATGTCAGATGAGACCCATCCTTACCAGGGGGAAGGCTGGACATCTGGGGCAGACTTGCCTTCTGGTAGGAGGGCTGAGGATCCTGGAGTCTGTGCCCTGGATCCTCTCCCTCCTCCAGTTTCCCCAGACAGAATGATCCCTGCTTCCAAGTTATTCTGGCTATAAGCACCCCTACCCTTGCCAAGTGCAAACCTCATAGGCTGGGAGTAAAAATAAAGCAAAATAAGAATAGTCAAAATTAATAAAAGCCAACATTTATTAAGCGCTTATTAGGTGTTATTCTAAGTTCCTGCTATATCTTAGCCTACTTTCATCCTCACAACAACCTCCTGGGTTGGGTCCCATGATCGCCTCCACTTGGCACATGAGGACACTGAAGCACAGAGAGGTACAGTTGTCTGTCCAAGGTCACACAATCAGGAAGTGGTAGAGGCAGGCATCAACGAGGGCTGATGTTGGACCAGAGCAGGGAAGGGGAAGGGGAAGGGGTGGTCTTGTCACCTGTTCTCAGCCTGGAGGCAGGATGCCCACAGACCTCTAGGGAGGCCTTTTCCTGGGAGTGGGGTAGAGAGCCCAGGTTACGGAGTAGGAGAGTATGGCCCCCGAGACAGCACTGAGCTGTACGTCCTGAGAGCTCTTACCATCTGGGCTCCACCACTATGTCAGCCTGAACGGTCCACTCACTCTGATCTCTGCTGCCCCAAACTTCGCTGACAAAGTCCCATTCTCCATTCACTCCACACTAACACACTGGCCTCTCCCTACTGTTCCTAGAATCTACCCCATTCTCACCCCAGGACCTTTGCACTTGCTGCTTTCACACCTGGGGAGCCCCCGGGCAGCAATAGTGGCCCCTTATTTTTCTGGTTTGAATTCAAGGATCGAGAAACATGTGTGTGAGGGGAGCATGGTCTGTCTTCTCTGTGACAGAGAGGCCTTCACTGACCCCCTCACTGGGTAATTCATGTAAATTGCTTCAAATGGCACCTGACACTCGGTCAGCACCAGCAAAGTGTCTAGTCCTCTCATTGTCATCTAAGTTTACAGTCCCTCCACTTGTCACTCTGCTCCTCTTTTCTTCTCTCTTTCTCTTCACTGCACGTGTCCCTTCCTGAAATTCTCTTACGTGTTCGTCTGCTTGTCTCTCCCACCACAGGGTGAACTTCATTGGGCTGGGACTTAGTCTGGTTCACTATGGGTCCCCCGAATTAGCACAGGGCTCACCTGGTGTCTCCCCGCTGGGAAGTCACCTCTCTGAGCCTCACTTTCTTCTCTATCACTGCCCCTGCAAAGGCTGAGGAGCAGATGGCAGGAGTGGAGGCCCTGCCAGGGTTCTGTGAGGCCCAAGAGGGAATTGCCATGATGTCACACTTCCTAGAGTTTAGCCCCAAAAGTTGGCCACTGAGGCCGGTAGGCCCCGGCTCAGCCCAGCATGTCAGGACTCGGAACCCATCTGGGCTTCTCACACTAGCTGGCCATTGGCTGTTCGAGTCGGCACAGAGGGCTGGCCTGTCTGGCCTGACCCAGAAGGCTGCCCAGCCTTGGACAGCATCTGGGGGCTCACCTGGGCTCCAGACTTCAGCCCTGCCTTGGCCTGGAGGGCAGTTGAGGGGACTCAGCCATGGAGTCTACTGTATGGACCCTCACCTCATAGCATATTGTTTGGCTCACTCCCCCCACCCACTGCCCACCGCCCACCACCCAAGGTCATGACAGGTAACTGGTGGAATTGGGATTCGAACCAGGGTCTGTCTGATATCAAAGCTGTGCTTGTAAACACTTTTATGACATTGCTTCCCTGGCAGGCTGGATTCCAGAGATTCTCAGCAAGGACGGAGAGCTAATGCGGCCTGGGTGCTGCTCTGAGCCTGAGAAGGGCCTTTAGGTGGAGCTGTGCAGAGACCCATGTATGTCCTGGACTGGCTCCCAGCTCAGATCTGCCACTGCCTTGCTGGGTGAGCGAGTCCTGCCCCCTCTCTGGGCCTCAGTTTCCCCATCTGTAACATGGACAGCGTGGAGCTGTTGGTCTCTAAGACCCTTTAACACCACTTCTGGAAAATCCCTGAGTCTGAGGATCTCCAGGGAGCTGCTTTTGCAGCCCCCCAAGTGGTAACTGTCTTCTGACCAATCAGAGGTCAGCAGCACCCAGAAGGTTCCATTTCTATCTGATGACTACTGCCACACTCCTGGGGTGGGGGAGACCAGCTGTGGGAGCAAGGAGCGACCTGGCTGTGCTGGGGTCTCGGTAGAGCACACTTCTTCTTCCAGCTCACTCTGCCGCCTGGATTCTCAGGCCAACAATTCCAAGTACAGGTTCATACACTGAAGGCCTCCGAGGGGTTAAACTGCCTAAGGTCGCTCAGCCAGTAAGTGCCAGGCCGAGTGTGGCCCAGGAAGTCTGGCGTCCAAGTTTTTGCTCTTAACACAAGGTTCCTTCACCACAGTGCGGTTGCCTTTTTAGACTGCATAATTCTTTGTCGTGGGGAACTGTCCTGTGCCCTGTAGGATGTTTAGCAGCATCCCTAGCTTCCACCTGCTAGATGCCAGTAGCACCCATCCCCCTGGGTGTGATAACCAAAAATGTCCCAGGCATTGCCAAGTGCCTCCCGGGGATTGAAATCGCCCCTGGCTGAGAAACACTGCCTTCACCACAGCTCTGGGGGAACGGATCCTGTGTCCGTCTCGGAACCCCTATATTCCCAAGTCCAGCTTAGGCTCCCAGAGGGCACTGCCAAAGGCCAGGGACACCTTGGCAGAGGACCATGCCCTGTGCAGATGATGGGAGTGTGGTAGGGCAGTCTTCTCTGAGGCTGGGGATGGGAAGACACGGTGAGGGGCACTGGTGGGCAACAGAGAAGATGCTTGGCTGGTGGGGTGGGTTCGCAGGTGACCTTGGGCAAGTGCCTTGACCTCTCTGAGGTGTAGTCTGCTCGGCCAAAATCCGAGATAACTGTTTGCAGAGTTGAGGTGTGAAGCTTGAGTAAGACATTGTCATTACGAGTGAGAAGAAATGAAAACCAGAAACTACCTCCACACAGGGCCTACTTAAATAAATTATGGTACGTCCATGGCATGGAAGATTACGTAGCTATTAAAACAAATGAGGTAAATGTCTTTTTGCTGATGTGGAAAGATCTCTAAGATTTATTAATTTATTAATAGTTAAAAAAGCAAGGTACGGAACAGTCCGTAAGACATAATCCTATTGGTTTTAGAAAAAAAACCTTGAACTTTCAACTTACCCTTACTGAAAACCTCCGACTTGCCAGGCGCTGCTCTAAGTGGTGGAAATACAGCAGTGGAAAACAACAGGTGAAACTCCCTATTTGCACAGATCTGGTGGAATGTGAATGTGAATCTACAAACACGTGAAGATTTTACAAGGACGTCTGAGACAATGGGTTTTTTTTCTCTGAGCCTGGAGATGGGGTGAGTTTCGATCATTCTACTGTATACTTTCTGTGCCATCTGCATCAGCCTTTGCCGTGTGCATGGATTCATGTTTTTATGGCTCTGCAGTTTCTGTTGTCCCCATTTTCCCCCCGTTACTCTCCCCTGCTCTACCCACCACCGCCCCCATATTCAGTCCTGCCCCCCATGGTCTTTGTCCGTGGGTCCTTTACATATGCTCCTTGACTTGACCCTTCCCTTCTTTCTGCTGTGATCCCCTTCCCTGCTCCCCTCTGGTCGCTGTCAGTTTGTCCTTTATTTCCATGTCTCTGGTTCTATTTTGTTGGCTCGTTTGCTTTGTTGATTAGGCTCCACTTGTAGGTGAGATCATGTGGTGTTTGTCTTTTGTCGCCTGGTGTATTTCACTTAGCGCAACGTATCATCAGTTTTTAAAAGACCGAATAAAAAGAAAACTAGAACGAAGAGGAAGCCAGTGCCTGGCCCGCTGTAAATCGTTGCTTTTGTTGTGATAGTGGGTTCAGTGACCGTTTCTTGAGCACCTACTATGTGCAGGAACTATGCTGGGGACTCAGTGGTGAGGAAGACAGATAAAAAGCTTGCCCTTGGGGAGTGGACATTCTAGTTGGGGGGACACAGCGATTAGAGAAGTGACCACCGGCATCATTAGTGTTGCGGCGATGACGTCCAAGGGGTTATGGAGACATCAGAACCTAACAGAGGGGAAGCCAACACATTTGGGGAAATGGGCTGGGGGCCAGGAGCTTGGGCTCAAGCTCCCCTCCCTTGACATGACTTCCACCCTGGGCTGTTCACAGGGTGTGGCCCTGGTGTCGCTCTGGAGCTAAAACGAATGACCAGCTAAAGTGGACTGAGGACTTTCAACTAACCAGGCACTCTAGAAACACTTTCCACGCTTCGGCTTATAGAACCGTTACAACCCTATGAAGTAAATACTATTTTTATCCCGATTCCGCCGATAAGAAAGCTAAGGCACAGAGAGAATGGGCCACTTGCCCACGGTCACACTGCTTGTAAGTGGCAGAAGCAGAATTGAAGCCCAGGTAGTCTGCTCCAACCCCACACTTGTAACCACTTCTTCTATGAGTTTCTAATTTCCCTCCTCTTCCTGCTCATCGGGGGCAGTCCTCTGCCTCCACCCTGTGCCCCAGATATGAGGATGGCCCTCTGGTCCTACTTCCGGTAGAATGTCAAGGACTGGAGAACAGCCCTCCCCACCTCGCCTGTCCCATGGGCTCACAGGCACCTTGGCTTTGACCCCAGAGCCCAGGTAGAAGAGCAATACGGATGGGCATGAACTGCCAGTAGTACACAGGTCCCTCTGCCTGCTGTCCTGCAGGGGTAAGGACCTGAGATGAGTCTTAGAGCCCAGGGACCCAGACTGAATCTAATTCCAGCCCCCGAATCAGCCCTGACTATGCCACAAACTGAGTCCTAATCCTGGTTACATTGAGTCCTGACTCTGGCCACAGATTCCTTCATGACCTTGTTCCTAGTCTAAGCCCTGACCTTGGTCACCATCTGAGCCCTGGTCTTCGTCCCAAACCTGGTCCTAACTGGAGCCATGACCAGAGTTAGACAGTGACCTTGGTCTCAGACCGAGTCCTGATCCCGGTCAAGAGTAAGCCCTGGCCCTCACCAAACCCTAAGTCCTGACCCTGGTCACTTACTAAGTCCTGACCCTGCTTACTGGTTGAGCCCTGATCCTGGCCATGGAGTCAACCATGACCTTGGTGAACCGTGCCCTGGTCACACACTGAGCTTTACATTGGCCTCAGATGCACAGCCACCACTAAACGCCGTTGTTGGCTGTGTAGATACCTGAAGAACTGTCAGAATGCCCTGTGTCCGCCTCCCCCAGAGAGGCAGGGGCCAGTCATTCTCTCTACCTGTGCAAAGACAGTCCAGTCCGCCGTGTCCCCGGGCCAACCTGGCGCACCTGAGTAGCCCTAAGAGAGGCCAGGAAGGCATGATTTAGACAGAGCTAAATTCTTGGGAGGCCCCGTCCAAATAGAAGGGTCTCCGACTCCTCCTGTTTCTCCTTGTCCAGCTCCTTCTCCCATGTTCATGTGCGTGTTTGTCCTGGAATAAATTCACCAGCAGAATTTTGTCTTTAAGGAAGGGAGGTCAGACAGCAGCCCACCCAGGAGCCGGGCAGAATTCTAGTAACGGGAAGAAGTGTCACCAGCAAGAAAGGACTGTGTCCTCTCCCCCCTGCAGAGCATTACTCACTCTCCCCTGGCCAGGTTTGTGGAGCTCCTGGCGGCTGGGGGAGGCGCGCTGACAAAGGGTGCCTGTCCTCCCACGGCTGGGTGCCCCTCAGCCGGCGGCTCCCTGGTTCTGGGCCCAGCGTCTGAAGAAGAAGGATGTACAGCTTTGAAGAGGGTCCCCCAAGGTGCTTCCAAGGTTGGCAGGGCCCGGGCAAGGCTTGTCATGTTTGGAGAGTGTCATGTGTCCTCCTTGAGGAACAATGTTTCCTCCTTAAGCCCCCTGGGGGTTCCCTGCAGATGGGGGTGGGGGTGGGATGGGGAACCCACAATGTCCATCGTGCCTTCCTCACCCCCACGAAATATGGACATTAGAAACCAGGGAGACTGAGCGGAGGCTGTTTTCCACCCAGCTCCCCTCCCTCCGCTGGAAGGAAAGAACGCCAGTGCCTCCAGGCCGGGCAGGGACACAGGAATGGGGGTGGGGTGGGGGTGGGGTGGGGGGGTTTGTTTGCTGAGGCTGGGTGGGGGTTCTCCAGATGTGCGTCATCCCAGCCCTGCGGCCACCGAGAACGGCCTGTGAGTTACGTCCGTCCTCTCTGGGGAGTCAAGAGACAAATACCCGGTAAGCTAGTCAGTGAGACGTGGAAGTGGAAAGAACAGACAGTCCGCCTGTCAGCCACATTGTCAGTCGGACGCAGAGAGAGGCAGACAGTCTGTCAGTCACTCATCCATGTGATCAGGCGCGTGGTCAGATGGCCAGGCAGACAGACGGGTGGTCGGTCAGTCCATTGGACAAGGAGATGGACAAACAGACCTCTCATCCTCATCTATTGGTCAGATACAACCGGCACCAGCAGACAGACAGATAGGCAACAGGCTGTCTGCCAGCCATCTTGCCAGACAGACAGGGAGACAGCCAGCCAGGCAGTCAGACCAGGAGGTGGGGAGATAGACTCTAGTCATTTGTCTGGTCACAGATGGCCAAACAGACTATCAACCAGACCGACAGACCTGGAGACAGGCAGACCACCCATCAGTCACTCAGCACCGGGGCAAACAGACCAGTGGTCCCTCAGCCAGACACTCCGAAAGGCATTTACACATGGAAACGGACAGGGGGCAGTTGTTACGCATCTGATTGCACGTGCTCACTAAGCGTCGGCCGTAGCCACTTGGAAACTTAAACTTTAAGCGAAATGAAACCAATGTTCCCATAGGCTGATTGATAGAAACAAGAGGAAGTTTCTATGGCATATTTCTGGTCACAAAAACATCACCAAACTTCTAAATAAAGACCCCTAATACTCCTAATATTAAACAATGAAATAAATGTGAACTATATACATATATTTAAGAAAGATGAACAAAAACAAGTAAGAGAATTCTTTTCCAACCCACTTGTTCCAGCTCAGGGTTGAGGATGGCTGGAGCCGATCCTGGCAGCTCAGGGTGCAAGGCAGGGCCCACCTTGGACAGGACGCCCTTCCACCACAGGGCGCACTCACACTCACCCAGACGGGGCCAGTGTTGACACACCAGGTCACCTCACGTGCACATCTGTGCGATGCGGGAGGAAACTGGAGCCCCTGGAGAAAACCCACACAGGCACGGGGAGATCGTGCAAACCCCACAGAACGTGGGCCCGGCTGGGAACCAGTTTATTTTCTCATCAACGTTATAACAAAAGGATGTTATTAACTGTACTTGGTTATGACAGCCGGTCAGACACACAGACGGGCAGAAAGACTGTCAGCCGCCCATTTAGTCAGAGCTCCAACAGCGTAGCCAGACAGGGAGCCGGTCTGCTTCCAGCGGTCAGTCAGACAGAAAGGGACAGACAAACAGTTGATGGCCCATTCGGTCAGCCCGGTCCACCAGACACCTAGGAGGTCAGAAGGACACAGACAGCCATTCATCCGGTCACCCTCTAGTTGGTCAGGCATGGGGTCAGGGAGGCAGGTAGCCGGTCACTCTGACACCCCGCCTGCCCATCACTGGTGTGGAGGACAAATCACACAGCCAGACGCGGTCGGTCAGACTCAACCAGCCCCCTGGCCAGTGACTCAGCTGGTCATGACGATGACACCCAGGCTGGGCATTTATAATGGGACCCTGTGAGGGACGCTGGGAAATGCGACAGGTGGTCTGAACACGCCTCTCAGGACCCTGACACAGCCCCCTAGGCCGCCAGTGCAAGTTTCCCGGAGGAAGAGTCAGGAGGACCAGGCTCTACAGGCGAGAACAGAGCATTCTGGGTGGGCTGGCCACCCATCCCCCAGCCAGGATTTAAGGCAGTTTTCCTGTTTGTGTCCCCTCTTGCCCTAACCCCGGTCCTCTTTTAGACATGAGGTGGGCGCCCACACATGTTGCCCCTCCTCCTCACCCTCACCGAGCCCCGTCCCATCCCAGGAGCCTCTGAGCACATGCAGCAGCCTGAGAAGGCTTACTATTTTCCCAAAGGCTTACTATTTTTATAGACCACGGGGCTAGACAAGGGGCTGGTGTGTGTGTGTGTGTGTGTGTGGGGTCTTATGTCGGGCCCCCCTCCTTTCTCCAGGCTCTGCCAGGTTCTCCCTCCCTCCCTCCTCGCCTGGAGCTGGGGGTTGGGAGGCCCTCCTAAGGCCACTTCCCATTTTGGGAATTGGGTTGAGAACTACGCAAGGAGACAGAAATAATTCCTTTTTCGAGCCTAGCCAGGACCATCGCAGCCCAAACATTGGCACAGAACCAGTGCTGGGGAGGGGTGGGGCGGGGTGGGGGGGGCAGGGCCGAGCCCTGGGGCCCAGGCAGGCAAAGACCTGGGTGTCTGCAGAGAAACTTGCTCACTCTGGGGATTGGGTGAGCTGGGTGCTGGGAACCTGTAAGACTGAGCAGCTTCCACTGGGGAGCTGCCAGGCCAGAAAAGGTTGGGGGCATGGGGCATGGGGGGCAAGATGAAGAAAGAAAGAGTAAGAAAGACATCACAAGGGCCCCATAAGGCAACGACAGCTTGAAAAAGAGACCATTTCTGGAAGCCAAGAAGAGGTCTCTGCTAGCTCCCGAGTACATGCCCCACCCCCGCCAGGGCAGACAGGCTGTCTGCAAAACAGAGGCAGACCCACTGATCACTCAAGTCAGGGAAGCACTTAGCACACAGTAGGTACATACTAAATGCAAGCATCCTTCCGGGTGGAATTCAAACAGAGGCAGCTTCGCACCCCTCCTAGAGTAGGACCCTGGGCAAGCCACCCCACATCCCTCAGCCTCACATTTTGCATCTGTCAAGTAAGAACAATGACAAAGCCTGTTTCCCACGGTGGCTACAAGGACTGAAGGACAAGATGGTGTAGAAACTCTCGCTCGTAATAGACGTGCAATGCACTGCAGTCCTTTCTCCCTTCCTTTCCTTCTCAAGGCATCATTATTATTTCAGCGGGGTCTTACAGCGACTCAGCCAAAGGCTGATCTCAGCCCTCATCCTCTAAGTACACTCACCTGGAACAAGCCTCTTTTTTCTGAGCCTCGGTTTCCCCCGCAGGTAAAATGACAGCGAAGACAAGAGGAGCTGTCGCTGGGAGCTCCTTCATCATTGTCATCACCAGAGACCACCTCTAGTGATCTTAACCTTCGAATTGCATCCTTCCCAGCACGCCTGTTCCCTCCCCAGCCTCTCCCTGGTCTGCTGGGGATCCCTAAGGTCTTAAGAACGCTGACTCCATCCCTGCCCCAATCAGCACATTGTGTCCCCAGGATAAGCACACTGCATCCTCTAGACACGGAGATTGCTCAGCATGGGGCAGGTGACACAAACTAGCCCATCGGATTGACTTCGGAGACTTTTGCTGGAAGTGTGGGAGTTGCGTTTTCTTCTGGGTGACACGGTAGCAAACAGGAGACCTCAAAGTGCCTGTGCGCCTCGCACGAGGGAAGGCAGCCCAAGGCCACACTGACTCCCGGACAAGGGCATGGCAGAGTGGATTGCAGACCTGACAGAGACATCATGACCCCGCTCCCCCACTGATCCCTGGATCACACCTCCCTGGGACTCTCCAGGTACACCATCCAATAAATACCCTTTATTGTGTGTGCCAGTTTGATGTGACTTTCCGTTTTGCACACTCAAATGCACCTTACAGACCTATCTCCTTCATCATGGACTTTTTGCCCGTTTTAATCCTCACCGTTTGTATGTAGATACTACTGTTCTTCCTGTCTTAGAGGTGAGGCTCAGAGGTTCGGAGCAGTAAAGTGACTTGCCCCAATCACAGAGCCAGAGAGTGTCGGTGCTGGGATTTACACCTGGAAACGGCTTATGCTCCTTTCATCTGCTTTGTGACATCCCTTTACCTACCTCAGAGCACGTGAAAGGGAGAAAAGCAGGAACCACCCCCCAATTCCATGAATAATTGTCCCAAAGGAGACATGTGTCATCAGGTCCAAGCCTGGAAGATGCTTAGAGATCATTCAGCTTAACCTCCCTCAACCACCCATTTTACAGATGGGGAGACTGAGGCCCAGGGCAGGGAAGGGACACAGGGAGCAAGAGGCAATTTGGGAGCCTGGGCCTGAAGGGCAGAGGGGGTCATCTGCTGTTTCAAGCATGTCTAGGGGCTTCCTTTACCCGCTCACCCTTTTGAGGAACCAGGTGGCTTGGGTAAAGCTGGCTCCAGGCCTGGCCAGTCAGAACTGAGCATTTCCCTGGCAACAGTGATTGGCTCAGTGTGGGCACTCACCAAATTAAGCTGATCAGAGTGAGTCCTGGGGCTGGGCAGGGACTATAGTCAAAGGGTGCTCCTGGGTCCTGACCAAGGTCTCTTTTTGGCACAGAGAATAGGCTCCAGGCTCAGCCTGCAGCAGGCCACGGTGGCCGGTTAGAGTTCAACAATCTAGTTCATTTTCCTGGTATTCATTTTTAAACTTGTTTTCCATTTAGGGCAATCAGCTCAAACTGGTTTGTTGGGACCATCCCAATTTTAAAACAAATGTTTCATGTCCGGGAAACTGCCTCCGTCCCAGGCAAAAGGGGACAGAAATGGTTGGTCACTCCACTTTAATTTATGGGTATCAGATACTGGTTTTCTATCCATGGCAGGTTCCTTTTAAAATAAACTCACATTTAAAAAGTGATCTGTATAAGGAAGAATACGAAGAAAATAACAGTACCTTTAGTGAAAGGAAATAGCGAGAAATCATAAAAGCTGCATGTGAGTGCCCGATGGTGTTGGGGGAAACAAAGCCTGCAAGTGTGGGAACCCAAGCTCAGTCTCTGGGTCAACGGCCTACGGGCTGTTTGACCCTAGATAAGTTGCTCACCTTCTCTGAGCCTCCACATCCTCCTCAGCTCACAAGGCGGCAGAGAGGACAGAGGCAGGGGTGGCATGGGCAGGCAGGCTCTGTTCATATGCTTAAATCGTCAGCTCCTCCCAGGACAAAACCCGCAGCCAGCCACAGCTCACAGATCGTCAGGGAGGCCCGTCATTCCCCTGCTGTGCTTGGCTGCTGGGGCCATGTCTGCAAATTAGTCACCACTCAGCCTGGACGCCCTCTCGAGATGCTCATTGCCTGGTGCCAACGAGTCCCACTCCTCCTTGGCACAGACAGCTGGCTGTCGATCCCCTGCCATTATTGTCTGATAACAGTGCTTGATTTGTCTACACAGACTGGGGCCCTCACATGCAATTAGCATCTAACTACAGCACAGCACGTGGCGCACGGCTCTCTGGTGCTTGTGCCGGTCACACAGGCGCTGGCAGACATCTATTCTCGTGGACACCTCTGTAGACACACGTGCACCTTCATGCAAACCTGCTTAGGGCCCTAAGTGTGGAAATGAGTCAGTATACATGTGTGTGTGCTCTGTAAGCCACAGAAAGGCCCAAGATAGGCACACACAGGAAAATGTATATGCGTGTACAAACAGGCATGTGACATGGGATGCTTCCGGGATTAAATGACAGATGCCTGTAGGTACCTAGGGCAGTACCTGGCATGTGGTTAGTTAGCCCTCAATGAACAAGATCTGTTGATCAATTTCCTCCTCAATATTATCATACTCATTGAGGTATAATTTCCATGTAATAAAAGGCACTAATTTTAAGCGTCCGGTGCAATGTCTTTGATAACGGACACACCTGTGTAACCATCACCCTAATTAAGACACAAAATGTTTCCCTCCCCCAGAAAGCTCCCTCGGGCCCCCTTCTAGTCCATGTCTCCAAAGGCAACCACTGTTCTGATTTTTCTCACCACCGTTTAGTTTTGCCGGCTCTTGAAGCTCATGTGAATGGAACCGCACAGTATGTTCTTCCCAACGGCTGTTATGCCAGTCAGATGTGTGCAAGCAAGCACGCACAGCCACACACTTGGATTTATGTGCCTGGAAGCTCATGGATGCACCCATGTACACACTCAGAAAGGGGTATTTCCAAGCTGTAAACTCCAGGCCTCCATCTGCAGCTCAGCTTAGCCTCCCTAGTCCAGGTGGTGAAGGGCAGTGAGGGAGCACCAGGCACCGGGTCCAGACCGAGGGGAAACTCCTTCTACATCTCCTTCTGCTCCTTCCCCTGGACTGACCACTCCCTATGTGCCAGGCACTGTCCTACTCTGCTCCATCCTTCCAGCAACCTTAGACTCTAGATACAGTTATGACCTTTCTCTTATAGGTTAGGAACCTGTGGCACAGAGAGGTCAGCATCCTAAGGTCACAGAGCAGAAGAAGCGGCAGAGCTGGATTTGAACTCAATCCGGCTCCGGAGCCTGCGCTCACCACCATGACAGTCTCCCTGCTCATGGGGAGACTGTGAGGCTTATCATCCATGTCCACGCCCTGGCGCACAGCAGGTGGTTAATAAATGTTTGGCTACCACCAAAGGCATTTGCATCCACTGTTTCCGAGATACCTCAGAACAACCCCTCTTTACAGGTGAGGGGACTGAGGCTCCGCAAAGAATCCAGGTCTTCTAACTTTAAATCCCACATTCTTTCTATTCTCCCCGCTAGGGCTACTCTGCCCCAAAAGAGAGGGACTCTGTGTTAAGCTCATTGCTATGTCCCCAGCACCTAGAAGAGTGCCTGGCACCTACTTAGCGCTCAGTAAGTGTTTTTCCAGTGAACGGCACAGCAGGCAGTTGGGAGGAATCACCCAGCTCAGAGGCCTCCTTTACAGTTGGGGGACCTGAGCCCTAGCGAGGGGGTGTGACTTGTCCAAGGTCACACTGCTCAGCACCATCAAATCTGTCATTTTCTCCCTGCCTGGTTCACCCTCTCTACTTCCTGCCCTGAGCAGGCCAGAAGATTTTGGAGCCCGGGAGGCACTCTCCAAGCCCACGTTAATGGGGAGCTGGCGCGGAGCCTCTCCCAACTTCATTACGCTGTCCAAGGCCGGTGCGGGAGGCTGCCAAGCGAAACCTCAGAAAACGCAGGGGGGGAAGGCAAACAAGGCCCAGCTTGCCAGAGCTTTCACGCTGGGGCTGGGGAGCATTCCTGGCACAGAGGGCAGGGAGGGAGGGCCAGGCCAGCATTTAAAAGCCCTTTGCAAGCAAATGCTTGGACTGCAGCTCACTCTGGCCATGTCCCCACCAAGTCAGCAGAAGAAGCAAAACTCTTCAGCCCAGCGGGACAATGGGGCGTGGTCAGTGATAGTCCATCCTGAAGATGGAGGGAAACGAGAAGAAGGCGGGGCTGCTGGGGTCGGGGCAGGCTGCCCTAGACGGGGCCCACTCTTAGTTGTTGTCAGTCCCTAGCACTTGGACATGGATGTAAGTTTTAAACACAACGAACACTTCCTCACATGCCTGTTAGGTGGGGGGGGGGGTCCCTAGAAGCAGAGCCTGAGACGAGGATTCTCATGCACAAGATTCACTGAGGAAGTACCTTTAGGAGGCAGCCAGCGAGGGAAGCAAGTCTCAGCAGGAAGCTACCTTCAGTCTGATCCATCAGGGAACCCGGGAGCGTGAACTGCGCAGGAGTTGATCTCACGATCTCACGGTAAAGTAAGAAGGCAGAGCTTTTGTGCCCCTGACTCAGTGAGTCGTTGGCTGCAGGGTGCCCGAAGGGGAGGGAGCTATAAGCCCCCAGCAGGTGACTCCCATTGGCCAAGGGCAATTGTGACAGCGGGCCCTTTTGAGGAGGGGGCGGCTGTAAGCTATTAGCAGGTGGGGTGTGCAGCCCAGAAAAGGGGTGTGGGTGAGGCACCTACCACCACATCGACCGCTCCCTGTTGCATTCATTCTTCACTACCGAAACCTGCCCAACTTACAAGACCTAATGCCAGGTCACCCCCTTATTAGGGACAATCCTTAGAAGAAAGACGAGGGAAAGACTGAATTGGACTGAGGCTACATTTTCTACCACCCTCCATTGAAGGCTATTGAATCTGTTACTCGAAAAACAAAAATATAAAGTGAAGAAGAAGAAGGAGGGGGAGGAAGAAAAGAAAAGGCACTGTCCCACATCCGGGCTAACAGAGTGCAAGTTCAATCTCCTGTTTGTGGGCTCTAGAGCCTGTGAGCCGCCGAGGGTGGTGTTTTAGAACCGGAGCTCCCGGGCTCTCCGTGCTGCCGCGACCGCTGGGGGGACTCACCAAGGAACGACAGGACAGGGCCAGCTCGAGGACGGGGCCAGGCGGATGAAGTTACAAGGTGAAGAAAGACAAAGCGGCCTGGCCAGGCCTCAGGGGAGGCCCCAGGACGGGCCCTGGGAAGGCAGTGAGATCTGATCTGGGGGGAGGTGGTGTGGCAGGGCAGGAGATTCGGGGCAGAGGGTCCTTGGGAAGGTGAGGGCCTGGCCTGCAGGTGACTCACCCAGGTGCCTTTCAGGTGCCTTTCAACTCCAGGTTTGAAAGGCACCAGACCTTTCAGCCCTGAGCAGGGCCAAGGGCCGGGCCACATCTCACCTTCACCCATGGCAAGCTAAAGCCACCTCACCTGGGCACGGCACTCACCGTGAACAAAACACCGATTAGCTCAGCATTTTGAGGTGAGTGAGTCAAGGACTCAATTCCACACACATGGGGAAACTGAGGCTTAGAGAGGTTCAAGGACTTCCTTCATTAACAAATGTTCCTTAAGCACTTACTGGGTGCCCAGCACTAACTCAGGTGCTGGGACCCTTGAGCAAACAAAGCAGAAACCCCCACTCACATGCACCACACATTCAAGGGCACCAGGAGTGGGGTCAGAAGAAGATGGTAATTGCTATGGGAAGGTAATAACGCAGATCAGGGAGAAAGTGCAGGCAGTGGAAGCTGCCATTTAAAAATGGACGAAGAAAAACACCGGTTCTGGAGTTAAGCAGATGCTGTGTTTGAAGCCCAGCTCTGCCATGTGCTCACGGCGGAGCCTTGGACAGAGGACTCAGCCTTTCTGAGCCTCAGTTTCTTCACCTGTAAGAAGGAGGCTGCTGTGGGGAGGGTGTGGTTCAGAGGGGCTGGGTCTCTGGAGAAGAGGTTTTCGTGGTGGACACTAAGGCATAGGTGATATGCTTTGGAATTGTGGAACTTTGAGGACCACCTGTATCAGAATCAACTGAGATCCTTGTTAGAATGCAGGTCCTGGGCTGCCTCTAGAGACTTTGATTCCATGGTCTAGTGGACAGACCTGCTGGGGGCTGAGAGCCCACGAGCTAGGGCTTGTGTGTGGGGTTAAGGAGCCTGTGGCTGCTCCCTGAGGAAGACTCACAGGCCCCAGAAGGGAAATGCCCTCAAAGATCACGTAGCCCAGCAATGTGCTCCCATGATGCAGACAAGGAACTTGGACAGCAGGGAAGCACTGAGTAACTTGCCTGAGGCCACACAGCTGGCAAGCAGCAGAGCTGGGTCTGGGACAGGTGATAGATGGAGAAGTAACAGCCAGTTCAAGTAACAAGCAGTCAGACCCAGAGAGTAGGGGTAGGAGCAGGGCGAGAGTTGAATTTCATCCCAGGAATCTAATCCTGCTGAATGGGAGATGGATGCGTGTTTTCTTTCCATTGGAGAGTGTTAAATGATTCTTCACGGACTCCTGACCAGTTCTTTTTTTGTGTTTTTGAAAAATGGGACCCTGCTCTTTGAGGCACCTAACCAGCCCAGGGCAGCCCAGCCTCCCAGGGAGCCCCTTCCTGCAGCCTAGTGGCCTTGGTAAACCCCTGTGTGTACCGATGTGGGACACGCACCACCAGTACTGGATGCACTGAAATCTGAATTTCTCACCCTCACTGCACAGTGGCATCACCTCAGAAGCTCTGAAAAATACCAATCCTTGGATCCTACCACCAGAGATTCTGACTTAATTGGTCTGGGGGGTGACCTGGCATTAGGTCTTGTAAAGATTCTCAGATGATTCTCACATGGAGCCAAGACTGGTTTAGCTGCACAGGGACAAGACACCAAATCACATGGATTCCGAGTGAGAAGGTATCAAGCTTTCCAATTCTCCTTCCAACCTTCAGACTGCCTGATGGGGAAAGTCCCAGTTTGAAGCAAGTGGGGTTTTAACACTTCTCCAAAACACATACATCTCCCCTTTTAACCCAGAGAGAGCAGGTGTCAGGCTCTGGCATCCGGCTAGAATTTCATACCATGATTCATGGCAAGTGGTATCAACTCTTCATGATGTCTAATTTCCTCTTGAAACAACTTGATTTAAATAAAATAAATGAATTAATTTTAGAAAAGAATACTAAGCAAATCCCTATTTTAGGAATTTTCCTTGGGCTCAGTGGTGGTCCCCACACATATGTTTTCCTTTGACAACAGAGATTGGTTCAGAGATGATCACGTGACGCAAGTGTGTCCAATCAGAGCCAGTCCTGGGACTTTTGCTGGAATAGCCAGCAATGAGGGCCTCTCCTTCTGCTGTCTTTGGTGCTCAGAGGGTGGGGTTTGGAGGCAATGTCATTTCAGTGAGGGGAAGTGGCCTGTCCGAGGCCACAGGCGCTAGTGGTGGAGCTGGGATTTGAACCATGTCCACCTGCCCCCAAAGGTAGTGCAACTTCTAAATAAACCACGTATCTGGTGAATTCGCTAGAATCCATCATTTTAAAACCTCCCTCAGAACTTCTGTTTCCTGGGTTGAGAGCGTTCCTATGATGTTTGCTTAAGGAAAATCCGAGAGCATCCTATAAAATATAATCCAGCTAGGTATCTTTAAGAATCTGATAGAAGGCACTATATTCACCATTTAACACATTGTGAGCATCAGAGAAGACACTGGCTGTTTGTAGAAAAAGTGGTGCCCTTGTTCCTCTCAGTCTGGGCTGATAAGAACCTTCTGGTTCGAGTTCCAGCTAGACACTTCAGAGTTTCTAATCCACTCCCCAGTGAAAAAAGTGTGATGTTAGCTTTCTGCCAACTGTGACTAGCCTCTGCATTCATTCAGCCTTCCATTCATTCAACACAATTTTGTGGCGTGCTTACACGGAGGTAGGCACAGAACACAGCAGGTGAGTCCTGCTGTCTGGGAGCTCACGGTCCACTGGGGGTGGGGGAAGGCACGCAGTAATCACATAATCGCTAAAGGGATGTGAAATTATAATGCAAACAAGATAGGCACACAGAACTTTGAAAACCACACCTGGGGGATTTGACCTACCCAGATATCAAACAAAGCTTCCCAGAGGAGAAAACATTGGATGTGGGAGCTTCAGGATGAGCGGGCGATAACCCGGTGAAGAAGAGAGGAAAAGCATTCCAGGCAGAGGGAACAGCATGTGCAAAGGCCTGAGGCAGAAGGAATTTGGTAAGTCTGAGATGAGTGTGGCCGCAAAGTCAGAGACTGTGATAGGAGGTGAAGTCAGAGAGGTCGGGGCCGGGGCAGGGGGCAGGGAGCTGGCCTTACGAGCCTTGCAGGCCACTGGGCGGAGGTTCACTCCCTGCCCCACCCCCAAACCCATTCACCAGCGAATTTGGGAAATGTAACAAATACCACAAAACATTCACGCAATCGGGATTGTTTAATAACTTGAGGAGTTTCAGTTACATAAGGAAAAAAGGGAGAAGAGCAAAAAGAGGTAGGCAAGAGCCTGAGAATAAAAGGAAGAAGCAAGTGAGGGGAGAGCCATAGAGAGGACAGAAGAGAGATGTGCTGGTTTAGGGCCTGGGCTTCGAAGTGACAGCCTGGCTTCAAACACGGCCCTGCCACCTCTTAGCTCTATCCTTGCACGGGTAACTCAACCCCTCTGGGGCTCAGCTTCCTCATCTGTAAAATGGGGATAATAGCAGCGCCTTCCTCATAGGGCGCTGTCAGGGCTAAAGGAGTTAACAACCCCTGCAGAGTGACAGATGAGTGTCAGCTACGTGGGTGTCATCAGAGAAGTGGGCTGTGTGGCGTCCTCTAAACTCTCGGAGTCCTCAGCGGGGGCAGGTCAAGGGTGAGCAGTGGCTAAGGGGACAGAGGGCCCACAGTGCTGGGGGCGGGGTATGGGACAGGCTTCAGAGGGTAGCTAAGAAATCTCCCTGGGAGACCCAGACTCCTCCCTTACGTGAGAAAGTCTCATATCTGGGAGGTGGTCAGGTTCTGCATTTTTCTGAGTGAAAAGGAAGGGGCTCTGACCACCTTCCTCATAAGAAACCTCCAGTTCGGGGAAGATTGTCCTACAGCGATGAACGTGGGAATCCAAAAGCACTGACCGAGGGCCCATTGTGAAGGGAATGACATCAAGTTCGGGAAGTCAGGGGAAGAGTATTTACGCAGAGTCCTAAGAGATGAGTTAAGGAGGCCAAGAGGGCCAGGGTAGGGGCTGCAAGATCTAGTCAACACAGCACATGCAAAGGCCCTGAGGTGGGACCCAGAATGATATCCTGAGGATCTGAGAGAGGAGACAGGGAGCCATAGGATGTGTGTGTGATATGAAGGTGGGTTCTTACAGACCCTTAGTGGCCAGGTAAGGATTTTGGAAGTCACCCTGACAGCAATTAGAGCCATGGCAGGATAATGCCCCTCCCCGCGGTGTCTTCCCCTTACCCCCATCCACACACTCTGTACAGGTAGAGTGCATGAGACGGGGGGTGGGCTCTGCATGGAGTGAGTTCACTGTATCTGAATGGCAACATTCATTCATTCATTCATTTATTCAACAGGTTTTTATTTGTTACCTTCTACATGCTAGACACTGTGTTAACACGGGGAAGACAGAAGTACAAACTGACCAAGTCCCTCTCTGATGGAACTTACAATGTAGTAGGATAACGCAGACAAGAGCCAAATAAACATATAAAATGCAAGGAGGTGTAAAAGGTTATGACAAAATAAACGAAGGCAAAGGGTGGAGCATGAAGGTTGGGGAGAGGGTGTAATATAACCATTTACTAGGGGATGTGACCCAGCACATCGTCTCTGCCACCCCCCTTTCCACTGAGTGCGCTGTTGTAAGTAGAGTTTAAGGACGATTTTTAGCGCCCTGGCTGGTGTGGCTCAGTGGACTGAGCACCAGCCCGTGAACCGAAAGGTCACTGGTTTGATTCCCAGCCAGGACAGATGCCTGGGTCGTGGGCCAGGTTCCCAGTAGGGGGCATGTGAGAGGCAACTGATCAATGTATCTCTCACACATTGATGTGCCTCTCCCTTTCTCCCTTCCTTACCTTATCTCTCGCTAAAAAAAAAAAAGAGAAAAGATGATTTTTAGCATCTCTCCGCCCCATGATCAATGAACCTCCCCAGTTGGCACCAATAATGCATTTGGTGTGACCACAGTGACCAGCAAAGTGTTCCACTTCCTCGTGTGTCACTGCCAGCCACACATCTCCTGGGCCGGGGAGCCGCAAGCAATTGGAACCCTGTTCTGACCCTTGCCTAACACCATTTGCCCTTCTCTGGGGATAGGGTGGGGAGACTATCCTGGTGTCCCCTCCCCCTGGGCTTGGCACCGCTACTTCCCTGGGCCTGCTCCAGGTCAACCAGCAAGGAAAAGGGGATTTAAAGGAAGTTGACAACAGGCTCAAGGGCTTTTGGCAGGGGTGAGGCATGGGGGCCATTCTTTAGCTGCTTTCCCAAGAATCGTGCCACCTCTACCGGTGCCTCCCAAGTGGGTGGGTATCAGAAACAGTAAGAAGAAGAGGCGTAAGTAACAGGATACCCACTGGCTACATAGAGGTCTGGGCACCTTCTGTGGTTCGTTTCAGAAACTGCTGCCAGGGGTTGTGGACGGTGAAGTGTTAAGGACACATAAGGGGCGACAGTTCCGACTCCAAACACCAGTGTTCCAAATGTGCCTGCCGGAACCCTGGCCATGAACACTACCAAAGTGTTCCGCCCTTGAACCTCAGAATTCTGACTCCGAACATGAGTTCCAACCTGGAACATCAGCATTCCGACCTTGCCCGCTGTAGTTTTTGATCACGAGTAGTGAAGCTCTAGCCACATACTCCTTGGGTCCAATTACGGAATGGAGGATTCTGACCATGGATGGCAGGCTTCTGACCTTGAACCCCAGAGTTGTGACCTTGAATGGCGATGCTTCAACAGTGAGTATCAGAGCAGTGATCCTGAGTGGCAAAATTCCAACCTTGAACACCAGAATTCCCATCCCCAGCACTCTCATCTCTACCGAGAATTTCTGAAGGCCCAAGCTCTCCAGCTTGAATCTGTAGAGCTGACATCACCCCACAGAGACATGAAGTTTAATTCTACACAATTCTACCACAGGCCCACAGCCCTTACTTAGAAATAAGCCAAATGTTCAGATGATGAATCAAAATAATAAAAATAACACCGGCTTACATTTGTTGCACGTCAGGCACTTTGCTGAGCATTTTACATGTTTTTATGTTATCCGTTCCTGCAGACAAGCTCAGGGAATTTATTATTCCCATTGTGCAGATGAGGAACCTGGAGCTCGGAGCCAGTCTGGTTTGCTGACTCAATATCCGGTGCTTTTCCTAACCACTACAGAAGCTTTTCCTTCCTGCTCTGGTTGAGGCTGGGCAGGGGAACATTGGATCCTATTAGCTAATGAGTTAAGGATTTACCACAAATTCCCCTGATGTGTGTTGGCATCCATCAGGTGTGAGCTGCCTTGGGTTTTGAAGCCAAGTCCCAGCTGGGTGGGACAGTCATTCACTCAACAAACACTTGTTGCCCTATGCTGTGTTTGATGGAGTAAGGAGAGGGGAGGGGGGCCTGTTGCTTCTGTCACCCAAGCTCTGCTCTCTTCATCTCCCCCTTCCTGATGGGAGGACCTCAGAGGCAACAAACGGTCCTTCCCCCCTTTCCTTACCATCCAAGGGCTCTCTGCTCCCAGGGGCAAAAACTGGAGCCCCAAGGGCCAACTGTGGTCCCCAGACATGTTTTGTTTGGCCCACTCAAATGCTTTAATTTTTAAAAATTCATTTATTTTTAGAGAGAGGGGTGGTAGGGAGAAAGAGAGGGAGAGAAACATTGATGTGCGAGAGATACATCGACCAGTTGCCTCTTGCATGTCCCCAACTAGGGACCTGGCCCACAACCCAGGCATGTGCCCTGATCAGGAATCAATCCAGCAACCTTTTGGTTTATAGGCTGATGCTCAATCCGCTAAGCCACATCAGCCTGGGACAAATGCTTTAATTTTTAAAAATTATTTGCCAACATTCAAGTTGGGACACCGCACATGAAAACTAAAATTTCTGGCTGGGTCCAGAAAGGAACCCAGCCTGGAGCTGAATAGCAGCTGATTCTTTAGGTGGGAGTGTATGGCCCAGTTTACTGTAGTCCCCCAGCACTCCCTGCTGCCTCCTTGTCACTAAGGCTGAGTGTGACCTGGCTTCCTCATTGACCTTGCCCTATCACCATTCTTCCATCCAACTGCTTCACTTGTTAACACCACCTGCCTGGCCCCTGCAGCCATCTGAGTTTGAGGTCCCTGCCCTGACCTCCACGTCCCTAGGAGCTTGAGGAGGCACTTTTTCCTTGACAGATTCTCTAGGACCGAGGGGCCTTCCACTCCCCTAGGCCTTCTGAGTCATTCTTCCCAGAGGGCAGGACCTGCTTCCTGGGGTGCAACCTGCATAGCGATACGGGGCCCTGTGCTCAGAAGAGCCCCACTAGGCTTAATACTTCCTTGTCTCCATGAATTTTTGAACAAGAGGGCTGCGTTTTCATTTTGCACTGCACCCCCCTCAAATTCTGTAGCTGGCCCTGCCAGTGGATCACTCAGTACTAGGGGCACACAACACACACAGCACACACAACATATAACACACAGCACAAGTGGTACATAGAACACACCATGCACACACCACACACATCACACACTACACATAGTACACATAACATATACACATATGCCATGGACTTTTCAATCTGTCTGGAAGACCACATCTTGAATTGGCCTATTCTCCCTGTCATAAGGCCGATAATGGTCTCAAATTTTTACACAGGGGTAGGGGCTTGGGGGCAGCAACCTAGAGGGAGGGAGAGGGCAGTAGGGGACTTGCTTGTGGCTGCATTTGCACAGAGCTTCATAGGAGTGTGATGGAGATTGGGCAGAGGGTTGGGGGAGCATCTAAGGCCCTCACCCTCCAGCCGCTCCTCGGCACAGACATTGCGTGACAAGTTTGGGTAAGCACTGTGTCATCAGAGGCCAGGTTATGGCACAGTGTGGGGCAGACGTTCTTTCCTCTCTCCCATTTGAGAAAAGAAAGGAAGAAGGAAAACCAGAAAGCATCTGTGCTTGGCCACATGGTGCTGGGCACACACACACACACACACACACACACACACACACACACACAGTCTGGCCCAGGTGAGTGCCCCTGTCTTTCTTTCTTGGCAATGTTACCATGCCCAGAGAGGAAACTGAGAAACTGAGGCCCAGAGAGATGAAGGGTCTGTCTCATAGCTCCTGGGAGGCAGTGTGGGGATTATAACTCAGGTCTCCAGAGTTCTTTCCACTTTTCCTGCCAGGAAGTTGGCACATGGGAAGAGGAAGGGAAGGACGGCTGCCCCAAGGGGGCCTCACCTCAAAGTAAACCGGAGGTATTTTATCACAGAAAGAGCGTCAACAGCACCTGATGCAAACCGATCATTCAACGTCATGGAGGGCCTTTCTGAAGAGGCGACACATGAGCTAAGATCTGAAGGATGAGAAGGGGCAGTTGGCATCGCAAGATATGGAGCCAGAGGCCCAGAGAGGTTAAGTGATATCCTCAAGGTCACACAGCTATCTTGTGCTTTCCCTTCCTCCCTCCTGTCCTGCAACCCCCCTCTGACAAAGCCCCTCCTCGGTATCAGGCCCTGAGGTGACTTTAGAACACAAGCCTGTAAACTTCTGTGAATGCTGTTGTTTCCAAAGGCAGCCTTAGGTAATAAGCAAATGAACATGGCAGATGTATCCATTAAACTTCATCTATAAACCAGGAAGCCCACCCACCCTGCTTTAGAGCACAGAAATTAATAAGATCCAGTCCTAGACTTTGAGAACATTCTGCTTTAGTTGGGGAGATAAAACAAGAGGGAATGTGCTAAAGGGTGCCAGGGAGGTAGAAACAGAACTTGTAGAAAACAGGAGACCATTTCTGCAGCTCGGGAAGGAGAAAAGTCAAGTGCAGATTCTCAGAAAGGGCCAACTACGCTGAAAGGCCCTTTTTGACCATGCTCTGTTATTAGCCATCAAAACACCTTGTTTCTTTCCGTCACAGCATACATATCACACTGTGTGGCTATTCTTTCACTGAATTTTTCACCTGTTTAAAGTCTAACTCCCTCCAGTAGGCTATAAACTCCATAATGGCTGTGGATTATTTTTTGCTAGCTTACATTTAGTCTTCCTCTCTGGAAAACAGTACTTGAATTTTTCTTTGGGGAACCCTCTCGTTCCCATTCTCAATTTCATCCCAGCTCCAGCTATTGGCATGTGACCCATATCTGGCTAAGTGATTGGCTCAGGGAGGGGCCAATGAAAATTGGCCCTGGGATTTTGTCGGAACTATTGGGAATGAGGCTTGCTTCGTTCCCCCCTAGGATGGAAGCCTGGAGTTAATGGGAACTATCTTTCCAGTCTTGTTGGTGCAGCCTGCTGAGAAGCCACCACAGAGAAGGAGAGTTTAGAGATACTGGAAAGCAAGTCTTGGTGACCTATTTAAGCCCCTGGATTCAGCCCTCCCTAAAGATTTACTTAATCAAGGATATATATATATATATATATATATATATATATATATATATATTTTTTTTTTTTTTGCTTAAGTCCACATCAGCTGCATTTTTTGTCACTGCAACCTAAAGAATCCTAACTAATAGATACACAAGTGCTTCTCAAGCACCCAGCATGGTTCCTGGCATACAGTGATAAATGTTTGTCATACAAAGAACAGGTGGCATTGAGGCAGGACCTCAGAACATGCACATACACCCACGTAAAGTTCTAAGGATCAGAGCAGCCTAGAAAGGAAGCTAACTTTGAACCAAGAGGATTGTCCCAGGAATAGGAGGGAGTGGCAGAGTCAGATTGCAGTCAGGATTTCAAGGAACAATAAAGGATCTGTAAACCCATCCAAGGCATAGGAGATAAAAGAAAATTGATCCATTCAAAGAGACAGTGGGAACTCCAGACCTGGGAAGCAGACAGAAGGCTGGCTCAACATTATCATCTTATCTCTGCCTTTCGCTCTGCTTCTCACATGCCCTGACAGGGTGATCACGGGCCACCTCTTTGGTCTGCAAGGACTCTGAGAGGCAGCGCTGGCCAAGGTCAAGGGCCCCAAGGACCATACAAGCCTTGGAAAGACTCCGGGAAGGGCCCTAGGCAGCAATTAGTGAAAGGTAGTAGTTTATTTTTAGAATCTGTTTGATTCCAAGTCCATTACCTGGCGGATGTGAGTGATGGTGTGGAATTGGCAAATGTGACATTATTCTCTCAAAGACACTGTCTGCCTGCCAGGCCATGGTGGGCAGTTATGGTGGAGACCAGCCTCGCTGCAGAGTAAAATGCAGCAGCCAGGGGTGAGGGAATACCTCACGTGTCTAATTTTGTCCTTCTCCTAGCTGTGAATGGAAGAGGGGAGCTGTCACCACTTCCTGGCCTAGGCAGTGTGGACATGGGAGTGGGCAGGTGGAGGCAAGGGACGGATTGGGAGATGGAAGCTATACTGGGGAGACCTTCGCCTTGTAAGGGAGACCCCTCTGACCAGGCATCATAAGATCATGCAAGTTTACCCACCTACTCACTCAACACATGTTTACTACCAGTTAACTGCAACAACAAAACCCATGCTACTTAACTTGTACTGGACACTGCTGAGTACCAGGCTCTACTCTGAGGGTTTAATGCAGAGTTGGTCCCAAATTATGGATCAGGAAGTTGATCAGAGAAGTTAAGTCATGCACCTTAGGGCGCCCAGCTCAAAAGTACTGGTTTCAGAGCCTGCTGTCCTGAGCGTTCCTGTTTCTCTGTGGGTCCGTCCTGGCATCCCCCAAACAACGCACAAGCTGGTCTTCACAGTGTTTGTGCCAGGAAGGCCTGAACCTCAGGTTTCCAGGGCACAGAGGAGGCAGCAGTCAGTGCTGCCCGAAGTGGGTGTGGGTGGTGGAGGGAGGGAGGGAGAAACTGGGCCTTGAAAGGTGGGAAGTGAAAGGCTGCAGGCAGACAACAGGAAGAAGACGGTGCAAAGCAGTAGAATCAGCCTGGGTGAAGGTGTGGAGCGGGACTGGGGAAGGAGGGATGTTTGAGGAAGGCCAAAGGGCGGGCGTGGCGGGAGCAGACCGTACTATGGAGGGAGGCTGGGAGCAGAGGAAGGTGGAGTTGAGGCCTTGAAGGCCAGGGTGAGGAGTCCGGGCTTTATCCCCTGGGCTGTGAGCATGTATCCTTTTGCAAGAATAATACTTTTCTGGAAAGGAGCTTATTTATCCGGCAGGATTGTCAGGATTGAGTGAGACAGTAACAACTCAAAACAACAACAAAAAACCCTAACAGTTATGGAGGCCTTTCCACTAGCCAGACCCAAGTTGAAGTGCTCCACACGCATGGACTCATTGAATTCCGGCGGCTGTGCCATGAGGCAGGTGTTGCTACGGCGCCGGTTTTGAGTAAAGGAACTGGGGCCCAGGCAGATATAGTGGTTTGCCCCAAATCACATGGTTAGTGAGTAGAGGCCAAACTTTGAACTTGGGTGAGCCAGCCCTCACATCAGGGCCCCTCTCCCTGAGGCTATCGGGTATAGAAGTGCACAAAGTGCTGGATATGGAGCTGGTGCTTAATGCATGTGTGTTCTCTTCCTGTTAATTAAGCTCTGGCCACGCTGCTCCTTTAGCCCCCGAATTTTCTTCCTAAGCATTTCCACGTTCTCTAGTCTATCAGAGACTTTCAAAACCCCCGAGAGACCAGCTGCCAAAGTCTCTCATCCTGGACAAGCATCCTGGAGAAATGGAAAGGTCCCTGAACCTCGGTGAGGGTAACAGGAGGGTCAGAGAGGTCTGGAAGTGGGCCCTGATCTTTCCCCAACTTGTTGTGTGATGCAGGCAAGTCCTTGAAGCATCCTCCGCATTGCTGTTTGTCCCATCGGGACACTGGGTTGATGAAACGCGGCTCCAGTACTTTACTGCCATACTTCATCCTCTGGACAACCCTGCAAGGTGGGTCTTTATGACTGTCTTCACTTACAGACTAGGAAATGGAAGCTATGGATTTGCACTAAGTCCAGAGCTAGGAAATGGCAGGGCTGGGATTCAAACCCGGGCCTGTGTGACCCCACAGCCAGGATTCTGAATCTCAGGCATATGGTTTCCCAGAAATAAACACATGCATCCAGGATGCCCGAGCTGGGGCCAGCAAGAGCCTCAGCCAGACGACTCATGGCACAGAGAAACCCCATGAATTCTGAGTTGGTTTCCCTCATTTTTTCTTGATGAGGATACACGGATGCCCGCTGCCCTTGGGTTCAGGTCAAGGAAGCAGAAGCTCCATCCCACTAGTGGCATGGAATCCTAATAGGGCAGGAAGTGATCCCCCACCATCCACAACGCTGCAACAGGAGAGGCTGCCAGCCAGGGAGGTAGCTAGACAAGAAGAATTCAGTGATGACGCTAATAATCGCCATTGTCATTTACTGAATGCTTACCATGGGCTGGGCACTGGCCCAAGCTCCTTATGCAGATTGTCTCCTAATGGTCCTACATGGTGGGTTCCCTTTCCTAGATGAGGAAACTGAGATCCAGAGAAGGAAAGGAATCTGCCCAAGGTCATACTCCTGGGAGGATGGAGCTGAGAAATGGACCACATCTGTTGGGCTCCAGAGTTGATCCTTAGTCGAGTCTGTGGTGGGCAAAACACTGACCACTGTCCCTAAATCAAGAATACTCCCTCTTTTGATTATAAAACTTCACAACAATAAAGTGCTTTGCATTTGCAAATTACATTTGCATCTGGAATCTCATTGAATCATCAAAATAGCCCAAAGAAGTGGGTCACCATTGAGCAGAGGAGTTCACTGAGCTTGAATGATTCCAGGGTTAAGAACCACTGGCTTGGGAACCAGACCACCCTGGGTCCAAACTCTGACTCTGCCATTTCCATTTCTTCAACAAATATTTACTGAGCACTTAGCTGTGTGCACTCCAGCAAGCGACTTCACCACTTAGCACCTCCATTTATTTCCTCTTTGTAAGAGTCTTAACACCATTCATCAAATCCATTCTCTCCTTCATCTGAGAATGCCAGACTCATGCTTTCCTAGGCTTCCCTGTAGAATGAGCATGTGACCTGCTCCTGGCCAATGGGATTTAAGGGGGCTCTGGGGAAAAGTTTGTCTCAGGGGAAAACATGGCACATGGAATGAGATGCCCCATATCACTGGTTGGATATCATGTGTCAGCATTTGAAGGCTGGAACTAGGTAGCCATTTTGTGATATGAGGCATCAAGCCTGAGGACCAAGTCACCTGCAGGAGCTGGAGGAGCCAAAATATGAAAAGAATCTAGAATCCTGATGACACCATGGAGCCCTGATCCCAAAACCAGCTACCCTGGAACTTCCTGTTATATGAGATGATATATCTTCCTCCTTATAGAAGCCACTTCAAGTTTTTTATTCTGTTACTTGCAGCCCAAATGGGCAGACTATCTGGCTTGTTGAAGGGATTTCAATGAGATGGTGGATGTAAAGTCCCACTAATCAGTGCCTGGCACAATGAACAGCAGCTACTCTGGATATTAAGGAATTATCTCAGGGCGTGGACCCAGACACTGCCCCAGGGAACACAGCCGCTCCTGGCCTGGTGAATTAGTTCCCTCTCTCTCCTACTGAGAAAGCCTGTAGTTTTCTGAGAAAGCAGAAACCCAGTGGTGGCCCAGCACCGAAACCCTTTCACTTTGTTGGGGCTGACCCCAGTTCCAAACAAGAATCAATCACACTGCCTTTTGCCTAATGGATTTTGATTTTTCACTCCCCTGACGGCAAAGGCCAGTGCCTGCGCTTTGGTTGTCTCTGCGTTGCCAGAACAGCCCATCAATTATTAACAGCGACAGCTCAGCCTCCCAGTACCGCTATCAGAAGGAAAGGGTTTGCCGCAGCTCAGCCCACCCAACCGTGCAGAGAACTCCGCTCCTCATATTTACAATAACAGGCCCCCTCCTACCTTGCAATTCGGCAAACATTCACGATGACCCTGCAAGGGGGGGCCTTTTACCTCCATTTCACAGGTGGGGGCTGGGGCTCAGAGCCTTGAAGAACTTGCCTAAGGCCAGAAACTGGGCAGGGTGCTGGAGCTGGGCCTGCACCCCGGGTCTGTCCTTGCTCTTAGACGTGTGAGATTTCTGAATCTCACAACCACCCAGGAATGATCCTCCATTTTACCCTCTCCTTCTGTGGCTTCTGAGAAGTTTCCACAGGCCTCACTGTCTGACTAGCAAGGCATCCAAATGGGGGTGGGGGGGGTGGGGGCTGAGGTGAGCACAGGGAACTGGGCTGTAGGCAGGCAGTGAGGAAGGCATGACAGATTCCCCAAACCCGGAGACACAGTGAATGACTGATTGCTTGATACACTCATTTATTCTACATGTAGTATTTGAGTTTCTCTGTGCCAGGTACCGGGATGGGTGCTGGGGACGGAGCAGTACATACAGCTCATGGCGCTCACAGTCATGTGTGGGAGAAACAGAGAAACAAAAGGAAGCAGATACCATTTCAAGCGGGGCTCCCAGCCTGTGCGGCACAGAGACTAAGGGGAAGGAGGCTGTTTTCGACAGGGCTCGGGAAAGGTGTCCCTGAGAAGCAAATATTTGGGCAGGGGCCTGCTTAAATGAGAAAGGAGAAGTGGCTGGCCATGAGACAATGTGAGAAAGAGCATTCTAAGTAGCAGGAGCAGCAAGTGCAAAGGTCCTGGGGTAGGATAAAGCCTGACCTGTTTAGGTGGGGGTGGAGCGAGGGAACTAGAGGAGAGTAGAAGAAATGAGCTCAGAGAGGTCCCAGGCCTGGATTCAGTAGGGTCTGGTATGCCCCAGTGAAGGTTTGGATTTTATTCTGAGTGAGATGGGAAACCTCTGGAGGATTTTGAGCAGATGAATGATGTGATCCAATTTACATTTTGGAAAGCTCACTCTCGCTGCTGTGTGGGCAGTGCATTGCAAGGGGCAGAAGTGGAAATGGAGAGACTGGGGAGAAGACTACATCATTTATTCACGATGGAAAGAGCAGGGTCTTTAAAATCATACTTGAGTTTGAATTTCTAGCTACTGCTGTGTTGCCTGCTGTGTGACCTTAGGCAAGTTACTTAACCTCTCTGAGCCTCCCTATTTGAGAAAGGTGAGATAATAATAGAGAATCAGTATAAGGACTAATTGCGTTGTTATGCTTCTTACACAGTGGGTGTTTGATCAGTGAGAGTCAGGATTTCTATACTGAAAGCCAATGAGCTTGCCTGCCTTCCCACTTCAGCTCTCACTGCAGAATATCCTAGACCGTCCATCTGCCAGGAATGTGTGCTGGCTGAGCCTGGGATCACAGAGAGGTCACAAAGCTGTCCCTGCAAGTGGATTAACCCAAAGGAGAGATGAGGCTGTTTATTCCCAAACAGTGTCTTTTGCAAGCCGGAGTTTCCAGATGCCAACCTACTCACTGCCTTGGCCTGTGACCCTCCCCTGGCCTGCCCCTCACTCTTGTGTCTTAGGGGATGGGGCAGGGAGGAGGGAGAGTCACATCTGGACCCAAACAGGATGTGGAGGGCAGGGACCCGTGTCAGGCCTGGAAATAGCAAAGTAAGTCTGTTGATCCTAAGCCGGTTAAGGGTGAGTGACTCCATCTTAAGAGGGAGGCTTTTTGGACACGAAACCTGGGCAGGATTATGACCAGACACAGCCCACAGCCTCAGAAGAGGAAAATCAGGTCTTGGAATCTGTCCTCTTCAGGGTTGACAGGGAAGAGGGAAAACCCGCAGGCTTTCCTCCACGATCTTACCAGTTAGCCCCTCCTGCATCCTGCCACCCCCTCCCCCAGAAGTGTCTCCTTGGGTAGTCAGATCTGGGGAAAGGACCCCATAGGGTCCCCTTCAGACCTGGCCCTGCAGCTGGGCCTTAGGCGAGGAGCAAACTGAGCCAGGGGGTCCCACACAGTGAGAGGCCAGGTGGGGTGAAGGCAGCCCTAGCAAGGACATCATGGCTGTCACGCAGGCTTCCTTCTTCTTTTTTCCTCTTCCATGAATACATGGACCTACCCTCCACCCCCACCCTGCTTTTTGGCCCCGCTCTCAGAGGGCGAGTCATGTTCAACACGTCTTTTCCAGCTTGGCCCTCTGAATTCTGACATCAACACCTGCCTTTTCTGGCCTCCCTCTGGGCCCCAGATGAACTTGGGAGGGCTGAACATACTGTATTATTCTCTGTTCTGACACCTAGCGCACTGGCCACATGAAGACAGGCCCCTGTCTCTTCAAGGCAGCCCCGAGTCCCTGTAGGACATAGAGAAGTTGCTCCCATTCTGGCCCAGCCCCCACCCAAAGCCTCTCTCAGTCCCTCACACCCTCTGCCTTTACCTGGCAGCACACAGCCCGCCCCCCCCCCGCCCCCTCCCCCAGGGTGTAATCAGACTCATCCCTGCCTCCTCCTTCTGCTTTATTGTTCACATTGCCTCATTCTCCTCGCCTATTTTGAAATTTACATCTCCTTCCAATGGCGAAAGCATCTTTACAACCTGCATCAAACCATTCTTGGAATAAACTCACCACATAAAGAAAGAACAAACCAGGGGGTGACCCTTCATCCACAAGCATCCACAGCCAGCTGCATGCGTCATGCACGCACACACCCACCCCTCAGAGTCCCTTTGCCTCATTTTCCTTACTTATGTCAAAACTGCCTGGCCCTGGCCGGGTGGCTCAGCTGGTTGGAGCCTTGTCCCGTACACCAAAAGGCTGCAGGTTCGATTCCTGGTCAGGACATATACCTAGGTTGTGGGTTCGATTGCCTGTCAGGGCGCACAGGGGAGGCAACAGATCAAAGTTCCTCTCCCCCACTTTTCTCTCTCTCTAAAATCAATAAACATATCCTTGGGCGAGGATTTAAAAATAAAAAACTGCCTGGCATTATCTCAATGTCCTTCAAGCAAGTCTGTAAGCTGCTTTCATCACCTCCTTGAGGTAAAGTGGGGTTAATAAATTTAGGGGTCAATTAAAATCTCAGGGCAACACCCTGCCAGCCTGGGCCTGGGACTTCACAAGGGGAGCGTTATGTCGAATAGAACAAGCTCGGCTCTCTACCCGCCCCAGCAAGGCTCAGCTGCTTCTCTGTGCTCTCCTTCTCATTTGCAGTGCCCATCTCTTGCTGTGTGGGGTTTTATAAGTCTCCGTGAATCCCTTTCTCCAACGAAGTCAGGGTATAAAGTATTGAATAATAAAAGGATGGGGTGACCAATACCACATAGGATCAGTCCGTAGGGGTTGGTCCTTATCTCCAAGGTTTCTGGCTTCAGCCCCTCCCCGTTTCTGGTCTTCGTATTTGAAGACCAGAGTCCCCCAGCAGAGGTCATCAATCTGGGGACACAGACAGAGTCCCCCAGCCCAGTAGCCCCCCCAGATCCCAGGCTCACCTTGGCAGCCACAGAGGAATTGGGCTTCTCCAGGAGGTCCCAGAGCTTCTTCCTCTTTTCGGCGCAGCACGTGTTATCAAACTCCTCGCCCTCCCGCTCGCGCAGGGTCTCGGCCTCACGCTTGAGCTCCTCGTTCATCTGCTCCTTCTTCTGGTGGTAGCGGGCCTGGCAGCAGGACTCCAGGTAGATCTCATCGATGCCCCAGTAGTCCAGCTCTTGGCTGAAGCTGAGTGCACACATCTCCTCCATCATGTGCAGCCGCCCAGTGCGGTAGAAGTTGAGGATGGAGGTGAAGGCGCCTGGGTGGCGGTCGAAGAAGTACTCGTTGTCGTCGAGGCTGTAGTCGTCGCATACTTCGAGCAGCGAGTCGTGCGTGTTGCAGTCACGGAGCTTGCCCAGCCGTGTGCGTGGCAGGCGGTCCAGGGTGCGCCAGAGTACCTCGTGCGCCAGGCCCCCAACGTTGAGGCGGACGCGCCTAGAGCACGCCTTGCTGCGCACGATCTCCATGGGCTCCGGCGGCAGCGAGCTGGTGGAGCGGGAGCCATGCTTCGTCATGCCCGCCGGCATCTCTGGTCCGGCCGCCCCCTCCCCCCCTGCCCCCCCAGGGCGCTGTCACTGGACGGCAAGGCCGGCCGCCGCGGGGGAGGGGGGCAGGGAGCGCTGAGGGCTGTTGGGGGTGCAGGGGGCCACGCGGGCGTGCGTTATGGCCGTCTTCTCACCTCCATCCCGACGGCTGCAAGGCAGAAAGCGGACGCAGGTAAGCACACAGGAAGGCACGGCCCCTCCCCACCCTCCAGCTGGGCCCCCGGCCGGCCTTGACCTTCCTGGAGCTTAAGCGGCTCAAGGGGGCAGAAAGCCTGGGCGCTGTCCCTCCCGCCGGTGCTGAAGTCAGCCCCACCCCATGGATGGAGTGACTGGCCATCCTTCGGAGCGGGGAGAGGGCCCCCAAGAGGCGCCCCAGGGACCCGGGAGGCCCCACCCGGGTTTCTGCAGCCCAGGCCTGACCCAGCCGCCCGGGGCGCTGTCCGCCCCTTCGAGTGCTGAAACTCGCTTTCCTCTGGGTATCCCCGTCGAGTCCCGAACCTGGCCCCGAAATGGGGAGAGAGGGGAGCTGCAGGAAAAACTTTTTTTTTCTAAAGACCGCATTTTTTCCTTCCTGTGCGCTGGGATAATTAGGATTTGAAGGCTGGGGGATGGCAGATGGCTGCAGGTTTGCTTTTTCTAAACCTTAAAAGATTTGGGGAAATTCTGGAGGATTTCAGGTGCCCACCTGTCGGAGGTCACAACAGAGAGTGTGGTCACAACAGCCCCGCTGTCCTGGAGCGACCTCCCTCCCCAAGCCACGGGGGTATCTCCTGAGGTCGCTCCAGCGACAAGATGAGCCCTGAAGACTCAAAGCGCGGGTTCCCACACAGCGCTCCCCCCCCCCCACCCCGTGCCCCTTAACCCACCGCAGGAGGAGCGCGCAGAGTCCTGGGGATCCACCTGCTCCGTCTTCCCCTCGCTCCTTCCCCGCCCCCTCCCCCCCCTCCTCCTCGCTCCTCTCCTGCGATGGCTTTTTATAACTCCGGGTTCTGCGCCTTTCCCGGGGCTTAGAAGGGAAGGGGTGGGGGAGGTAGGAGGCGGGGAAACGAGCTGAATTTTCTGGCCTTTTCAAAACGTGCCCTCCTCCTGCCGCGCACTGGTGATTTCGGGGGCTCCTCTGAGCCCCCTAGCAGTGAAGCTCACGCCCTCTCCCCTCGCCCCAGAATGATATCGTGCGTCTCCCCAGGCCCCAGCCTTTGTCCGCACGCCCCCCACCCCCACCCACCCCAGCCTGGAGCCGTGGAGCCTGGGTAGACCAACAGGCCGAGCCGCGCGGTAGGCGAGTCTCCCACCCGTGTTCCCCTGCGCCCTCACCGTGGGCTTCATGCCCCAACACTTACCCTCAGGGTGGCCGCCTCCCGGGGCCAGGGAGCGCGCATCGCCCCGGCCGCCGGAGCACCCCGGCCCGCAGGCAGCGGCGGACCCAGGGCCCGGCCGAGCCCGGCCTACGCCGGCCGGCCGGGCAGGCAACACACCGGGGCTGCAGGCGCTGCGAAGCCGGACGCGCTCTTCGAGGCTGGGGGCACAGGCGGACGCTGCGGGCACGGGTGGCAGGACTGCGTTCGCGAGGCGACTCCTGCTCCACTTCCTTCTCCTCCTGCTCCAGCGGCGGTGGCGGCGGCAGAGGCTGCTTCGGTGAGATCAACAAGTCGGGGCTGAGCTTCGGCTCCGCGCTCGCTGCGATTCTGTCCCGCACTTCAGAGCGCCCGGAGTCCGGCACCGAGGCGGACGGCGCCACCTGCGGGTAGCAAGCGCGCGCACCGCTTAACTCCTGCCTGCCCGGCCTGGCGTGCTGCTGAGCTTGGGGGCCGGCTGGGGGTTTGGGCGAGGCGGAGCCTGGCAGTTCTAACCTTTCCACCTGGGCTACCTCCACTGCCTTCCTGGCAATCCCACCTCCCTTAGTCCTATCAACAGCGTGAGTTGAGTGCCTACTGTGTGCAAGACGCTAGGATAAGCATCTGAGATACAGCTATGAACCAAATACAAACGCTGGGCACTTGGGCACCTCGTGGAGCTGGCTAGAGACAGAACAAAAACAAAGGCAAAGGATATCAGAGGGCCATACGCGCTCCGGTGGGGACGATAAAGCAAAGGAGAGGGACAGGGGTGGGGGCTGGGGTCAGGTTGCAATTTTAAATAGCCCTCGGTTTTATGAGTTTTCATTCTAGATTCTAAAATGTAATTCTAAAATAGATTCTAGTGGGGGAATGTGGACAATGAATACATCAACCAATATGCAGTGCAGCATTTGGTGATATCTGCTAAGAAGAAAAATAAAGCAAGGTGAGGGGATGAGAGAGGGAGGGGTGAGCTGGTTTATATAGCCTGGTCATTCGCTTGTTCATTCACTCATTCCTGTCATGTTGGACAGGTAGCTACTGAGAGCTGCCTGTGTGCCAGGTCCTGTGGCAGGCTCCGTAAAGCAAACGTCTTCCCCTGGAGCTTCCTGTCCAACGGAGGAGGTAGAATTGATCAATAATCCCCTGAAGTGAATACAGAACCAAAGGATTTACCTGGAGAGGTCAGCAAGGTTCCTCCGAGAATGTCGTAGTTACCCCTCCCTGCCACCACTTACTCATTTGTTCTTTCACATACACATGGACTGATGATCCTGGGACACGGCAGCGAGCCCCCCTGCTCTGGAGGAGAAAAACTGTGAATAAGCCACTAGGCCCCAAGGTAAAGCCCTTTCCCTCTCTGATCCTTTCCTTCATTTGTAAATTTAAAGGGATTTTTCCCCCATAGAGTTGAACATATTATTACATAGTTTTAATCTGTTCGCTTCTCATGATCCTCATCCAAGACGCCATTATTGTGGGTAGAGGCCAGAGATGCGGCTAAAAAGCCTCCAGCATGTAGCACAGGCCCCCACCATAAAGAATTCTCCAGCGCTGAATGTCAACAGTGCCAAAGCTGAGAAATTTAACAGGATTAATTTAACAGAAGGCCATGGTATGTCCTGGTCTGGAAATGCTATTCTTTCAAGCAATAATTAGTGAGCACCTACTATGTGCCAAGCACTACTCTAGACACTGGAGATACACTGAGAATAAAAAAGGCAGTTCCTATGCATAGTCTGGTGAGCAATGTAGTTAATACACAATAAAATAAATAAAGTGATCATTTCGATTATGACAAATGCCATGAAGTAAACAAGAGGAAGTGAAAAAGCATGCCTGAGAGAGGTGTCTGTAACTTTAGATAGGGTGGTCAAGCAGGGAAGGCTTCCTGGAGGAGGTGATACACCTAAGCAGAGAACCTGAGGGCAGGGAGCAGAAAACCATGTGAAGTTCTGAGGAAGGGCATACAGGCAAGGGAAACAGAAAGAGGTAAAGCCCTAAGATGGAAATGAGCTTGGGAAGGGACGTGACAGAGGTGGACAGGACCAAGCCGTGCAGAGCCTCACTGGGATTTTTATACTAAAAGTTAAGGAATGGGTTTGAGCTTAGAAATCATGATGAAAAGCCATGACAGAGGTTGAAGCAGAAAAGTCTGTCCCCATGTGCTGAAATATGCCTTGAAGTGATTCTTCCAGCTGCTGTGTGCATGATGGAGTGTCGGGGGACAAAAGGTGGCCGCAGGAAGACCCATCCGGAGGTTTCTGCAATCGCCCAGGCTGGAGGTAATAGGGCCTGCACTGGGATGGTTGGTGGTGGGGATGGCTGGGCAATTTCACAGCCACAGGGCTCTGACAGCAGATTCCTCCGCCAAGGCTAGCACTAGATACTCCATTCCATGCAGATTCTTCCCCCTGGGTGGCCTGATTCCTGAAATTCTGGCTGCAGATTCAGATGAAGAACAGCTGGATATTCCTGGATCTCAGAAGTGCAGGCGATGGGAACTGCCACTTTCCAGCGAACAACCCTGTTGCTGCATCTTGTCCGTTCATTTCCTCAATGGGAATTCAGGGCAACCTTGCTCAGGAAGGCAGTGTTGCCCACCTGGTGACTCACAGCGCAAGCTCTGGAGTCACAATGACTGGTGTCATTGCTTACGTGCAGAATGACCTTGGGCAAGGAGTCTAATCTTTCTGGGCCTCAACTTTTCTTTCTGTAAAATGGGGATGGAAATGAAGGGAGTACCTGCTTGATAGGGTTATTATGAGAAGCTTATAGAAAGCACTTACTGTTGCTAGCTCTCATTATCTGGTAAGTTGTAGGTGACCCAAGGCAGGAGCTGGTCTGTCTTGCTTATCTCAAGTAACAGAATCCTTAATAGGGGCCTAAAGAATAAGGATATTTAGTTATCTCACATTAGAAATTCGGAGAAGGGTGGTATGAGAGTTGATTCCACTGCTCCACTGTTATTGAGGACCCAGATTTCTTCCATCCTTTTTCTCTGTCTTCTACACTATGTTGGCTCTTTATCCTGGGCTTGTTGCCTCAGAGTCACAAAGTGGCTGCTACCACTCCTCGCATCAGTCTCCATGAAATTATCTTCCAAGGCAAAAAGGATAAGATGGCAAAGGTGGCCAACCATATTTCTCCTGTCATGCTTCTCCTTTTTTCATCATCTCCCCACCCATTGCCAAGTTCCCTACCATGGATCACATGGCCACTCCTAGACCAATCATTGACAAAAAGAATAGGATTGACACCCCTGTCCCCCGGGCTAAATTCACCACTGCCCTTACAAAGCTGAAGTTTGTTGAACAAGGAAGAAGTGGAGATTGAAGTTACATAGACAACCAACGGTGTCTGCCACACTGTTCTTACACTGTCCAGCACAATGCCAGGTACAGAGTAACTGCTCAATAAATACTTGTTAAGTGAATAAATAAATCCTCTTATATGAGGGCATATCAGAAACTTATGAATAGGACACACCTCTAACCTCAGGACTGTCCAATCCTATTGGTGGGGGTGGTGACAAGGTATACAGAAATAAAATTGGCAAAAAGCTCTCTTATTGTCCTCTCCCTGACTCCAAGTCTTTAATAAGGAGACTCCCTGAGATGGTTCACAGCCTCAAGTCAGCTAAACTGGTATTTGTGTACAGCCTTAAAAAGGAAGGAAGGAAGGAAGGAAGGAAGGAAGGAAGGAAGGAAGGAAGGAAGGAAGGGAGGGAGGAAGACATGGCTAGTGTGTAGGCAGTGTTCCGGTCCTCTGGGCAATCCTGTATGACAGCTAGCAGAGATCAGGAGCTGGTGATTTGTGGACTTGTATTTGACCATTTTGTTTTTTTCAAAAAAATTTGAGTCAAGACTTAAACATCAGAGGAATTGACATAAAAATCTGGATTTCTGGCTTCTCTTGAAAAATTAGAGGAACCAATTAACACTGGGCCTGCATGCCAGTGTAACACGGAAATTACGGCTGGTACAGAGTACTGACTGCCCTTCAGTCACAGCTGCCCCCTTTAGGCAGGATGTGGCATCCAGTTCGCTGCAGTCTCTGCCTCTCCCCACTGCTTCTCATTCAGGACACTTTCTCATTTATGTTACTTGCTGGTCTTGGTATGAATTTAAGTCTATGCTCCTTGCACACAAAAATCAAAGAAGTCCAAAGAGGTTGTCTTGCCTCTCTCTAGTTCTTCAAGATCTGCAGAGTGCCCAATTTGGCATTTTTATTTTCTAAATGAAAAGACTATATACGTTATTTGGAAGCAACAGGTATTCATTTCTCAGAATTCTCTGTCATCATAATTGGAGAGACTACCTAGAAATACAGACAATATGGGGGAAAGTAGAGCCCAGAGACTGAAACACTGAGTCCTGACAATGTCATCAGAGCTCCTGGATCCAGCCATACCTGAAGGCAGTCCCCTCTGGATTTTCCAGCTATGTGAGCTAGTAAAAACTCCTTTTCACTTAAGCCCTTTTGGGCTGTGATTTTTCTCATTTATGTCCCAAAGAGCCCATCTGATACAAATTTTTCTCTACTAATCAGAAGCATATAATCTTCTTATAATGTACTTATGAGAAACAGGGCAACAAAAAATGAACTTACAGGGAACAGGGAAAAGAAAGTAATAAAACTCAGAAGGTTCTGTAGAGAAGAACTCAAGTATAACCATCTCATTTTACAGATGAGAAAACTAAAAGGCTCATTGAGGGGAACAGCAGCCCAGTTTTCTAAGCAACGAGTGGGCAGCTGAGTACCAGCACTAGGTCACAAACCATCCTCTGCTCAGGCCTCTCAGACTTCCCACCGGGAGGTGTTGAGACTTCCCCGAGGCTGAGTGAGGTCAAGTTGGCACATTCATCCATGTAAATACAAGTGAATCCCCCTCTAAATTGTGCTGGCAAGAGACATGTCCATTTGAAGTCAGATTTTTTTCTTGGACTCCATAATGCCAGCCATTACTTATTTATAATCCCACTGAGTGTCCTACTCAGGTTTCTCGACACTCTGGGCACCGAGCAAGACTAATTAATCCCCACTTCCCTCTCCTCCATGGACCCCCGGGAGGGAATAATTGCTTTACGAGGGTGGTTATCAGGGCACCCAAAGGCTCAAGGGAAATCACTGAAATCTCTGAGTGGAAGTCACTCAGGACAACTGCCCTTTGCTGTGGCCTTACCCGAAGTTCCGGCAACCCTAGGGATGTTTCCATCAGCTTGGACTCCAGTCTTCTTGCCCATCTCTCTTCTTGTCACACCCCATAATAATCATTACAATTGGGGGGGAAATGGGGTTAAAGATAGAATCTGCCTTCTAGGGTTGCTGAGAGGACTCCTGAGATAATGCAGATGAAGTGCCTTAGCACCATGCCTAACATTAGTAACTACATGTTAATGTCAACAGCAGTAGCACAATGCTAGCAAGCAATAATAGCAGCTCGTGTTGATTGAGCAGTTACGATATATTAATATTAATATTAATACTAGGCACTGTACTAAGGGCTTTGCATGTGTCTGACATCATTTAAAATTGTTTCTAGCATTCTCATCCTTGGGCTGAATATTCTAATATAAAGAAGACCCATTAGCTGTTGGATGTTACTTGAGGGACCAGGCATCCGATTCTAGCGCCTGTTCTATGCTAGTCTGACTGCCTGCTCATCAACCCAACTATCCATTCACCCACCCATACACTCAGCCACTGAGCTCCCCAACTACATGCCCACCCAGTTGTCTGCCCACGCACCCACTGATCTGTGCACTCGCCACTCACTCATCTTTCTTTCCATTTATTCATATATTCTAACTACTATCATCTTTCTACCCACTCAGTCACCCACCTACTACTTCTCCATCCATCTATCCATCCATATACCATTCATCTTTTCACCTACCTACCTACCCCTTCATCTGCCACCCATCCATCCATATACCCAATCACCTGCCGATCTACTGACTCACCCATTCACCCACCCATGTATCTATCTATCTACTCATTCACCCCCTACCCACTCACTCATCCATCCCAAATACCCACGCATCTATCCACCACTCACCCACCCACTCACCTATCTATCCACCCACCCACCTACACACCCACCTTTGCATCCATTCGCTCACTTGGCTGTCACCTAACATTTTTGAGTTTTTGCTACCTGTAATGTTCTGTGCTAAGCTTTGACACGGTCTGTTGGGCTCCCTCCCTGGGAGGAAATGCGGTTGCCACCAGAGGGTCCCCACAGAGGGAGATAGGTAAACCTGCATGCAGTCCATTGAGCCCTTCTGTGGCCTGGACTTGGCCAAAGCCATTAATTCCCTGGGTTAGTGGCCAAACAATGATGAAATGCCGGCGAGGATGGACCAAGGAACGGGCTTCCAGCAGAGCAATTAGAGGTAAACTAATATGTCTTCCCCACAGAGGAGCCTGGGAACTCCAAGAGGTGATGGAAAAGGAGTGACTCAGCAAAAGGAAGAAATGAAAGCCACATAGATCAAGAGCTAATTAACTGATTCTCCTAAGGTAATATTTCATTAAAATCTAGCTCTTCAGTCTTTGGGGACTGATGTCTCTCCTGCCTCCTCTCTGTCGCCCTTGTCCACCCCTTCCTGATTTCATGTTTCCTCTCTGATCTCCCTCCTCCCTCAGTTTTATCTTTGCTGTAACCCAACCTTCCCCAGGCACCAGGCTAGACCTGTAAAGGCACAAGGCTGACCCCCACTACGCTCCTCAGCTGGAGAGACTGTGTGGGGAGGCCATTGGAGAGTGAGAAGCTCTGAAATTATGCAAAAGACAGAGCAACTCAGCCACCGCAGCATCCCAGCTGATCACAGCCTGTTAGTCAGCCCTGGCAAGGCACCGTCTTTGATGTTGCAGGTTCCCCGCCACCCCCAACCCTGACATCTGACTGCAGCTACCTGAGAGCTAACCCAAGTGAGACCAGCAGAAGAACAGTCCAGCTAAGTCCCCGTCAATCCACAAAACCATGAGAAATTATCAAAATAATGTCATTTGTGTGTGTGTGGGGGGTATTTATTACACAGCTACAGATAACTGATGCAGAGTCTTTACTCAGGCTGTTTCCACTGCTTAGAATGCTTCCCTGACCCCAACCCTCCTTTTTCCCACACAGGGAACTCCTACTTACCCTTTTAAAAAAATTATTTTTAGAGAGAGGAGAAGGGAGAGAGAAAGAGAGGGGGAGAAACATCAATTGGATGCCTCTTGCATAAACCAGGCACCTGGCCCACAACCCAGGCACATGCCTTGATTGGGAATTGAACCCACGAGCCTTTGGTTCACAGGCTGGCACTCGATCCACTGAGCCACACCAGCCAGGGCTCCTATTCACCTTTCAAAACCCAGATCCAGTGTCACTTTTCCTGCCTCTTCATGGTCTGGGTCAGATACTCCTTCCTCAGGGGAACTCTATTATGAGGCTAACTTAGGATACTCATTTTCCCATCTCCTCCATTGGCTGTGAATGACAATATGAACGCACTTAAAGCTCACAAAGCTTATGAGGGAGATGTTATTATTATCCATTATCCCTATTTTGTAGGTGCAGAGGCTGGGGCACAGAGAGATGCCTCAAATCACCCTGGTATTAAGTGGCTCAGCAGACATTCAAACCCAGGCAGAGCCTGTGCTCTGAACCACCACAGTACATGGCCTCTAATTAGTCTAAACAGTAATGACAGTCATTATCCTTATTAGCCCATTTAACACAAAATCCACACAAGAGTGATTCCAGGTCTGTCACAGGAGCAGCTCAGAGGCCTCAGGATTCTTGCTTATTCCTATGAGATTTTCTTACCCTCGTGATCGCAAGATGGCTGCCATGGCCACCTCCTCACAGGATAACCCCAAGATGAGGAGGAAGAAGGAACTTCTCCCACACTTTTCAAGCTCCCCACAGACTTCCCCAACCACCTCATTGGCCTCTGCTGGGTCACATGACCACCACTAGCCCAATCACCGGCAAGAGGTGCTTGAGACCTATCACTGGATTGATTAGGAGGTTGGGCCTATTTTGGCTGAGCAGTGGCTGTCTATATCGGAAGAGTTATTTTAGCAAGCAGGCTGGGGGTTTGGCTCTTGGCCAGGAGATGAACATTTTTCCCCACAGTGGGCAGTCCTCAGAACACTTGAAATAAAGGCACATAAGAGTTCCTGATCGTTGCAAGGGTCCACTGTCCCAGGTTTGAGAAGTGAGTACACCAGCCTTGTCTCTCCCAGGCCGCCCTGAGGTCCCAGGGGCGGTTCCCAGGATGAGAGGATAGCGCCCTGACCGCTCTCCCCATTCATCCCCCTCCTTCCCTGCAGACACACCCCTCTAGACCACATCCCAAATGGACTTGATTCCCAAACGCCAGTGTATTAAAGGTGTTTGAATGTTCATTGGTCCACTATGCAATGAGAAAAATAGGGACAATGGACTGAGATTCTTATAAAGCTAAATTGATTCCATCGAAAGGAAAGCTGCTGTTGACTTTCCTACTTAAACCCTCTAATGGCTTCCCAGAGCACTTAGAATAAAGGGCAGGCTGCTCGCCCTGGCTGCCGAGGCGCGCTCCACACACATCTCTTGCCACCCCTCGCGGGCCCCGGCCTCCCAGCCTCCCTGTTTCTCAAACTCACCAAGCTCTTTGCCTCTTTAGAGCCTCTGCACTTGCTGTGTCTTTTCTCTGGAACGTTCTTGACCTGGTTCTTCTCAAGGCTGTCTTCTTTTCACTGAAACCTCAGCTCATCTGCCATCTCCTTGGAGAGACACCCTCCCTGACCATCTCCAAGGCCACGGCCACCTCCATCTCCATGTCTCCGCCGCATCCCACTGTGCTGTTTGCTTGTCTTCAGGGCCCTCTCAGTACCTGACACTGTGTTCACATTGACTTGCTTCCTTGTTGCATTGTCTGTTCTGCCTGCAAGTAAAATCTGTGAGTGCAGAGACCTCCCTGGACTATCGCAGTCTCCTCCTTGCCTGTCTCCCTCCTTCCTGCCCGCCCCTGTGCAGCCCATTCTTCACACACACACACACAGCGAGAGGGATCCTGCTCTACCCAGAACTCCCCATGGCTCCCAGCCGCACTGGCCTCCTTGCTGTTCCTGGAAAACACCCGAGAGCTTCCTAACGCAGGACCTTTGCACCTGTTGTTCCATCTTCCTGCAACATTCTTGCCTCCGATGCCCACGTGGTTTGCTCCTTCTAGCCTCTGCTCAAAGGTCACCTTAGAGAGGCCTTCCCTGCCCAGCCTTAGGGTTGCAATCCTCCATCCACTTTCCTGCCTTTACTCTTCTCTGTGGGACTCACCATCGTGACATACTTTATTCTCCCCTTATTCTGTTTACCTGGCCTATGAGGATGACTTTTGGAGGGGTTTTGTTTTACTCACTGACAGGTCCCCATTGCCTAGAGCAGTACCTAGCAATGTGAAGTGCTCAAATATTTGCTTTAAAAATATATATCACAATTTATTGTGATATAGTTAACATACCATAAAATTCACTCAAAGTGTACAAGGAGTCACTCAATGGTTTTCCATAAATTCACAGGATTGTCCAAACATCACCACACTCAATTTTAGCATTTCATCACCCCCAAAAGAAACCCGCTACCCACTAGTACTCACTCCCTATCTCTCCCCATCCCCAAGCCCGGCACAGTGCCCCTCTGGAGGACTGTTATTTCCCAGTCTCTTGTGTAGCAAGGAGTGTCATGTGACTAAGTTCTGACCAATGGGACAGTAGCAGATGTTCTCTTCTTGGCCCCTCACCTTTTTTGCTGTCTGGGATGTGAGCACAATGGCTGGAGCTTGAGCAGCACCAGTGGGGCCCGAGGTGGAATCCACAGGTTAGCAGCTGCCAGAGGGAGCAGAAGGCAGGGGCCTGCTGGGTGCGGAGAGGCCACACCACCTCTGGTCTCCTGTGTCTACCTGGCAGACAAAGAACTATCTGCTGTGTAGGACGGAGTGTTTTCATGTGAAAATGTGGCCGTGTTACTTGCCACTCCTGTCGGTCACGGCCAAATCCAATCCCAGCAAAATGTGCCTGCCTGGCCCCCTCACAGACCAGGAAACTGATGGGGGGAACATTTGCCCCTGCATGTTATTTCTTACTCAAATATTTGGGAGGAAAAAAAAAACATTTTCTCTCTTTTTTATTTTTCCTAAATGTAATTCATTCCCCCCCACCCCTCCGCCTTTTTTAAATTTAAACAAATCCCTACATCCCTTCCCTATAGAGTGAAGGACAGAAAACATGCAGTGAATTTTTAAGAGAACTTAATCGTTTTGGGGTTGTGAGCCTCCACCCCAAAGTCCCCTCCATGGGTACCCTGTCCCCTCTCTGCCCCCAGGAGGACCAGTGATGGGAACACAGTGTCAGGACGCAAAGGGGCCTGCATTTCAATCCTGCGTCTATGACTTCGTAGTCATGTGACCTCAGACAAGCGGCTTCTCCTCTCTGTCCCTCAGCTCCTTCCCCCATACAAATGGAGATTATGATGCCTTAGAGATATGGCCTTGTCCTAAGGGCTCTGTCCCAGAGCTGGGCCCAGAGCAGGAGCTCCCTGCTCCCGACCTAGCAGCTAACTCTGTCCTTCCCGACACAGCTGGCTCTCTCGATCTGAATCACACTCGGAGGCAGTTTCACAAACAAGGATGATTTCATGTATTCCAGCATGTTTCTGCTCGACGATATTACAGGAAAATAGAACTCGTTTAAACGGCAAGGCGTAACAATCGCTGCTACTCACAAAACACTCTTTATTTTTTTTTAAAAAAACATATCAAAATAAATGACTTCTGGCAAGACACTTCAACTTTCATCTGGAGAATGGACAGGTGGGCGTCACCAGCTCAGTGTGCTCGGGGCCCACCGGCGGTCGAAGACCCGGGGTGGCACTCAGAGCAGGTGTCATGCACAGGTGACCCACGTGGTGAACAGCGCAATGCTTTCCCTGTCCTTCTCACCCAGGGATTGTCAAGGAGGAATCTCAGGTGGTGCTGGCCTGGCTTGACCACCACACTCGAATACTTGCTTGTCTCATTTTGTGACAGAGAGGTGACAGATCTCAGGCTCTGAGCCTTGGTGACACCAGCATGGAGACCCCCTCCTAGCAATTTTCATTATCACCGTCACTGTATTTTTGACAATGAGCAGATACATGCGGTCCATTAATGGTAGTGATCGAAATAAAAGTTCCCTTTTCCAACAACTAAAAGTTTAAAAAAAAAAACAAGTCTGTTTCATGGAAAATATCTGATAAACAACAACATAAAACGAAGCAAAAATAATACGAATGATGATGTTCAGGAAACACTTCATTGGGTCAATGCCAGAGTGTTTCTAACACAGGTCCTGCAGTTTGGGATTCTAAAGCAAAGTATGAAGAAATGCAATGGCGTCTGGGTACCTTCCTAACTAACCTGTAGCAAGGAGCTAACCTACTCAGCTTTCCCTCTGCTTTATAGTAAAAAAAAATAAAAAAGAAGAAGAAAGAAAAGAAAAAGAAAGATTAAAACAAAGGAAGGCTTAAATCACTCTCCCTTAAACTGCACTTCACTATCTCTGGTACCAGCTGGAGCTGCCTGGTGGGAGAATTGTCTCTTCCTAATGATTGTGGCTTCAAGGAGGTGTGCCACCTTTACAGGAAATTGGCCCTTTTGTGAACACAGGTGAGAATCTAGTCTCAGTGACACAGCATCCCTGATTTGGAAGAGGAGTCATAAGGGCTTTCCCCCGCCACCCTAGGGTAGCAGCCTCGCACAGAAACCTTCCTGCTGCTATTTCTGCTGGCCGGTCTTCTTCCTTCGCTTCCAAGCCAGGATGAGGCAACTGAGGGTTGCCATGGAAACTGGCTCCATCCTCCCACTGGAAGCCACCAGCCCTGATTTCCTGCGGAGTTAAGAAGCAGGCGGCAGCAGGGGTCACCCAGGCGTGAAGATGGGTTTCCCTAGGGATATCCCGCCTTCTGCCAATCACAGTATCTGTCTGGGAATCCTGGGGGCTCCTGGAAGCTGAGAGCTAGGGAAGCCCCCAAGCCCCAGTGCTGCTCCAGGAGGAGATTAATGCCTAAAACATTCAGAGATCTCAGGTCTCCTCTTCTCCTTCAGCTAAAGCTAAAGGGACCTAGCTATTTGCATGTATGTGTGTCTGCATCTCATGAGATGCACCCATGTGCCTCGGGCTTCAATGACAAACAGAACTGTCCCTCCACCGCCTGTCCCCTTGAGCCCGGGGATGCATTTGCTAGTGGGACAGTAAGTCTGCTGAGTTCCACCAGCTGATGAGAGCTGTGTGACCCCCGCAGCCACTGCGCCTCTCTGAGCCTGTTTCCTCATCGACAAGAAGGGCCTAACCACCCTTCTTTGCAGAGATGATGTGAGAAGTAGAAACACTACGTCCACTGTGCCTGTCACAGGCATCTGGAGAGTCCTTAATAAACAGAGCCTACTATTAATAACACTGTCATCGTAAAGGTTTCTAAGGCAACTTTTCTCTTTGAACTTTTTCCCCTAAATCGATACAAAGGCAAGTTTTCATCATTGATCTGCTTGCTCGAAGGCTGGTACACGCAGGCGGATGGACCTGTGGTCTGAGACCAGCTAGAAGGTTCCCACCATCTCCTAAAAGGTCACTTGTAAGAGTTAGAACAGGGTTCTCAAACTCGCACACGCTCATGGGCCAGGAGGTACAATGAATGGAGGGAAAAGCAGAAAGAAAAAAATCCACCAAGGAGCAACCCTGGTGAGCCAGCGCACACAAGCCCTGGAGAAGGGATATGGCCAATGGGTGCCTTCGGGAATACGGGCCAGGGTGCCCAGATCTTCCACATTCTCAAGAGAAGCTGGACACTTTGAATCAACTCTCCCAAACATGGTAGGAAAACCACCGGTGTACAATATTTCTTAAGTGTGGGCTAAACAAAAGAGGTCTGCAGACTGGATCGTGCTCACAGCTGGAGCTTCTGAGCGAGAATGCAGAAAACCAGAGCCGCCTCTTTCTTTGGCTTCCCAGTCCAACGAGCCTGGCTGCTTCCTTCCATCCGCACCATCCTGTGGGGCCTGTGTCTTTCTTATTCCTGACCTGAGTCCCAGCGTTGGCAACGCTTGTCCCACCAGGAGCCCACAACTCCAGAATGGTGAGCGGTACTGCTCAGAGCCCAGGGTGTAGAGGAAGTTCACGCCCTGAATCTTGGCTGCCCCAGCTTCGGGAAAACCCTCCTGGATTTCCCAAGACTCAGTGTGAATGAAGAGATGAGGGAACTGGAAACATGTCTGCTAAGGACTCCTTTGGCTGCAGCTACTTTAATAATTTGGGGATGACCTTATTTCATGGTACACACCGCTGGGTCCCAACTGGCCTTTTCACAGCCAGCAGCTGCTTTGAGTGGCTATGGCCTCAACCACACCATTGTCAAGGACTAGCGTGGTGGCCCCTCTGGGAGTCGGGAGAACGGCAATCAGGACTCCTGTTTGTCCTCTCTGCCCTAGCTTTTGAGGATGTCCCAAGGTGACAGGAAGAAAGTGAGCCTGGGAGCAGAAAGAGCCTCATTCTGGACTAAACCTTCTCTCAGCTTCCTTTTTTCCCCCCTCCCCTGGACCCGCCTTCCAGGAAAAACAGCAGGAAAGTGCTAAAGCTGGAGCCGTCGGATATTCAAAGCTCTGCACCCAGGCCAGATGCAGTCACAGAAAGCTGGGCAATCAGTCGGGTGCGGGCTGGGTGGGGGCGAGCATGTGGAGCCCCATCTGCTCCCGGAGCTCACGGCTGGATGCGGTAACGGATGGGCACGTCCTGTTCTGGCTGCAGCAGCCCGAAGCCATACCTGCTGAGGTCAAACTCCGGGATCTCCACATCCGGGTTGATTAGCTCCAGGTCAAAGTGCACCAGCACAAGGACCATGAATCTGCAAAGAGACAGCGTTGAGGGTGTGAAGGAGAGGAGGCACGGGGTTGGTGGGGATGGGGGGTGCATTTTTGGAATAAAGCAGGACAGCAATGGCGTCCTCTGGAGTCTGACCCCAACTCTCACTAGGGCAAAGGGGAGAGAAGAATGAGAGAGCCGAGCACAGGTGGCCCAGTAGCTCCTCCACATGGGCTGGTTCTGGCTGACAGGCTGTGAGCAGAAGTGACGTCTGTCAATTTCATACCAGAGCAGGGGCTGGACTCCCCAGCTCTCCCTTCCTCCTGGCAGCTGTGTGGGCCTCGTGTTGGGACAGAAAGAGGCTGAGTCTCTGCATGGAGGGGAGGCGACCCCCAAGCCCACAGCCAATATCTGAGTGGGAACAAAGGCTTTGCTGTCACAAGCCAGAGACCGGGGGTCATTTGGCACAGTACAGCCTAGCTACCCCTGATTAGTATGAACAATGACTTTTCCTGACTCCCCTCCCTACCCAGTCATCCTCCCTCGCCCAAACCCCTGGAACCCCTATTGCCTGCCCCGATCAGGGCTGCTGCAGAACCACAGGCTGCCTTTGTGAGGTTAGAAATAGGCAGCCCTCTCTCCAGACACCTGACTGGGTCTGTGGGAAAACTGTCAGAATGGACCACCCTTGCAAGAAGGAGCACTCTTGACTGCCATCTCCTGGAAATGTGTCTCGGTAAGAAAACACACCACGTATATGATGTAATCAGTGTGTCCGTAAAGGTGGTGGCTGCCCTGCCTGATGGTCGCTGCTTCCCACCCACCTGCCTTGTTTCACTTAGCATCAGGAAGGGTCAGCACCTACTCTGTCCCACCACCATCCCCCCAGCTGAGACCCAGCTGCCCAACCCGGGGCAGAGCGCATGCATGGCAAGGATTCTTGAATCTTACTGAATGAATGAAGAAGAGGGAAGAGGAAGACAGAGCGAAGTCCATGCTCTGGACAAGAGAGCTGGGCTCTGCCTCTTAAGGACAGGTGACCCTCATTGAGTTTCTTTCCCACTCTGGGCCTCAGTTTCTCTGGTCAAAGAAGTTCAAAAAAGGTAGGATGTATCCCTTCTGGCTCTGAAGCTGTAGGATGCTAGAGGGTGAGTTTGTATGGGGTGGGGGCCCTGCACCCACGCCTGGATTGGGATCCGGGTACCTCTACTCACCAAGTGTGTGACCTGGCAAATGATTTGACCTCCATGTTAGACTGACACCTACCTAGTGGGGTTGTCATGACAACTGAGACAATAACAACAACAAATGAGCTAACTTACTGACCTACTACGCACTGGACACCGTGCTAAATATTTAGCGTCCTTTATCTCTCTCCTCTGTCCGGAAGCTTCAAGAACTAGGAGCTACAGTCGGCTCTGCTGTGACACTTGTTTTGAACCCCTGAGTTTGTTCCAAGGTGGTTGACACGTTAGGAAATGAGTGAAGTTGAATGCAAACTTCACATTAGCTTATGGGCAATTTTATCGGCAAGAAACAGAAGGAGAATGCAAAAGCTTGCCCCCAGCTGAGCAGAGCTGAGCTGAGCGGGAATTCACAAAATGCACACACACCTAAACTCTATCCACCAGTGACCGCAGTTCGAGGAGTGGGCGTGCGTGTGTGGGGGGGTCATGCACCACACCATCCACATCAGTGTCCAATTCCAGGTAGCCCTCCTTCCACACTTCACAGTAGCCCCTAGCTGCAACCCACTGTCCACTTCCACTACGAACTTCAGGCCATTTTAAGAATAAAGTGCCATATTTACTGTAGCGCTTGGATATTTCTTAAGCATTTAACGTGTGTAAGCCTGCACTACCATTTCTTCCTAGGCTCTTATCTCTTTCTTCATGTGTCACTGATGTGGTTTTTGACTGCTGGGCCCTGACCCTGTTGTTCCCACTCTCCCTGTGGTGTTTAATGCCTGATTTCTCACGGCCCAGTGACTGCCTGGAACGCTCGTGAAGCATTAGAGCAGACCCGGCTGTCTGATGATCTCCATTTTACTGCTGGAAAAAACCGAGGCCGAGAGGCTAATGCAACGTGCCCGTTCACTCAGCGTACTGCCTGCATGTCAGTGGTAGCGACACTGGTCATTGCCATGATGACTCACATGGGTGCGTGCCAACAATGAACCAGGCAGTGGGTTAAGTATTTAGAAAGATCCCTTCCCCTTGTCTCAACATCCCTGGGATGGAGTATGACCAGTACCTCCATTTTACAGTTGAGGAAATAGGGGCACAGAAGGTCACCCAACTTATGATGGCATAGCGGCTGGACAGAGGGACAAGGCACATGTCCTAACCCTGGGTTCCACCAGTTTGCAATCTGGGGGCCAAGGCTTTTGGGGAGAGAGAAGAGAATGGAGGAGGCATTATAAGAACCAAAGGGCACGAGGGCACTGGGCCAGGCCCTGCCAAGAGGCTCTGAGCAGCACAGCAGCCGCAGACAGACGGCCACAGACAGACGGCCACGGCCAGCTGTACAGGCGCCACGCCTGGTGTTCCGGGAGTTTGGCATTTGGACACTGGGCCTGCAGGAAGAACTTGTTGCCAGATCTGATTATTTCCAAAGAAATCAGAAAGCTGGCTTTTTACATGAGCTCTTCTGATTCGTACGAGTTAGCACACGTTTTTAAAAACACAAATAAGTTGATTTGTGGGCAAGACATGGCTCAGGGGCTGCCTGTTCAAAGCCTCTGCCTGCCCTAACCCTTCCCCCGGCTTGGCTCTCTGTCTCGAGAGAGAAGGGTGCGGGCCAAGCAGACAGAGCAGCAGCTCCCCTCTCCCAGCCCCCGACACTCACTGTTTGATGCTGCTGATGGCATAGCTCCTGCCCAGACACTGATTGTGCCCGGCTCCCCAGGGCAAGCTGTAGTTCTTCAGTCGCTTCCCGTCCTTGTAAAAGTCTTTCTTCTCTGATCCATCAGGGTTCAGAAACCGGTTATATTTAAATACCTGAGAGGGGAAGAAGGTCCATTTCTGACTCCACCCCCACGACCCACAGGCATGAAGAAAAGCTATGAAGATGTTCCCTGCAGTCTTGTTTAGAAGAGGAAAAAAATGGGAAATTATATAAAGGGCAACTAAGAGGGGACTGGTTAAAAAATTAGATGTGGGAGCTATTTAGAAGGCTGGGCTTGGTCTGTGTGTGCTGATAAGGAAATAATTTTTTTTTAAAGATTTTATTTATTTATTTTTAGAGAGAGGGGAAGGGAGGGAGAAAGAGAGGGAGAGTAACATCAATGTGTGGTTGCCTCTCATGTGCCCCCACACTGGGAACCTGGCCCACAACCCAGGCATGTGCCCTGACTGGGAATTGAACCAGCGACTCTGGTTCGCAGGCCGGCCCTCAATCCACTGAGCCACACCAGCCAGGGCTGGATTTTTAAGACTGTTAGTGAAAAAAGCAAGTGTTGGGATAGCAGGCTTTGTATGAACCTGTTCACACGCCTATCTATTCACATGTGTGTGAGCCTGCGGACGTCCATAAAAGCCTCCGAACAGTTTAAAGGACACACTCCCGACCACAGTTAGAGAACTCTGTAAAACTGGAGAGGAAGGGAATGAAGAAAAATTTTTACCTTTCAATATATGTCTATATATTTCTATTTTATAAATATATGTTACTTTTATAATTTAAAGGAATTATTTTTAGAGAGAGAATGCTAATTTAGTTGCATTGTACAGTGGTAAGGCGAGCACTGTATCTGAGAGCAGGCTGGATGAAAGATGGGTGAATGGACCCGTAGATAGACGGATGAATGAAAGGGCGGGGGATGGGTGGATGATGGATGTGTCAATGAACAGATGGGTGGATAAACTGACGGATGGGTACATGAGCATACAGAACAGCCCCTGGCATCCAGTAAGCACCCACGTCTATTAGAAATTGTGCACGTTTCCCCATCCTAAAGTCCAGGAAGAGGGAAAAATGTTGAGAAGCTGGCATTCTGAAAGAAGGAAAACCACTTGGCTAGCATTTAAAAAGCATTTATCATGTGCCAGGCCTGACGATGGCCTTCATCCCAATTGATGATGATGAGAGCACGATCTCATCTAACCTGCCAGACAACCCTACGAGGCAGGTGCTATTATGAGCTTCATTTCCTTCACAGGTGAGGAAACAGAGACACAGCAAGGTGAAGTCACCTGGACAAGGTCACCCAGCAAAAAGCAGAGCTAGGATGCCACTCACGCCTGGCTGATCTGGAGGCCACTGCTTTCTCCCCATGGTCCCTCTGATGCCATTTACCTCTGGGTCTGTGTAGACTTCTGGATCCTTCTGGGGACTCAGGAACGGAAAGAGGAGGAGGCGGTCACCACGTCGCAGGGCGAATTCCCGCCCGTCTGCCATGGGAAGGGCCAGGTCCACCACGACCTCTCGGGTGATGAAGGGCGCAGCCGTGAGCCTGAGGCTCTCACTCAGCACGCTGTCTGCACCAGGCAGGGATAAGGAAGGGTCAGCAGTTGTCCTCTTGGCCACTCAAATGCCACCCCCAGCTCTTGCTTTACAGAAGAAGACGAAGAGTCTCAGAAAGGGAGCACGATTTGCCCACCATTCCTCAGCGAGGCGAAGAAGGCCAGTTCCTGAGGTGTGACTGCGGTGGGCCGTCAGAGACCATAGGAGGGTTACTGCTACGGTCCCTTAGAGACCTTAGACAGGAGGATTTGGGTCTGATCCTGAGAGAAGCTGTGTGGAAAGGTGGGAGACAGAGAAAACTAGGCAGCGAGCAGGGCCATTAATATTTGTTGTTTCTGCCTGCCCGGCATACATGCCCCTTCTGGAAACAGTCCCCTGATTTTCCTCTGGGGATCACCCCTCTCCTACGTTCAGGGGTTGGGCTGTTGGCCCCACTCTTGACTCTTGGGATTGGGCTGTGTTATGATTGGCCAATCAGAGCATCCCAACTGTCTGAACCCCACGATTGGTTCAAGACGAGCATATGACCCAAAGAGAGCCAAGGAGACACATTCCTGGGACCTTTGGTAGGAATGCTACAGAGAGGCACACTTTCATGGGCTAAGAGCACATCAGCTTGGGGCTTCTGGTGGCCATCTCGTCAGCCTGAGACTGGAGCTGGCCCAGCAGACAGCGAGGCTGGGAGATGAAGAAAGATTGAGTTCTGACGACATTGTTAGAGCACCTGGATCCACCTGTACCTGAAGGTAGATACCTCTGAACTTTCTAGTTACTTGTCCAAAATAAAGTCTTTTTTTTGCTTCAGCCAGCATAAGTTAGGTTTTTTGCCATTGGCAACCAAAAACCTCCTACTGAGACTACAAACAGCTGAGACTGAGGCATGGAGATGCCAGTCTAAGAAGGTAGGAGGCTCAGGGGCACCTTAGACTAAAGGACACTGATGGAGCCTGGATGATGGGAGCTCATGTAGGGAAAGGCTCAGGGGGCCACGATGACCCCAGGCTTTGGGGCTGCCTGAAGGGTCTGGCCATCTCACCGAGTATAGGCATGTTGTCCAAAACCTTGGGAGGGAGGACGGCCATCTGTGAGACAGGCTGCTCTCCTCGGCTGAGGACTTGCTCGAGCTCTCCACGGACGGCGGCCAGGGCCTCGGGGTTCTTGAGGAGGAAGAGCAGAAGCCAGAAGGCAGCCGGACCCATGTTCCCCTGCAGTGAGGAAGAGCCCCTGTGCACCATTGAGAGGACACCCCCAGGGTGAGAGCTGGCTGGTCCATGCCACAGACACAGCCTGGGCACAGGGGTCAGGAGGCCAGAGCACCCACCCCTGCCAAACATCTAGGCATGGCCTATGTCTGTCTTCAGCCTCAGAACATGGCCAAGAACCGCACTGTGGTTTTGGCAGAGTCCAATGGCTACTACCTTAAGGCCATTCCTGGCATCTCTGACCTTGAGCAAAATCACTGATATGAGGTCACATAGGCAATTTTCATAGCTAAGCAGCAAAAAAGTGTCAATAATAGTCACAAGGTGTGCCAATTGAGGATGACTTGACATCTGAGGATGATTGCATCCTTGGCCCCAATTCTTTATCCCTCCCTGCATCCATCCCCTTCCCATTAACTGACTTTGCACTGTCTCCCATTAAAGAGGCAGAGGGTATTTCCCTGCCCCTTGAATTTGGCCTCAGTCACGTGACTTGCTCTGGCCAATAGAATGAGGCAGGATTGACAGAACAGCTCTAAGTTCCAAGTCTAGGCCTTAAGAGACCTTGTACGTTTCCACGTGCCTGCCTAGCCCACGGGTCCCAGGGAGGGACGGGAGACACACGGAATAGAGCTGAGCTGTCCGGCTGAGCCCAGTCTAGACCAGCTGCCTCCCAGTGTGCCCATAGACATGTGAGTTAAATAAAGGCACATCAGTGTACGCCGCCAAGTTTTTATGGCTGTTGGTTACATAGCAACAGCACATTGAGACAACACCTTGCATATTTGCTTCCAAATATGTGAGTATTGTGCACGTATAAAGCAGAGCAGCCATGATCCACGATGACTACGAAAACTATGAACGTCTTCAACAAAAGTCATTTGAAACTTCCCATCAGCTAAATAATTAGGAGAAGACTTTAGACTTGGCTGAACATTTTAATGCCCACGTATCCAAGCGTGGAATGGATATCCAGCACGCGGCTGGAATGTGTGTGAGGTCCCTTAAAATGAGGCATGGGTGAATACCCACTAACCTCACCTGGGGGGAACACTCTTGTCTGACCGTAAATGACCGTCTCATCCAATTGTAGCAATGGAATATTAAAGAGCCACTAAATACCATGTTTGCCCAGCAATTCCATCACAGACCTAATTGCACACGGACAAAAATTATTTGCACAAGGGTGTTTACCACAGTGCTGAGGAACGGCGAGATGGAAAGCAACCTCAGCGCCTATCAGAGAGATAAATGGTGATCCGTCCTGCGGGTGACACAGGAAGTTGTTGCGAAGAAGCCAGCTCTGTGGACACTGACACGGGACTGGAGCCAAGGCGCACTGCAGCGTGCAAACAGCGAGATGCAGAACGGCGCTCAGCGTGCCCCATGGGTGTGTCTGTTTGAAGAGGGCAGATGTGCAGAAGCACAGACCCCCTCTAGGAGACTCGGGTAATTGGTAACTGAGGACAGGAGGGGAGGGAAGAGGGGAGGCTGGCTTCTCCCTGTGTGCGTCTTTTTCAGCTGCTTGAACTTTTAAAACAACGCACTCCTTTTAAGTGAAACAAAAGTGGGCCATTTTTTTTACAGGGATCTGCAAGGTCACGCAGAAGGACTTGTGACACAATATTAGGTCACATTAAAAGTGGGATTTAAAAGGCTGCATGATCTTAACCCCTGAAGAAAAACACACAGACACACAGAAAAGGCAGTAAACAAATGCACCAGAGCATCAGTGATGGAGAAACGGCTTTTCCGTCCTTTCTTCCTCTTCAGCGACCATGATGGTTTCAGTGGCCCCCTCCTTGGGGCCAGGTTCCCCTGCTCAGTTTCCCTGTGGAGTTTGTGCCACTATCACACCTTGTGCCGGAAAGGAGAACTAAGCACTTCCTTGTCCCTACCCACTGCCCACCCTAGTAGAGGCTCATTGGTATCTGTCACATAAACACCTGTGTCCCTTTAGGGTGGGACCTATAAGTCAGCCTGGAAGGTAGACAGGCTGGCAGAGCCCTGAACTGGGACCAGGCAGAGCTGGGTTCAAATCCCAGCTCCCCACTTCCTGTCACTCCAGACAAGTCAGTCACGTTCTCCTCTGGGTCTCAGAACTTCCCTTTTGCTGAAATAACAACATGCCCATTTCTGGGGCAGCAACAAGGGTCTACTGAGACTGGATGCGAGCAACCCCCACCTGCCAGTCACAGAGTAGTTGCTCAGAAGAGGTTTCTCCCTCCCTCGCTCCGGCCCCTCCCCCAGGCTTGAGAACAGGCAGGGGGACCTGGGACTCCCTCTGAGGTTTTCCTCCAGCACCTCAGGTCCGGCGGAGACAAGCAAGGTCAGTTGCTGCTCATCACTTAAATAGCCAGGGGAATGTAGGCGATAAATAATTCAGCTTTGGGTTAACTCAGTGCCAAGGCCATTTCCTCTTGCCAAGGATGGCCCGATGGGGGCCACGGCTTATTAATTACCAAGCAGGAGTGGAGCACGAGGCTGCTCAGTTATCTCTGCTTTCAGGAAAGAGCTGGGGCAAGTTAGGGAGGTGACAAAGACCGCCTTCCCCCCACTGCACAGACATGTGTGAGTGTAGACACGTGTGTGCGCATGCACATGTGCTGTGTGGTCACACAACCATAGAGGACTGGAAGTGCAGCTTTCTCCGGTGGGGCCCTGCCTCATTTACCCAAGAGGGCACCTCTGGTCTAGCCTCAGTCACCCCACTGAAGCCACAGTCCAAGGCCCAGAGCAGGGCAGTGGCGGGGGGGCGGGAAAGCCTGTGCTGAGATGGGCCTGCTGGGACGCTCCTCCTCTGCCCACCCCGACCCACGACCCCTGAGAGCCAGCCTCTTCCCCTGCCTGGACCTTCGGCCTCAGACCACCACTTCTCCTCTAGGTCCCTGGGTGCGGGAACCTCCCACTGACCCCTGCACCAGCCAATTCCAGGCTTTGCGGTCCTGGATTCATGGAGCTTTTGTGAGGACCCCATGAGATGATGTCTGTAAAGTACCCAATGGGATGGCTGGCACGTGCAGGTGTGTAATCGCTTCTGGAAAGATTATTCGTGCCTCCACTCTGGCCTGACAATAGCAATCACAAGGACCATGTGTCAACCCCTCGGAATACTTTCCCATGTGACCTCTGGCAGTGTGGGGCGGGGGTGGCGCACGCTCCCTCCCGACCCCCTCCCATCCCCCTGGCCTCTCCTCCTGTCTCCTTTGCTGTCTCCCCCCTCATCTTCCCCTTCCCCAAACTGGAGAGGCCAGAGCTTGGGCCCCTTCCCCACCCACTCCCACCGCAGTGGTCTCCAGCCCAGCGGTTCCCACTCCACATCTACACTTACAGCCCCCAAACAGACGTCTCCAGCCCGACCTTAACCCCAGACTCCAGGCTCTTTTCTTTAAATACCACCCTCCCCCCATTCTCCACCTCGAACTCAGCACACCCAAAACCAAAGCCCCAGTTTCTTCCCCACGCACTTGCTGCTTCCACCATCTACCTGGCCCGGTAACCGCAACTTCCTTCTTCCCAGCGCTCAGGCCACACCTAGACCCATCCTTGTTCCTACCGGCTCCCCAGGTCCCAGCCAACAGCAGCCTTGCTGGCTCCACCTGGAAACATGTCCAGAGTCCCACCGCTGTCCCCGCTGCCCCCCGGTCTAGCACCTCCCTCTCCTGCCTGGTAACTGCACTGGCTTCCTCCCTGGTCTCCCTGCCTCCACTTCCCCCCACGACAGAGTTCCCAGCAATGCAGCCAGAATGACCCCTCTCAAGCAGAAGACAGGCCATGTTGCCCCTCTGCTCAGAGCCCTCAAAGGGTTCCCATCTCAGAGGAAAAGCCAAAGGCCTCCCCATGGCCCCCAGGGCCCTGAGTGGTCAGGCCCCCGCTACCTGTCTGCCCCGTCATCCCCTCCCTACCGCAGGGCCTTTGCACATGCTGCTCTCCCCGCCTGGGCGCCCTCCTCCTGTATCCTGCGTGGCTCATTTCCTCGCTTCCTTTAAGTTTCTGCTCAATGTCACCTTCCTGGTGAGGCCTTCCTTGACCACACTATCTAAAGTAGGCCCTCTGCACGTCCCTCTGCTTATCCCTTCCCCAGCTTTATTGGTCCTCCACCGAACATTCCCTCTAGTATATTTTACATGCTTGTTTATTAATAGTCTGTCTTTTCCCACCAGGACGTCAGCTCTGCCAGGGCAGGAGTCTTGGATCTGCTCTCTGCTCTATTCCCAGCTTTTGGAACGATGCCTGGCACCCAGTGGGCCCTCGATAAATATTTGTGAAATACTTCTATTGAGCTCTCGTTACCTGCCAAGCACAGATGTCACTCTCTTTCTTCCCTTCCACCACACCTTGAGGAAGGTGCCACCACCTCCATTTTAAAGATGAGTAAACTGAGGCACCGAGAGTTAAGCAACTGCCTTGCCAGGAAGCAGCGGGTTAGTCACAGAGCCTGTGCCTGAAACCACTGGGCCACACGGCATCTTGGCCCCATTCTCAGGATTCGTGTTCTCCAAGGGTCTTCCCACCTGCCTGCTCTCTGGACGCTGCCAATGACTCAGCCTCAGAGGATGTCCTGTCCCCAACTCCTACCCACTTTTCCTGGCCCTGCCAAAGGCTGCTCCCGGACTTTCTGTCACTCAGGCCCCCAGGCCAGCATCCGATTTTGCTGACAGAGGTCATTTCCGCAAGGGATTCTGGAAAGAGTTTGGAGCTCCAATCTCTGCCCATAAATATGTTATTAGGCACTAATGGGGCCCAACTGCTGATCAGACCCGGCCCCCGCCCCTTGCCAGCCTCTGCCTACTGGGACAGTTAATGGCTCTGAGAGAAAACTAAAAATAAGTTGCGAGTCGATGGGAGAGGAATTACCCTGAAATGTCAGCCTGAGCAACGGTCACGACTGAGGTGGAGCCAAGAGAAGGCGGGGGCCCTGAGGTTGGGGGAGGGCAGGAGCCAGGCCTGGAGAGGCGGCACCCTCAGCCCCGCTTCCTCTGTCCCCCGTACTGGGCCCATTCCTAGATCTACTGGTGCTGTCTCCCTGGTGTTTCCAGAATCTGTCCACATCCTCATCACTTCCATGGCTACCACCTGGCCCTGCTGTCACTGTCTCCTCATCATGTCCCTGCTTCTGCCCTTGCTCCTCAGATCCTGTCCCTCCTTTCCTCCCAGGGCTCGCAACTCACCCAGAGAAAACCCCAAGTCTTCATTTACCAGGACTCACGGGCCTTTTGTGATCTCTTCCCGCAGTCCCACACCCCCTTCTCACTCCGCTTCATGACAGATCCTGTTCGTGATACTCTTTCCCAGTTAAGAAAGTCAGGGGACTGGGCCTGTGTGCACAGCCCACCCCCCACACTCACAAATGCACACCTTCCTGCGCGCACACGCTCACGCTCACGTATGCACAACCACACCCCCACACCTGCATGCTCCCTCTCGCATGCCGTGCCCACCTGGGTGGCCCAGAGCTGCAGCACCAGTGCCCTTGCCCGCATCTCCTCTGACACACCCATCTCCTCCAGGTGCCGCAGGTAACTCTCCAGCCAGCTGCTCCGCTGGGCCCGGGTGACCAGCCTGGCTGGGGACAACAGCTTCCACAGGCGACCTTTCACACTGCATGCGCGGTCCTTGTCCCCTGGAAGAACAGAGCACAGAGGGTGGAGGTTACAGATCCATGCCCAGCCCAGGGCCACCCAGCCCTGACCTCCCATGAGGCCGAGGGTCTCTGGGAGTCACTCCATGGGGTGGGGAGCTCCAGGAAAGAGGCTACAGAAAAGCCCTTTAAATGTTGGCTTGCTTATTGTCTGTCTCACCCCCAGAGAACAGGAGTGAGGGAACTTGTCTGTTGTATTTACCTCTGTGTCTCCAGCAACTGGCCCATAGTAGGTGCTCAATAAATACGTGTTAAATGAATGGTGGTTCTTTACACAGCAGGGAAGGGAACATGAAACAAATACTAAGCAGCATTCCCCAGACTCAGCCTGGCTTCATTTGGAATCACCAGAAACGAACTAACTGCCATCAAGAAGGGACAAGACGGGTCTGGGGTCTCAAACTCAACTGCCTCCATGGAAGGCGGGTAAAGTAAAGGAGGGGGGAGGGTCAGGAGGGAGCTGTGGGGAGCAGAGGGTCAGGGGCGGCCTCTACGCAGCTCCGTCAACCGGCCCCCGGGCCCAATCTGTCCCGGGCCAGGGAGCCTGGTTTTCAGAAGAAGCTGAAACTTCTCATGTGTTTTGAGGTTAGCGCATAAGCAAGAAATGTTTAATCACTGTGCAGGTCACACAAGCATCTCGAAAGGTCAACTCTGGTCCATGAATTGTCAGTCTGCAATCACCATCAAATAAACCACGGCCTGGAAACCGGTGAGATGCGTCCACAAGGGCAGACCGCTGCGGGGATACAGCCAGGTGCGCATCATTTAAACACTGTGTGAATGCTAGATGATGCTCTGCTTACACAGATGTGAGCGACTATAAGGTTTGGTTTTCCCTAAATCGCCCCTTGGAAGAGTGGGAGTTACTTTGGATCACTACAAAATTCCCAAGTTCTAGGAACTCTCTTGTGGACTTTTTAAATTTGTTTGAGCCAAAAAAACAGTGTTTCAGGAAGACCCATCCACCCAGTGGATCTAAGCCAGGCTACGTTCTACAGGGTGTTTAAAAGGGTATAATATGTAGGCTCAACATTTTTTTAAAGTATATTAGTTACATTTTCAAATAGCATGCAGTGAGCCCCATTGTTCATCTGAAATGCATTATTTTCCTGTGTTTCCCAACTTTGGGGCGCTGGAGAATCACCCGGGCACTTGTAAATCTCCTGCCCAGTTCCCACCATAGGACCAGTACTGCCAGAATCTCTGGGGACGGGCCCGGGCACGGGCAGATTTGAAACAGGCAAGTGCAGAGAGCAGGAGGTGTTGCAGCCGCTTCCACTGACGCTAGTTCTGGATGCCTGTCAAAGTCACCTGATGAGATCGCTCCAAAGAGGGGGCCCCGGAATTTAACGCAGATGAACTGGCATGCTTTGAGTTCAGACGGCACAATTGCAGGTATTGAATATTACTGTAAATGCTGCTTTTAAGGATGACTCTACAGAGCAATGCACTGTGAAAAGACAGCCGACAGAGAAGATATTTGCGAATCATCTCTCTGACAGGGGTCTCGTACCCAGAATATATTAAAAACTCCTATAACTCAACAACAACAGCCCCCCCCAAAAAAACCCCAAAATGGATAAAGGACTGGAAGAGACATTTCTCCAAGGACAATGTACAAATGCCCAATAAGCACAGGAAAAGATGCTTGACACCAAGCATCACTAGGGAAATGCCAATCAAGACCACAGCGAGGGGCCATCTCATGCCCATTAGGAAGGCTAGTATCCAAGAAAAGTTAAATAACAAGCGAGGATGTGGAAAAACTGGAACCCTGTGCATTGCTGGTGAGAACACAAAACGGTGTGGCCACGGCGGGAAAGTTTGGCAGTTCCTCAAAAAGTTAAAGATAGAACCACCATGTGACCCAGCAATTCCACTTCTGGACACATACTCCAAAGAACTAACAGGACCTCAAACAGATACTTCAATACTCACGTTCTCAGTAAGGGTATCAGCCACAGATAAAAAGTGGAAACAATCCAGGTAGCCCTCAACAGATGTATAGATAAACAAAATGCAGTATTTCCATACAATGGACTATTATTCAGCCTTAAAAAAGAAGGAAATGCTAACACAGGTTGCCACACGGACGAATCTTGAAAACCTTATGCTAAGAGGAACAAGCCAGACACAAGAGGAGAAATATTGTATGATTCATTTATATGAGGCACCCAGCCGTCAAATTCAAAGCAACAGGAAGTGGAATAAAAGTTACCAGGGACTGAGGGAGAGGGAGATGGTGGTTACTGTTTAATTTTGGGACAATGAGAAATTTCTGACAACAGACAACCACACAGTTACCCAACATTGTGAATGTGCTGATTGCCACTGAATTGTATACTTAGAAGTGGTAAAAATAGTACATTTTATAATCTGTACGTGTTACCACCATCAAAAAGAGAGACGTATGTGAACGTCATTTGGCAAGTGAGCCAAAGATGACATTGTGTAATAAAAAAAAAAATGGACTAGCAAAAAAGTTAAAAATGTAGAGTGGTGATTTGATCCTCAAATCAATTCACATTTGTAGAGCCCTTAGAACAGCACAGGGCACACACCGCACATAAGAGAGAGTTATTGCTGCTCCACATGGGCTGTTAGGAAAAAGCGAAGTGTCCAGGAGAGTGTGTTTGGTAGACGTTGACGGAAAAAAAAGGATGATTAAGAACATAGTCACTTTGCTTGCATTTAAGTAAAGGAACTCTGGAAGGTTCCACGTAAAACTAATAAAACCAGCCAACTGGGGAGAGTGAGAATTGGGTAGGAGACGGTATGATAAGAAAGGCAGGGAGACATTTCACTGTTATGATTTTCTATTTTCAATGAATGAACCACATAAAATATATTCAAAGTCTGGCAACCACCCGCCGCTCCCCGCCCCAAGAAAGTTTCCAGAGAAAAGACCAGAGTCACAGATGCCAAGATTCAGTGACTTCATTCCGTGTCTCATACGGACGATACTGGAGTGAAGAGGAGGGACCCGGAAAGCTGAGGCTGGCGACTCAGCCACACGGCGGGCGAGAGGCTGCCGTCGACGGCGAGGTCTGAATAGAACCATTTCCCGAAACGTGAGAGTGGGAAGAAGGCAAAAAAGTTCACATTGCATGTGAGCGAAACAACAGAGCTTCCTCAAAGTCAGCAAGGGGGAGCTGAGCTTCTTCATTTCCATTCCTAATTATTTCTATATTTGGGTTGACAAAAAAAAGTTCCTTCCCACCAGGAAAACAGGGGTTCACTGTATATTTGGACCATACTATGTATAATTTGGGCTCGCGCTGTGTTTCAACATGTGGAGAATGGTCTGGAACCGCTCATGCAATAAGGTTACAACCACAGGCCACCGCTGGCTACTGAGCCTTTGAAATGTGGCTGGCCCCAACCGAGACGTGCTGTGAGCGAAAGTTTTAGCATGAGTAACAAAATGTAAATGATCTCATTAATCATGTTTATATCGACGACATGCTGAAATGCTGATTTAATTTAGATATACTGAGTTCAAGAAAATGTGTTATTAAAATCGATTTCATCTCTCTCCTTTTTAGAAGTGCGTAACAGAAAATTTAAAGGTAATTCTGTGGCTTGCATTCAAGGAACAGCAGTGTTCTAGGAAGACAGCACCAAAGTGATAACAACGGTAACCTTGGGAGAAGAATTTCCCTTTTCTGCAATGTTTAATTTGTTTTATAAGACGCAGGCGAGCCCAGATAAGAGCTGAAGCTCTGGAGCAGAGTGCCTGGCCTTGGCCGAGTCACCTTCCCTCTTAACACCTCAGTTTTCTCGCCTGAAAGGGGCTAATAAGAGTCCCCACCCCATAGGGTTATGCAGAGAGTGGATGCCTTAGCATACACCACACAAGAAGTGACACCTGCAATGGTCCTAATACACATTAGCTGTATTACTAAATAACGCTTAATGGATGTCAGCAAGTTACTAGTCCAAGGAGAATGCATTCACATATTGTTTCTGAATTATTTCTATGAGGAAGAAATAATGATAAATTGCTCTGCCACTTCCTAGAAGAATGATCATGGGCAAATCACTCTGTGTCCCTGAGCCTCAGTTTTCCCATCTGTAAAATGGGGGCACCCTGGCTCATGGGATCATCAGGAGGACGTAAAAAGAACTTCCACAGCCCTGACCGGCGAGGCCCAGTTGGTTGAGCTCAGTCCGTGACGGGAAAGACCACCGGTTGGGTTCCTGGTCAGGGCACCTGCCTGGGCTGTGGGCCAGGTCCCCTGTTGGGGAGCATGTTAAGAGGCAGTCAACTGATGTTTCTCTCCCTCTCTTTCTCCCTCCCTTCCCCTCTCTCTAAAAATGAATACATAAAATCTTTATTAAAAAAGACCTTATGCAGAACATGCTCAATACTGGTAGGGGTCTGATAAATCCCCTGCTATATTCTAGCCACTGTTATAAGGTATGTATTATTTCAGCCACAGTTTAATGACTCAAAGCTGCGAGTCAGAACTCCCAGGTCCATGTGGCTGGTCACAGGAGTCGAGTCAGGAGAAGCAGGTTCAAATCCCAGATCTCCCATGCGGTGTGGGATTGGTTGAGGCTGTGCCCATGTCACTCTTCCACCTGTAAAGAGTTTTTCTTTGGAAGTACCTCTGTCCGCTAGAGACTTGGGGGGCATAGAAAGGCCCTCTTTGGGAGACAGGCCTTTAAAGTTTGCATTCTCCTGCCCTGGCATGTGTAGCTCAAGGGATTAAGCGTGGGCCTGCAAACCAAAGGGTCGCTGGTTCAATTCCCAGTCAGGGCACATGCCTGGGTTGCAGGTCAGGCCCCCAGTAGGGGGCACATGAGAGGCAACCACACATGGATGTTTCTCTCCCTCTCTCTCTCCCTCCCTTCCCCTCTCCCTAAAAATAAATAAAATCTTTTTTTAAAAAAAGTCTGCGTTCTCCCTTTAAAATGAACTACGTTTATGTATTAGAATCTCTGATTCTTTAGTATAAGAATGCTTATCCCTCCAAAACAAAAGTTAAATGAGGTAGCCTCCCTACACAGTAATCAGTAAAACGCATGTTCTAGAAAGAAGCAGTTAGCTCAGCTTGGGGCTTTATTTAACTGTCCCTGCCCCCAATGCCCTACTGTAAGAGAAACACCAGACTCAATGGTCTAAGGGTCAGTTTTCTTTTAAGATATGTTTATATTTTTTTAGAGCAGGGGAGTCATGCATGTACATGGTAAAACAATAATAATAATAATAAAAGAAATTCTACAAGTTCAAACAAGTGTGAAAATCAGTTTCTCTTCAGCCCTTCTACGCTTTCCCAGAAGCAAAAACCTATACACATTCTCACATTTTAAAACCCACGAATGTTAACTAAATCTCTTATAGGAATCATTTCATAAAATATGTACAGCAAGTCAGGTACACCTCACACAGTACGTATGGCAGTTATATCTCCATAAAACTAGAAAAAATAAAAATAAAAAGCACAATCTACCCACTGTCCACACCTTTTTTGGAACAGTAGGTTTCATCCTGTAGCAATACATTCCTTTCTGTGAATGCATAATTTATTTCACCAGGCCCCTATGGTGGACATTTAGGTTGTTTCTAGCGTTTGCACTACACGCAACATGGCAATGAATATCTTGGTGAGTCTGCAGACATGTGCCAGCATGTCTGTGGAATAATTCCTAGTAATGGAAGTTCAGGATTCAAAGAATTTTGATAGGGACAGGTTTGCTCATCAGCCTCCAGCCCTGAACTGAGAAATCTTTCCCAACATTGCCACCTGCTGCCTATACTGGGAAATGCAGCCTTCCTTTAACCAGCCCAGGTCAGCTCCCAGAAGGATAGAGGGTCCCCCTCTGCACCTACCCAGCCTCCCAGGGAGCATCAGAATGGAGCAAAGGGCAATGCAAATACCACTCCTTCCTGGAGAAGCAATTGGGGCAGGATGTGTCAGGTGATTTACGCATAGCATTTTGCAATCAGACGGGTCAAGTTTCCATTTTGCTGGCTGGACCACCCACCAGCTGTGTCTATGACAAGGGACCTCTCTGAGCCTCAATTTCTTTACCTGCCAAGTGGGTATAATGATACCAAACTTCCAACATTGACGGCAGGAGTCAGTAAGATGAAGATTTGCCTCTAAAAAGACGTTAGGAGACATGAATAGGCAACTCACACGGAGGAGAAGGAAACAGCTGGGAAGACACAAAAACCAGTTTCATCTCCGTCAACAGGGAAATGCCTATGAAGCCAGATGCCCTTTTTCACCCATCAGGTTGGCAAGGATTTAAAGGCTGATAACTGCATGTTGAAAGGTTGTGGGAAAATACAAATTAAAACATGTTACCCAGCTCTGCCCATCAGATTGGCAAACAAGTGTGAAGGTTGATAACACCTAGTGGGCCCCTTCCCTTTGGGTAGGCGTGGAAATTGCTCCATTTTTTGGAAATGATGTGGTAGTAACTAATAAACATTTTAATGTGTATGCCCTTTGACCTGGCAAACCCACTTCCAAGAAAATGTCAAGGAGAAATAAAGTCACCAGATGGCCGAAGTGGTAACAGTACAAGATACTATAATGGTCACCCCCCACCAAAGGAAACAATTAGAACAGCCCTTGGGAGGGGCGTGGCTACCTAAATACTGAGATGTAACGGCTGGAAGAGTAGTTTTTGTTGTTGTTAATTTTGTCCTTCCACTTCGCTGGATTCTTTTTTGTTTTGTTTTTTTTTTTTGCAACCATTAGTTTTATTATGGATTTTCTGAACTTTCCAGATATAGTAGGAGATCATTTGCAAATAGGGATAGTTCTCATTCTTATAACACTAATTGATTTCTCTTATCTAATTGTATTGGCTAGCACCTAGAAGATGTCTGTATTGACAGGGGAAAATGTATCTATATTGTTAGCTAAAAAAAAAAAAAACAAATTACAGGCCTGGCTGGTGTAGTTCAGTGGATTCAGTGTCAGTTTGCAAACCAAAGGTTGCTGGTTCAATTCCCAGTCAGAGCACATACCTGGGTTGTGGGCCAAGTCCCCAGTAGGGGGTGTGCAAGAGGCAACCACACATTGATGTTTCTCTCCCTTTCTTTCTCCCTCCCTTCCTCTCTCTCTAAAAAGAAATTTTAAAAAATTTTTAAAAAGAAAATAAATATTATCCACTCTAGATATGTATATCTGTCTCTATTTACAAAATAGAATATTCCTACAAAACACTGTGAAGGGATATATGTTAGCATCTATTTCTATAAGAAGCTGGGCTTGGAAGAGTGAATGTTTACTTTCTACTGTCTGCATCTATGAATTTTTAGCCATAATAATATTTCTTAAACAATCTAATGTGTTAAAGTTTGGTTTACAACAATATATAAATAAGGGAAATGAAGTATGAGCTGTTGTGAGCACTGAATAAGACAGCACTTCATTAACCTAATAACAGGCACAAAGAAAGTGCTCAAAAATATGTATATTTTTTCTTATTACCTCGATCAATCCTGACGGCCACTGTCTAGGGAGGTCCTACTCTTCTCCCTGTTTTGCAGGTGAGATCCTTCATCTTGAGCTGGGACGCCCCCTCTGTGTCCCGCAGTCTGCCCCAGCCCCCACCAGCCCCCACGCCCCCACCGCCGGTGCTCACCCACTGACAGGGAGCCGCGGGCCAGCTTGGGAAGCAGCAGTTCGAGCTGGCGGAAGGTGTGAAAGACGTTGGCTGAGTGGACGCGGTCCTGGGCCTGACTCTGAGGGGTGCGTGGCAGTGCCTCAACTCCATACAGCGTCAGGTAGCCAGCTCTGGGGACAGCAAACAGCAGATCAAGGGTCCTCCTTGGTCACTCCCGCCCAGACCCCACCATGGCAGCCTGCAAGCTGTTCTTCATCCACACACCCAGTGAGCACCGACTTTTCCTACTGTGTCCCGACTGTTCTGGGCCGGGGAGACACTGAAGACAACACAGACAAAACGCTCAAGGCCTCATAGAGTGGACACTCAAGTGCAGGAGACAGACCAGAGACAAGAGAAATGAGTGAACAATATGTCAGCCAGTGCTCCGAGGTATGTGGGAGGGAGAGGGCGAAGGGCCTCGCCATTAGGCTGACACCTGGAGGAAAGCACAGAGGGAGGGGTCCGAGGCAGAAGGAACCCCGAGGCAGGATGGAGGTGGGAGGGCTGAGGAGCAGCAAGGAGGCTGGTGCGGCCAGAGCAGAGCAAATAAGGGGATAAGACGGAGCAGAGTGACAGTGGGGTAAGATGGGGGCACAGGCCAGGAGAAGAGGCTCCTGCAGAAGGAGTCCCGGCAGGCTCCCTGGAGGAGGCAGGGTCTGAGTGGAGACCTGCAGGGTGAGTAGGGGAAAAAAGAAGGGTAAGGGTTCTAGCCTTGGGAAAGCTGGGGCTGAGAGAGCAACTCGGCCTGGTCAGAGCTGCCAGGTCCCGCTGGTCCAGGCGCTGGAGCTGGAGCATAAGGGGACAGGGATGGGGACAGGGGTGGAAGCAGTCCGGGAGCTGGCATGGCTGGTCATGCAGGGCAGGGCAGGGATGTGGGCTACCACCATGAGAAGACTGGGCTTGACTTGAGGGGTCAGGCGGGACAGGGACAGGGCCTGGTCCAGGGTGGAGAAAGGATGAGCCACAGAAGTAAGTGTGCCCCTCGGACGTGTTCTCTCTCTCTTTCTCTCTCTCTCCCTCCCTCTCTCCCCCCCCACCCCCACACAGGAAGGGTCCTAAAGGAATGTTTTCCGCCAGCAGTCACTTTCAAATACTTAGGAGCCCTAGGCCCACTGGCCTCCATCCTGGGAGGAAAAACACAGGTTTTCACTTTTCCCGTGGGGTGAGAGGGGCCTCTGCAGACAGACACCACTGACACCCACTGCTCCCCTTGAGCACCTCCTAGTCCCTGCATCTCCCCGGAGAGGGATTTTCCTGAGAAGAGAGGGTGGATGCTGGAATGAGGGAGGCTGGGGGCCAACAGAGGCCTGTCTAGTCCTGACTCTGTCCCTTATCCACACAGTGCAGGCACATAGTAGGCCCTCAGTAAATGTTCTCTGGATAGAGGGTTGGATGGACACAAGGAGGGATGGAGGGATGGATGGGTGGATAGATGAATGGATGGATGGGTGGGAGGGAGGGTAGCTGGACAGGTGACAGATGGACAGACAGGAGAGAGGGGGTGCAGATGGATGGATGGTTAGAACTTAATGCTGAGAACACTGGTCTTGGGAAAAAATTACGGGGTCATCATGATTCTGAGCTCAGTCCACACCAACAAGGCCACAAGGGGTCACGCTGTGGAAGAGAGGGCCCTTCCACATCAGAGTAACACATTACCTGGCTGAAGACAGACAGTAATGACATGTGTGAATATACACATAACCTACAGGTGGCGCTAGGAGCTATAGAGAAAAGGCTGGAACGGGGCTAGGTAATGAGAGGGCCATCATATTAAACCGGGTGTCAGAAAGGTCTCTCTGAAGGTGGTGACACTTGTGATGAGACTCGAATGAAATGCAGTGGGAGCCATGCAGACATGTAGGGAACAGCATTCTTGGGCACTGGAACAGAAACTGCAAAGGCCTTCAGGTGAGGGTATGCGTGGCCTGTTTGAGGGGCAGCGAGGAGGCCAGTGAGATGACAGGGGAGAGAGCAATGGGGATGCAGGTGGGGGATGAGAGCAGAAGGAGCCAGGGGTGATCACGCAGGACCCTAGAGGCCAGGGTGAGAACTTTAGAACTGAGTGGGGCAGGGCCCCGCATAGGAAGGTTTGAGTGGCGGCATCTCAGGGTTGGGCCATGTGAACTGCACCTCTGCATGAAGGTCCGTCACCCAAGTCACCCATCCCTTTCCTTCAGGGGATCCAGAGGTGACAAAAAGGCCCCAGCTGCCAGGCAAGGAGGCAGGAGCTCCAGCCCAGGCCTCGGGTCCTAAAGACACAGGTATCCAGTTATATCTGACCCCACACTGTGCCTGTTGTCACCAGGGGCCTGAACAGACCCAGCTGTCACCACGTCGTCCCCACCGCCCTTGGTGCCACAGCTTCCTCTGGGACTTCTTTGTCTACACAGGGACACAGGGTGGCAGGAACCAGGGGACCTGGGAGCTGCCTTGCTGTAAACTTGCTGGGTGGTTTTAGCTGCCCCTTCCTGGATGTCAGTTTGCTCCACAATGACAGGGTGGACCACACCAGCGTCACCTGGACCAATCACAGCCCTGGATGGCAGCTGCTCCACTCCGGGGAAGAAGCAAGAAAAAACGTGGTTCTCTTACAGAGCCAGGGTCACACCTGAGAGTGCTCTGTGGCCAGCCCTGCCATGACCCCAGCTGTGGGACAACTCTGGGCAAATGACTTCGGCCCCGCTGGCCTCTGTTTTCTTACCCATCCAGCGGGGTCTGTAAGTGTCCGCCTCACAGCGCTGCTGTGAGGATGCAGGGCATTAACACAGATGGGGCCTACAGGGACGCACACACGTATGTGTCGTACATGTGGCCGTGTGCCCGTGCCTGCAAATGCCTGACCTTTATGCCGAAACTGCGCCCCCTAATTTTTTAGAGCGAAGTGTCCTTTCTTTTATGAAATGCCAGTCAGTTAATGGTGCCACCAAAAATCAAGGAACTGTCCCTACTGTAGGGCTTTCCCTCACAGCCTATGCCCACACTCCCCCATCACCGCCACCACCCCACTCAAATCCTCCAGCAGGTCGCATCAGCTCCCTCCCCCAAATTATCACCATCTCACTGTCACTTCCCTGGTCCAGGCCACCATCATCTTTTACATGGGCAACTACCACAGCCCCCTAGTGGGTCCTCTTGTTTCCTCTCTCATTGCCACACACCTGTCCTGTAGCCTAGTCTCCCTACAGGAGTCAAAGAGCACTTTCATTTTATTTTATATTTTTATTTATTGATTTGAGAGAGAGAGAGAGAATCACTGCTTTGTTGCTCTACGTCTTTACGCACTCACTGGTCATTTCTTGTAAGTGCCCTGAGAGGGAATTGAACCCACAACCTCGGCATATTGGGATGATGCTCCAACCAACCGAGCTACCCAGCCAGGACTCAAAGAGCACTTTTGAAGCTCTAAGTCCAATCATGTCAAACCCCTGCTTAAACCCCCAGTGGCACTCATCTTACTTAGAATAAATTCCAAAGCCAACAAAGCCCCCCTTTTTTCTGGCCTCTGTCTCCTTTACAACTTGCAGGCTGAGCCAGAGAAATACTTGGGGTCCCAGACGCAAAATGTTATCTTGCGGTCTTTGCTTTCAGTGTCCCAAATGGCTTCCCCCCACACACAAAGTCCTCATGGGTCCCCAGCCACTAGTAATGGCTGAGCCAGGTCCAGCGTGCGGGGCTCCCCTCAGGCGAGTCGGGGCTGCCCAGGCTCACCTGAACAGGAAACTGTAGGAGAAATCGAGGAGACCCATCTCGTGCCAGCCACTGCCCGCTTCTGTGGCGTCGCCCAGCATCACGGTACGGAGGTTGATGTACATGGCTTCCGTGAGCGCCTGCAGGTCTCTGTGCAGGAGAGTCCTGGGGCAGGGGACAATGAAACGAGAGAGCAGCTTCCAAAGGGTGATAGCCTCACACAGGCACCTCCCTCCCCAACCTCAGGGTCCCAGGGCTCCAGTTCCTTGTTGGCAATGGGGGTCTTCAGAAGACTGGCTCTAACAGGGTGGTATTATTGCCAGCATCATCAATGACAATGGCCAGTACTACTTATTGGATGAAGCACAATGATCTCACTTCATTTTCTGGCAACTCTAACGGTTAATGGTTACCATTATGATACCCATTTTATAGGCAGAGAAACCCAGGGACACAGAGGGAAGAAACTTGCCCAAGGTCACCCAACCAATAAGTAACAGTCGTGACTGAAACCTTGATCTGCCCACCTCCAGAGTCTGGACTCTGCTTTTTTTTTAAAGAGTTTATTTATTTATTTTTAGAGAAAGGATAAGGGAGAAAAAAAGAGAGGGAGAGAACATCAATTGGTTGCCTCTTGCATGCCCTCAACTGGGGACCTGGCCTGTAGCCCAGGCTTGTGCCCTGACCAGGAATCGAACCTGCGACCTTTCTGTTTACAGGCCAGTGCTCAACCCACTGAGCTACACCAGCCAGGGCCAGAGTCTGAAATCTTCTGTGTGGTAGTCTCTCCCTCCTTAGGGAACACAAGCTTGGATAAGGAGTCCTTTAGTCTGAATAAACCCCTAGCTTCTTGGATAACTCAAGAGTGGAAAACTTCCAGAGGTGTTCCATGAACTTGCAGGTAATAAAAGCTTTTGGATGTTTATGTTGGAACACTGTTGGAATAGCAGCAGACATGACCCATGTGCAATAACGTGTGTAAAGGGCGTAAGAGAGCACCTGGCACATTGTACGTGCTCAATAAACAGGAAGTTATGATTGACCTTGACCTCATTTTCCCAACCCCACTCCAGGCACTAATCCTCAACAGAGACAGTGGATGTGGCAGCCCTGCCCAGAAGACACCATGCCAACTTGGAAGCAACTTCCAGAAAATCTTGGGGGCAGACACTGGAGGAAACTGGGGTCCTCCCTGGTAGTGGAGTAGGATGCAGTGAACCGTGGACTCTTGTTGCTAATGAGCGCTCATGATCCCCCTGGAATGGCGGGACCCAGAACACTCAGGCTTGGAAACACTCTTAGCAGCTGTCCCACAAAGCCAAGGTCAGACTGGGCACGACCTCTCACCAGTGTGCACCTCATCCTATGGCCTCAGCTTTAGCAGTCCTGCAACACCCAGCCTGTAGGCACTTTGCCTAACTCGGGGAGGCTATCCTTCCTGGAGACAGAGCAGTAAAGATTAGCATCAGACTGCATGGCTCTCAGGGGTGGATGCAGAGTCTCCCTTCCTCAGTATCTCGGGTGGAGAAGATTGCGCCGTGGAGTCTGCAGATTTGAGTTCAAATCCCAGCTCTGCCACTGATTAGCAGTAGACCTTGGGCAAGTCACTTCACGTCTCTGAGCCTCAGTTTCCTCATCTGTAAGAGGAGAATAAAAATACCTACCTCTTGAGGCTATTGCACAAATATGAGAGTGAGCCTATCAAACACCTGGCATGCGGCAGGTGTCCTCAGAGGGTGGCTGGCATCCCTCTGCGTCCCCTGCATCTAGGCTGGTGAGCAGGGGATAGTAGGTCCTCAGATGTTTGCTGAATGAATACAGAGTTAATGTCGTGTGGTTGATGTAAGACTCCCTTATGTTTCAGGACATGCACCCCTTCTCAGCTGCGTGACCTAGAGCAAGTCACCCCTCTGAGCCCCAGTGTCCTCATCTATAAAACAGGGCTGTAAGTCCCTTACCCTCCAGCAATGCCATGAAGACCAATATGATCGTGCGTGGTGCCTGGCATAGAACATAAACTCAAAAATATCAACCACCCCACCCTCCTCCCTTCATTTTACAGATGTGGAAACAGGCTTGGGGTGGGGGCGGGGGCAGCCTCTCCAAAGTCACAAGGCCAGGAAGGGGTGGAACTGGGATTCGAACCTAGGTCTGGCTGACCCAAACCCTGATCTCCTTCTACTCAAATCAGAGCTGCCTGCAATGAAGTAAAGAATTCTTCCTTAGCCGAAATATTTTGGGCTGTTCTTTTCCTTTGTTTTTGTTTGTTTCCTTGAAACAAAATGTCTTTACCGGACACCTGTTGAGACAAGCGTGACTCGAACTAGCAGGTGGAAGTGGGTCGCCCCCCCCGCAGGTAATGCGTCCAGCCACTCACGGTTTCATCTTGGCCTTTTCGTCACTGGGGTTGTAATGTGGAAGCTGCACATCGAAAATCCTCTCCATGAGGAAGATGGCATAGGCGTGGAAGTCCAGCTTGGTGCGAGGCTCCCGAACCACCGAGTCGTAGGAGTGTGGGTCCAGGAGGACGGTGACATACCTGCCCCCCACCAGCACCTGGGGAGTTGGCAGGTTAGTGTGAGGAGTGTCGCCATGAGCAACAGCAGTTGTCCATGGTCAGGGACTCACCCTGTGCCATTCACTGGCCCCTTCAGACACCTAAGGGACAGTGGTCTTTCATCGGCGCCTCATGACCACCCTGTGAGGTAGGGACCATCATTCACCCATTTGTAGCTGAAAAGTGAGGCTTCGAGAAAGCATGTAGCGGGCCCAAGATGGCACAACTGAGAAGTGACAGAGCTAGGACTGGAATTCTGCACTTCTCTGAACCACAGGTTGTGACCTTAACCGCCTCAGTCTTAAGTACCTGCCGTGGTGATCTGGGTTATCGTCAGACCTCCAGCAGCCAGGAGGGAGTCTGCCCACAGGAGGCAGCACATGGACACATGTGCATCACAGGTGGATGGATGGATGGATGGATGGACAGAAGGATGTTGGTGGATCAATGCTAGTGGGCAGGTTATAAATGGGTGGATGAATCGGTAGATGGATGGATACATGGATGGAAGGAAGGACAGATGGACAGGTGATACCATGGGGTACATGCAAGTGGATGTGTAAGACCCCCGTCTTTGGGAGGCTGGGTTCTGTACGCAACACGCTGCCCCAGAAGGGAAGGAAACAGCACTGGGAGCTGTCGTCCTGTGGACCAAAAGGGAAGGGCCTTTTCCCTCAAGTGTCTGTGCAGGGGCCACACCGTGGTCTGTGGGTCACATTCATCAACCCCTTTATGAGACACAGGCCGATATCTAAGGAAAAATGCTATTGGAGGGACTGCTGGATGGATGGATAAACAGCGGCATAGATCACCGAATGCATGTTGGAGAGAAAGACAGGCGGATGGGCAGCTAGAGGTTGGTTGGAAACTAAATGTATGGATGGATGTTGAGAACAGGGACGGCAGGAGGCTACGTGGATTTGGGGTAAATGGAGTGAAGGGTGAATGTTGGATGAATACAGGTTGGAAGGGCCCTTGGACAGTGGGTGGGTGGGTGGTGGTGGTTTGGCTGTTCAAGGGATGGATAGGTGGAGACATAGACAGACAGACATCGAATGAACAGAGAGCTGAATGTGGGGCGAAGAGCGGACAATGGAAACATGGGTAGACGAGTAAAGAATGGAGTTTAGTGATAATTGAACATACAGATGAAAGCTGGGTGGATGCTAGGTGGGTGAGCAGGACAGCGCTGAGTAAATCTGGGCGGACATGGGGAAGAACACAGGATGGGTACATGGAGGGCAGACAAATGCTGGAGTGATACATAGAAGCACAGGCAGATGTGCGGAGCGAGGGAGGTTTAATGGAAACAGAACATATGGATGAGTGCCAGGAGGCTATTAGGAAGCAAGGGTGCTGCCAAGACAGGCAGAAGGATAGATGTGATAGGGATGGGTGGGTGCTGGATAGACGGAAGTTGAATGAATGGATAGAAGTTGGTCAGATGGGTATTATAAGGATTGGAGAGATGCTGAGTGACTGCACAGCTCAGCGCTGGGAGGATGCCAGAGGGATAACGAAGGGAAGGCCATTAGGCACTCATTGGATGTGCAGTTGCAGACATAGATGGGACGTTGGCAGGACCATGGGATGGACACTGAATGAGTGGGTGAGTGTATACATAGGTGTTGGAGGAGTCAGTAAACATCAGGTATGACAGGCCTGGCTGCTCATCCTCTCCCCTGCCCTCCCAAGAGGCACCAGAGGTACTTACAGTAAAGATATCACCATGCTTCTCCTTCATCCTCGTGAGGAAGCTGGCAGCATCTTTTCCAAACTCCAAGGCATAGCCCAACCAGGGGATGCTGCCCAGGTCCAGGGGAGGCTCGCCAGGTCGCCTGCAGAAACCATAGTGCTTGTCACCATTTGATAAAGCAGGAAAGAGAATAAAGTATGCAGGGCATGGGGTGTAATCTTAAATGGGGAGGGGAGGGCAGGCTTCCCTAAAGGCAGTGAGAGAGGGAGCCACTTAAATACCTGGAGGAAGAGCCTCCGGGCAGAAAGAACAAGTGCAAAGGCCCTGAGGTTGGATCGTGTCTAGTGCGTTCCAATGACAGTACAGAGGCCAGTGTGGCTGGACCTGAGCAAGCAGGAAAAGTAGCAGAGGTTGAGGCCAGAGCAGTAATGAGGCCCAGGCCACGCAGGGCAGCTGTGAGGGCTGCAGCTTTGTCTCAGTGAGGTGGGAACCATGGAAGCTTGGAGAAGAGTGGGGACATGATCTGGCTCAGTTTTTTTTTTTAATGGATCCTTTTGGTTGTTGAGTAGAGAATGGACTTCAGGGGGCTGAGAGCTGAAGTGGGGGTTGATGGAGGTGGTCATTTCTCTGAGGATGGGAGAGCTTTCCAGAGCCTGGGGACGTAAAGATACAGAGCTGTCTGGTTGAGCCAGCACGGCCCAGGCTCTGGTCTTCTCACACTCCCTGTTGTGCCCCTAGAGAAAGGATGAGACTGCAGAGCAGATCCAGAACCTCAGTCATCTCAGGGGGCCAGGGGCCAGTGGCCAGGCCCGGGGCTGTGGGGATGCCCCCGGGGCACGTGCTAGCTCAGCCTGGGGATGGGAAGGTTGGGTGTGTGATACTCAAGGTCAGAGTCACCTGTGAGAGCAGAGCAACTCCTCTGAGAATCTAATCACAACACGCACAGCTCCCTGTGACAGACAGAATTCAGAGATGGCCCATACCTTTGTGCCATCCCCTCCCGCGGACTGGAGGATAGACAATACAGCTGACTTTCCAGAAGAGCACTCCTCCTTAGTGGGCCTGGCCTAATCAGGTGGGTGCGGGGCTTACAAGAGACAAGGCTGTTCCTGGCGACAGACTCAAAGCCTCAGGGGGAGTCTGTTGCTGGCTCTGAAGGAGGAAGGGGCCACAAGGCAAGGAATGCTGGTGGCATCTAGGAGCTGTGAGTGGGTCTTGTCTGACAGTAGCTGGGGACCTCAGTCCCACAACCACAAGGAACTGACTCAGCCAGATTCTTTGCCAGAGGTAGCCTCACCTGCCCCTTGACTTCAGCCTTGGAAGACACCGAAGAGAGAACCCAGCTCCACCCTGCTTGACTTCTGACCTGCCAGACTGTGAGCTGATACCCGGGGCTGTTGTAAGCTGCTAAGTGTGTGGCAACTGGTTACACAGCAAGGGATCACTAATCCCCTTGGACTTACATGGCACCTGCATGGGGCCCTGCCCTTGACCAAGCATTTAGTGAGTATGAGGTGGTATAGGAACCCCATCTTGTCCTCCCCGCCACCCTTTGAGAGGTAGCTAAGGAGAGGTGCCTCAGGGTCACGAAGGAGCCTCACAATATTGTAGGGCTGGCGCTCGTGGTGGACCCCTCGGAGGTCCCTAAACCCAGGCTAGGACCCACGTTGCAGTCTTAGAATCCTCAGAACCACCGGGAGGCAGAAAGCTCCCTGTCCCCTGAGTGGGTGAGTGAATCACCCCAGCTCTTCTCCTCACTGTGGATCCATTCACTCCTCCGCCAAATGGTGACGGCGAAGCTGGAGACACAGCAGTGAACAGGACAGAGAAGGTCCCCGACCTCACTGGGCATACAGAGAGAGACAGAAACACAAAAAAAGCAAAATTGCTTCAGAGACTGAGAAGTGTGACAAAGAAAATACAGGAGATGCCACTCAATGATGAGAAGAAAAAGAACCCAATTTAAAAGCGCACGAGGGATTTGCATGGACGGTTCTCCAAAGGAGACACACAAATGGCCAGTAAACAAATAAAAATATGCTCAACATCATTAGTCACTGAGGAAAGGCAAATCAAAACCACCATGCAGTACCACTTCACACCCACGAAGATAAACATCATAAAAAAAAAAAAAAGGAAAATACTGGCAAGGATGTGGAGAGACTGAAATATTCATATATTTCTCATAGGAATGTAAGATGGTGAAGCTGCTTTGGAAACTAGTTCCTTGAAAGGTTCCATAAAATTAGTATATGACCCAGCAAGATAGCCCCAGAGAATTGAAAACATATGTGCATACACAAACTTGGACACTATTGTTCAGAGTAGCATGATTCCTAACAGCCAGACAGCGGAGCCAACCCAAATGTCCGTTGCCTGATGAGTGGTGAACACCAGGAGGCCCCACGCCTGGGAACCTTGTGCAGCCAGAACGAGAGAAGCGCTAAATCACACCGCAATGGGGGACAACCGCACGGCCACTGCGCTAAGTGAACGAAGCCAGACACAAAGGGCCGCGTATTGTCTGACTCTACTTCTCTGGCAGGTCCAGAAAAGGTGAATCAACAGATAGAAAGCGGGTCAGTGGCTCCCAAGGGCTGAGGGGAGAGGGACAATGAGCGACTTCCAATGGGTGCCGCGTTTCTTTACGGAAGGATGAAAATATTCTGGAGTTAAATAGTGGTGGTAGTTGCACAAACCTGTGTGCACACTAAAAACCACTGAACTGTATGTTTTAAAGAGGTGAGTTTCATAGTATGTGTATTATCTCTCATTAAAGAAAATAAGGCCCTGGGTGGTGTGGTCCAGTGGATTGAGCACCAGTCTGTGAACTGAAAGGTCACCGGTTTGATTCCTAGTCAGGGCACATGTCTGGGTTGGGGACCAGGTCCCCTGGTTGGGGGCATGTGTATCTCTCACACATGAATGTTTCTCTCCCTCTCTCTCTCTCCCTTCCCTTCTCTCTAAAAGTAAATAAATAAAATCTTTTAAAACAGAAAAGAGGGTGATACAAGATAGTGAGGGTCTAGTTCAGAGAAGGTGGTGAGGGCCAGCCTCTCCAAGGAGGTACCATGTGAGCCGCGACCCAAGGAAGTACAATGGAAGAGTGGAGACAAAGGCATTACAGGCAGAGGGGGTAGCAAGTGCAAAGGCCCTGGGGTGGGAACAATTGGTGAGGTTTTCATGACAGCAGAAGCCAGTGTGGCTGGAGTGGAGAATCGGGGGTTGGGAGGCGTTGAGAGGTAGGAGGTGATGTTGGAGGTGACCTGTGGACCACGAGGACCCAAAAGCCAAGGAGAGAGTCTAGCTTGTATGTCAAGGGTGACGGGGATCCTCTGGAGGGTTTGAAGCGGGAATTGGGAAGTAATATGCTTTTAAAAGGTTGCAATTGAGAGAGAGGCAGCAGGGAGAGGTATCAAGAGGCTACTGTGACCGTCTGGAGAGCAACGACAGTAGAAACACAGGCCATAGTTCCCAGGGAGCCAGCCCAAGCATCTGACTCCCCCACTTCCAAGACTGGGGGCTTCTGTGCTCCCCCAGCCCTCCCGGGAGCACCAACTTCTCTTCACCTTTCTGCCCCTCCTCTCACCTTCCGTCACCATGGCCTCCTGGCCCCTCCGTCCGGCTGTCTCCCAGTGTAACCTAAGCGTGGGACAGGCAGTGAATGGAGAGACTGGCCAGACTTGAGAGCCCGGAGTTTGGGAATTACGGCAGCAGAACCACAGAGGAGGCTTGCAGGCACCGGGAAGTGTCTCCCACCACGACCTCCTCATCTCTTCTCTGTCCCCAATCTGTCTCTGAGCCCATTCAAGAGGAGACTTGCAAAGTTGTGGGTCTGGAGTCCTAAGGGGGTACCAGGGAGGCACCAGGACCTTCTCTGTCGCCTTGTCTTTCTGTCAGCCCCTGGGTCAAGGCCACTTCTCAGCAGGCTGCACTTAAAGGCGGGGTGGCACACTGGCAGATTCTGGGTCGGAGTAACCAGTCATCAGCCCCATGCGCACCGGCCCAGAGAGGCAGGGCAGGGGAGCAGTGCTTTAGGCAGGGGGGCGGGGAGGTTATGAGCCCCACTTTAGCCCCCCTTCCTGGCTTCAAAGCCCAGCCACGCACTTGGCTGGCTATGTGGCTTTGCCTGTTCATGCCTCAGTCGCCTCATCGGTAGTACAGGGTTGACCACACTGCTGACCACGTCAGGCTGTGATGCAGATCAAGGGAGTTACGGAAAGAACGCGAGTGCCTGGTACCTCGTCATCAGGGACCAGCTGGGGGCCCTGAGGAGCTGGAACCATAGACTCCTGGTCGCCGCTTATTGAGTAAAACCAACGTGTCAGGTGCTGTGCTTTTTCTTTTTCCCCAAAGGTGTCCTCGCTTGGTAATAATGGCTAATACTTCATGAGCCCTGGCTGTGCCACCCTATGAGGAGGGAATTGTTACTATCAAGCCCATTTTACAGCAGATGACACTGAGGCGGAGGGGCTGAGTCACTCACCCAGGACCCACTGTGGAGGATCTGGGTTTCTAACCCAGGTAGGTCTGGCTGCAGGGAGGCTACCCTGGCCCCCAGTCTCCCCAGGTGGACATCTGCATCCCCACTTTGCAGATGAGGAAACTACGACACAGAGCGGTTTCAGCAACCTGCCCGAATGCAGGGCCTGAGATTTTTCCCTAAGAGGTCTTTGGGGATGTGGGTGGGGCTGGGGTTTCCTTTCCTACCCTTTATTCCGGCCTGAGCTCCCCAGCAAGCCAGGTGTTATTTCTGGCAGCTTTCATCTTTCCCTAGAAAAGTCCCAAGGAGGTGCAGACAAAGGCAGGAAGCTGAGAGGCCAGGCGTCTGACCCCTGGTGTGGCACGGGCTCCTCCAGCTCCCAATCTAACTCAGGCCCAGGCCGCATTCCAGCGTGACTCAGCCTGGCCAGTGGGACGAAGGAGGCTCTATTTTGAGGTCTGTGGTCTCTAGCTTCTCCCACTGACACTCTCACTGTTTTCAGGCACCACCAGGCTCCTGCCCACAGAGCTGAGTGCCGCCTGCCCTCCCTGGTTCGAACACCAAAGCACCTTTTCTGAGTTTTCATTCCCATCGCGTGGGGTCCTCCAAAAACTGCCCATTCCTCACTCACAGACCTCACCGCCAACCCTGCCACCTGTCCTGTCTCTCTCCACTTGACCCTTTGCACCTCAGGAGAGAGGGTCAGGGTGGATCTCCCCACCCTCGTGTCTCAAAGGATCACACCTTCACTGGACGGAAGCCCCATGAGGGCGGGCACTAGTCATCGACCGCAGGGCCAGGCCCGCAGTAGGTGCTTAATAAATACGTGTCAGAGGAATGAATCATGTACATAGTTGGTGCTCAGTGAGCAGCACCTGCCTCCCAGAGTCGCTAAGAGGGCTAAGGGAGCTGGTGCAGGTTAAGCACCTCACAGATAATTCATGTTCTGCCTTGCCCAGACAGAGGCGGCATCACTTTGCTGTGCAATGTTGGGGCATGGCCCAACCTCTCTGTCCAGTAGTTTCAACTCAATTCAGAGCCTCAGGCTCTGGGAGGATTTAATGGGAGAACAGAAGGGGGCTGGCTGCCATTCACCCAGGGCCTCCCTAACCTTCTTTCACTACCCCCTGTCATGGCCTCCCACTGTGTGTGAAAAGCATGTGGACATCTTGTTCTAGTTTTGTTTTCCTGTTTTTGTAAATAATAGACACAGACTCAGAGAATTGTTTCTCAACATAAAAAAAAAAACCCGTATAGTGCTAAATACAGCAGCTGCATGATGGAGAGGCGATAGGGAGTGGTGGGGACTGTGGCATGGTCTAGCAAGGACTCTACTACTAACTCCCAGGCAAGCATTGTTAGATCTTCCAATTTTTTTCACAAGAAGCTGGAAATCCAGAGTTTTGTGTGTGGAGTCCCCTAGTTCTCTCCCCCTGTGCTGTGTGGTACACACCACACCCACCTGGGGCTGAATCCAGCCCCAGACCACTGTTTGCTAACTTCTGATGAGTACCTGTTGGAAGGAGACAGCTTGATTTGTTCTTAGAAATTCCATATTCTGCAAGGGCCAAGATCAGCCCTTGAACCGCCAGGAACCCTCCTCACCTGAGGCTATTTGTGGCCTCTGGTCCCCCAGAAAAGGAGCCTCCCACCCAGAAGACCCCTCCCAAGGTTCCTCACAGCAGTCACACAAGCCCAAAGAGGAAGAGATGCACTCAGCCTGGCCAAGTGGCTGGGGCATGAGAGACCAGCAGCATGAGCCAGCTCAGAGGACAGGTGGAAAAATGCAGGCTGGGAAAGCAAGAAGGTCTCCGGTACTCCCGGGGCAGCCCACGGCCTCAGTGGACACAGAAGTCAGATCCCTAACTCCCAGCTCACCACCCCTCCCAGGCGGTGCCACACTCACAGTTAGGAAGTTGGGCTTAAAAATTCTTGCCATAATTGCAGAAATTTGAATTTGGATTTGGAACTAGATGACATTAAGAATTATTTTTTGTATTCTCAAGATAACAGAATTGCGATTGTCATTGCTTTTTGACGTGCATGCTGAGATATTTAGTGGTAAGATAGCATGACCCCTATAATTTGTTTTGAAATGTTGGCAACTGTCAAATCTAGGTGATGGGTACATGGGGGTTCTCACACTATTCTTTCTGTTTTTCTGTTTAGATGAAATTTTTCAAAAGTCAATTGTTTTCACTTCAAACGGAACAAAGCCACATGTAGAGAGAGAGTTGCTGGCTGACTGACTGAAATAGTGCTTTTTTCTTTTTACTGGAAAAAGCATAAACTTGGGAACCGGCTAGATGTGGAACAGAATATCTGTGTGACCCTAAGGAGGTCACTCAGCCTTCTGAGGCCCGGGCTGTAAGATGGGGTGACGAGCGTTACATCAGGGGACAGGCAGGAGAAAGGCATGGCCCCAGGGAAGTGTGGGGCCTGGCCTGTTTGACCCAAACTTTGGATCACCGTCTACACGGTACCAACACCATCCACCCCTTTTTCCAGCACTTGGTTATTTGTCCTTTCTTAAGAATCTTCTGGTGGTAGCTGCATCTCTCACTCTCTTAACATCATGTGGCTCTAACACTATTTTTAAAGATTTTATTTATTTATTTATTTAATTTGAGAGAGAGAGGGGAAGGGAGGGAGAGAGAGAGGGACAGAAACATCGATTGGTCGCCTCTCACACACAACCCCAGCCGGGGACCTGACCTGCAACCCAGGTATGTGCCCTGACTGGGAATCGAACCGGTGACCTCTGGGCTTGCGGTATGAGACCCATCCCACTGAGCCCCTCCAGTCAGGGCTCTAAGGCTTTTGAGCATTCAGATCACACATAGAATGTGTGCAGAGAGTGAGAAGTTAATTTTCCTAGGAATTAAAATTTCATGCAGCCCAGATTTTTAATCCAGGCAGAACGTGGGCAAGTTGCTTGGCCTCTCCGAGCTTCGGGTTCCTCCTCTGTACAATGTGGGTAAAAGAGCACCCCTCACTGAGTTGGGAGGAAGAAATGAGATTGGGGGCTTAAGTTGGGGTCCCCGTTGGATCTCCTCAGGGACCATGCAACTGTCCCCCAGCTGTCAGTGACTCCTGTGCCCATACTTCTCCCCGTACCCACTTGCTGAACCCCCTAAACTGCCGACATATAAAAATAAACAACTCACCCTCAAAGATAAATTAGTTCTCTGGATCTAGCAAGAATTAGCTAAAATAATGTTTAATTGGCGTTCCTGCTAACCCAGCAATTCCGCTCTCACCTACTATTATGATCAGCCCCCCTTTAAAGACGGGGAAACTGAGGCAGAGAGTGGTTCTCCACTTCTTATTCCTAGAGGCTGGAAACTGTCACACACCGAGCACCCAGGTCCCCTGCCTCCCATGGCTGCTGCCAGCACCCCAAGAAAAATGCGGCCACCCTGAGAAAAACACAGACCAGGACGCCCCACAGGAAAACCACAGCTCAGAGTCTGAAATAGCAAAAACACGGGAAACAGCCTAAAAATCCACCGGGAGGGGCAGGAACACAAAGGCAAAAAGAAGCCTGCCACTATTCACTCTGCAGAACCCCACACAGAAAATCAAAAGACTGGACTAGATCTCCCTGTGGCAACGTGGACAGATGTCGGAACAGAAATCTGGAAAGAAAAGCCAACATAGAGTCTGAAAACACCTCTATCCAGAGCAGCCAAAAAGCCTGGCAACTTGAGAAAATAATTCATTTCATCCTAGGGAAACGTATTTGTTGCCTTTTTTTTTTTTCTTATTCCTTTTTGTGAAGTAACAGCACTATTTTTTTGTCCTTCTTCTTCTTTTTTGTTTTTTTTCCAGGCTAGCGATCGAATACGTGGTGTTCAATTTCACCTGAAAATGCATCTGATTGCTGAAGAAAAATACCGCGAACTTCTTGTTTGGAAATTCAACTAACATACTGTTTAAAAATAAAGTTTCCAGAAAATTTCTGGAATTTTCAGACACCCTGATTTAAACACACACACACACACACAAACACACACACTTACACTGCCCTTTCTTATCTACAGGCTCACGTCCAATGTCCTAACATGTGTACACATAATTGTGAAAACAGCAGGGGAGGCGGAGGAGATACGATATCCTGGACTGGGTCCCAGAATAGAAAGAAGACATGAATGGAAAAACTGCTGAAATTCAAATAAAGCCTGCAGTTTGGTTAGGTGTAACAGATCAGAGTTGGTTTTTAGTTTTGTCAAGTGTGTGTTACACGGGAAAAATGTTCAGGAGAGCAGAAACGGGGTGAGGAGTCTTTAGGAACTCTTTGTACTCCCCTTGTAACTTTTTTGGTAAATATAACGCTAGTCTGAAATGCAAAGTGCACTCTAAAATCTGGAAGCTTGCCCCAAACAGATCAACAGGAGCCGTCCAGAATTGTCGGAAGGGTGGTGAGAAAGGGTTAGCCCTGGTGGGATATTTGTTGAAGTCAAAGGCATTCAGCTATTCCTTGTGCAAATGATTTTCTGAGTGTGTTAGAGAGCGAAGAAGGCCTGCTGCCTTTTCCTCGATTTGAGGGGCATGAATTTTTCACTTTTTCTCCTAAACTGCAGATTCTCGATGGAGCAGAAAAACCTTTGGGACTAGGAAGCTGAGACATTTCACCGTGGTTCTGCCTAGGCCGCGGGGCGGTCCGGCAGGGGAGACCCTTCCTGGGCTCCGGTTTCTCCCCGGGGCCTAGGGAAACATCAAGCCCACCCAGCCCCCTCGTCCAGGTCGGGGACTCCTGTGGAAGGCGTTTTCGGGGCTGGTCAGAGGGCCCCCCCCAGCCCCATTTCTCCCATCTGTGGAATAGGGATGAAGAGGCGGCTACACCACCGGACTGCAGAGAGCAAGGCCGGGGTTTGCACCAACCAAGTAGGTGCGGGATCCAGGTAGCGGCTGGAGGGCGGGAGAGGGCTTCCACCGAGCCCGTCCACGCACCTTTCCTGACCCACCGACCCTGGGTCCTCACCTGGAACCGCAGCGCAGGTCCCAGAGGGCGCACTCTGGGCCAGGCCCGCCCGCCCGAGCCTGTGAGGTAGGTGTCAGCCCCCGGGGACCTAGCCCCCACACCTTCCTGAGCCGCCCCACCCCACTGCTTTGCAGGGGGTCGGGGGGCCCGGCCCGACCCCTCGCGGGGATAAGCGCGGGAGCCCCTTGTGCGAGGGGCCTGGACTCCCACCTCCGAGGGGCTCGCTATGGGGGTGTGGGTGGCAGTGGGAAGCCCCCACCCCAAGCACTGGGGCGGGGGCGAGGCAGGGGACGGTGCTCCAGCCGGGCCTGCCGCTGGCTCCGCGACCCCCATCTGCAGCTCGGGCCCGGGAGTGGAAACGCCCCCTTTGTCCCACCGGGCGGCGCGGGCCGGCAAGGCTGGGGGACACTCACCGCGTGCGCCGGCGGGTCAGCAGCAGCAGCAGCAGCAGCGCGGCCAGGAGGCCGAGGAGCACGGCCCAGGGCATGGTCGGAGGAGCACGGCCCAGGGCAAGCCTGCACCGACCCAGCGCGGGAGACTGCGGGCGGGCTCGGGGGCGGCCCGGCCCACCCAGGTGCCTCTCTCCGCCCCGGCGCCCTCGCTCCAGCCCACAGGCAGGGCCCGTTTAGGGGTGCGGGGCGGGGCCGTCGATCCCTCCCAGGTCCCGAGGGGTCGCTGTGGGCGTTCTTGGAGACCCCTCCTCCCGGCTCGGGCGGAGACAGGCCCCCACCCCATGGGCTAGGAATGTGGGGAGGAGGGGAGGGGAGTGGGAAATGTGGGATCGACTGGGAGGAAGGGTTGTGGTGGGACGGGGTGGGGGGGGGGTGACGGAAAGGGAGAGGGAGTGCAGGGAGGGAGGAATTATGTGAGGGGAGAAAGGGGGTGTGGGGAAGAGGGGTGGAACCGTGGGCATAGGGAAGGGAATATGCGGATGGGAGAGTGACTGGTGGATGGGTGAGGGGCTTTCCATCACTTTCTACCTAAACCACCCCACTACCCAGCCCCCTCCTCCTCCCATCCCCACCTGGACCACTTAGAGACCTCGAGTTGGCTATGTTGTGATGTGGCTGGGGGTTGGGAGGCAGGTTTGGGCTGGACTCTACCCACAGGTGTACCACCTGCATCACTGCAGGGAGGGGGTTATTAGAGTGTCTGGGATGGGCTCCATCTCCCCAGTCCACACCTGCTGTAAGGGACCTGCCAGTGAGTGTAAAGCGCCCAGCGCTGTACATGGACCGTGTCAGGGGCTCAGGGTGTGGGAGCCATTGTTGGGATTACCTGGTAGCTAAGGTGCCACCCTCTAGGCACCGTTGGCTCCACAGGAGAGCACCCCTGGGTGCCTGCCTAGGCTCCTGATTTCAGCCTTCATCTCTCCACAGCCCATTTTCCCCCTAGTAGGCAAAAGGATCCTGTTAGGGATAGGGAAACTCAAGAGTTAAAGATTTTAGCCTTAGCTAGAGTTGATAAGCTTAAATGATTAATGCATGTGGAAAACTGTTATTCCAGGAATTGGAATTACAGGGCCTACGTGACTCCGGGAGGTCTACCAGCAATTCAACCTTTGTGCCCCAGCAGGTCTGCAAGCAGATGATATATCACCTCGGAGCCAAGGTGTTCCAGAGAGGAAATGCAGATAAAGAATTGTTGATCGACAGATAAAGAAGTGCTAGGAAACTCGACTGCAACTCTCATCCAATTAACCTTTCTTCCAGACCCCTTATCTACCCTTTCTTCTTCTTGTACAAGGATCGGCTTGAGAGGAAATGTTAAGACAGCTTTTGAGGGTACACAACCTGCCATCTTCTCCGATCACTGGCATCTGAACAGCCCATAAAGATGCCGTCCTTGCTTGTATCTACTTACTGGTTCTGGTGGTGACAGCAGTGCAAACACTGACTTTTCGTTTCGAAACCCGAGGGCCGCTGAGTCCAGGGCTCAGCCAAAAAGCAGACAGTAATTGGATTATAATTGTGCTTTTATGAATATTAGAGGCCAGCAGTCTGAGAAGGTGGCAGGTAAAAACCCCAACACCCACCGCTCCTTAAGCTTTCAGAGGCAAGTTTATACAGGGGAAACGTAGGGGTTTGGGAGGGGAGCTGCAAGGGGAGTCTGCGGCTTCTTCCCCAGCTGGCTCCCTTTGTTCCGTGTTATCTCTCCCTTTCCCTCAGCCTTCCTTTCTTCCCAGACACCGGTGGTTTATCAGAGAGGTTATGTGCTCTCTGGTTAAGGGGAGAGGTATAAAGCATTTGCTCTCTAGGGGAGATAAGGTCTTGTGATTCACCAGCTGGCTTTCAGTTACTCAAACTGGCTTTGTTTCATTTTCTTGTCTCAGTTTCCCCATTCCACTCGCCCAGGAATTTCCCTAGCTTCTCACTGTCCTGCCTCAGTTTCACTAGCACCTAAGTCAGATCTTGTCCCTGAAACCCACTCAGAGCCCTGCATGGCTCCACCTCACTCAGACCACAGCCCAGGACCGTACAAGGTGCTGTAAGGACCGGTGTGATCTGCCTCCTCCACCTTCACCTCCCTGGTCTCTTATCTCCCCCTCACCCACTCAGCTCCAACCACACGCATCTCTCATCCTTCTGCAAGTGTGTCAAACTCACTCCCACCTCAGGGCCTTTGCACTTGCTCTTCTTTCTGCCTAGAATGCTCTTCTGTTGGAGACTTGCACAGCGGGCTCTTTCCATCACATCCCTCGTTCCTTCTGTCTTTGCTCGACTGTCACCTCCTCAGAGAAGCCCTCCGTGACCACCTGGTCTAAAGCGGTCACACCACCACTCTCTATTGCTTTATCCTGATTTCTTTTCCTTGCTAGTACTTAACATTTTCTGCTATCATATTAAAGGTTTAATTATTTACCTGTTTAATGATGGATGTCAAGGCAGTTGGATGATGCTCATGTGGTCTCAGCGGATTCAGGACATCAAAAGGGAAAAGGAGTTTCCTGAGCCTCTTATCTGTGTATCCAGGCTTGTCTGCTGAAGCCAACAATCCCAAAAAGGCTACAGAACAGGCTGGGAGTTTTTCTCCAAATTTGGGGGCCCATGGATGGCCTTCTGGCAGTGGGGCTCACAGCCCAGCTCAGCCAATAGGCTGTGGGACCCTGGGCAGTCTGCTCCACCTCCCCAAGCCTCAGCGCCTCATTAGGTAAACTATCATTAGGTAAATGACCTCATCTAGGTGACACACCTATCAGAGTGTCAGAGAGCCTGAAACACAGTGAGCATTAGTGAAAGATGACCACGCTCAGGGCTTATTCCGGTTCAGCCTCTCTCCTCACATGTGATCAGGGCTCAGGCTCAGTCTTCTCACCTGCAAAATGGGATGAACAGTTCATTCCTCGCAGGGCTACTGTGAGGACAGAACTAAGTGAGGAGAGGATGAAATCACCCATTGTGGGGCCTGGCATACAGTAAGTGCTCAATAAATGTTAACTCTTCTACCCCACACCCCTGGCTTGTGTGTGGACCAGGATACCAGATAGCATGTCCCTCCTTCCCCCTCAACCCAGGGGCAAAATTCTCCCAGGGAAGGAGACCAGTGCTCATATACCAAGGAGAGGATGTTTCTGGGGCCCCTGGCTTCTCCCTTGCTAACAGGACCTGATTTTGTTCAGAAATTGGGTAGGTGTTTAGGAAGGTAGCCCCATCCCCTTCCCAGGAAACGAACTACCACCGGTGTGAGCCAGCTAGGAAAATCTCTCTTTGCTAAGGATTAGTCCAGGGTGGCCACGGGGTGCCTTCTGGCATATTTTTCCACCCCATTTGCCTCCTCTTTTTCCAGTGCCCTCATGTGAGGACGTGATGGTGGCTGTGTTAGGAGGGAAGGCAAGGAAAACTGCACAATCCCAAACTAGAGCTGCAGAGCAACCCTCCCTGGAACCGCCTACCTCTAGACTCCTTTTTATTTGGAGGGGGGATGGCTCACTATTTATTTATGACCAATTTCACATCTGTAAATGCTCTCCGGTCGGAAGTCCTTTGACATGATGCTGTGAGCCTTGGCCAGTTGGAGAAGGGAGTCATCGGGCGCGCCCAGCCCGCCAATAACAGAGAGCAGAGGTTTTAAATGGGCCCTTGAACCTGCCACGTTCATCATCGGAATGGCCGCGTGGTCCTCGGTGCCGGTGATGCGGCCGCTGGCGGAGCATTTCCACCGCACATTCAGGTTCACGACCTCGCCGGTGTCATTCTGCAGGTCGCGCCTGCCGCTGCCACCGTGAGTGCGTCCGCAGAAAGAGCTAGACTTGTTTAATGAAATAATCAACTAAATACTCCATGAGTCAGATTTTCTCTTACATGCGGCCAAAACTATTTCTCACTGCGATGACCTTCCAGTTATGGATGTGGTGAGGACTGTACCAGATAATAAATAGTACATCTGGAACACCTGCCACAGTGCCAGCCATGGTGAGCTTTCAAAGTGCTGCTTCATTTTATTATTTTTTGCCCACTTCTTTTTTTTCTTCCTTCCTTTCTTTTTTTTACAGCTTGGGCTTTCTGCATTGTCATGCTGATAGTGTCCAGCTCTCCTGGCTACAACATCTTGCAGGGACAGGCAGGGACAGGAAAGTAGCAGACTCTCCAAACTTCCCTGACCCGTGAGGACTGACAGGTCCCCGCTGGAGGCAAGACTGGTATATCCTCAGGAGTGAAGATGAGAGAAGACCACCCTCCACCTCCAGCCTCCAGCCCACGGTGAAAGGGCAGGGACATCCAAGGGCTTGAGGGCTAAATGCAAATCCCAACATTGCCACTCATTTGACACATGACTGTAAGCAAGTTGCTTTGTCTCATCTGTGCAATGGGCGTGTCTAAGCCTTCATCAGGGCAGTGAAGCCCGTGTGTCAGGTGGGCTCTCAGGAAATTCCCTCTTCTGTCCAGCTGTACCAGGGCCACCCCCTAGTGACACTCATCCGGATGTTCTCCTGTGGGAATCTCAGGGTGTCCAGATGTTCACTGTCCTGCAGAGACAAGACATCTGGGCAACTCTTTGATTCTGCCAAACCTCTGCTCTCTTATAGGGCTGCTGGAGGGTCATGAGGACAATGTCAAGACTCAACTCCTTCAGAAAATGGGGGGCCTTGACTGGGAAAGGGCAGCCCTTTCCACCCACACCCCTGCCTCCTCTCTTCCAGGAACGAGATCTGGCTCATGTCTGCATCCTAAGGGCCACAAACAAATTGTGTCAGGAAAGGAAAATGTTATGCGTGTTGCCTCCTTCAAAGCCGAAAACCAGACCCATAAGGGAGGGGCAGTTTAAAATATTTTTCTAATTAAAGCTCTAACTTTGTTGGTGTCTTAGGTCCTCTGAAACACTTTTTTCATATTAACCCATCTAATCTGCACAAGACCCTGTAAATTGGATACTATTGTTACTCCCAGTTTTCAGATGATGAAGCCAAGGCTCAGAGAGGCAACATTTATTGGGGAAAATGCCAGGGAGGAAAATGAAGAGGGAGCCAGAGGAGGCTGGGAGAAAGAGGGGGAGGGAAGGAAGGAAGGAAGGAAGGAAGGAAAGAAGGAAAGGAGGAAGGGGAAGTTGACCAGCTGGGACTTGGAAAGGACAGCAGCAGGTCACCTCCAGAGACTGAGAAGCTGGAACCAAGGGTACAGGGAGCAGGAACCATGGGCAGAACCTTCAGGCAACAACTATTCTCCATCTTAGCTTTAGTTCCCCTTAAGTTTCTGGTTCTCCCAAGAGAGAATTTGGCCTAGTTTGGATCATGTGCCCACCCACTGACCTTGATGGACAAACAAAGGGAGAGAGTGAATTCCAGAAGGAGGATTGGAAAGTGGGGTGGGCAGGTTGGAAGTTGGGCAGGGATGGCTGCAAGCTCGTCTTATAGATGAGAAGTGGAAAGCCCAGAGAGGGACAGGGATTGGCAGGGACACATTGCCTAGGGACCACAGAGTCAGGGCTCCCACCAGAGGCCCCTGCTGCCTTTCCCCTCCTGGGCTCCAGGCGGGTGGGGGTGGGGGAACAGCAGGGCACTGTGCTCTCTGCAGGATGAATGGCTGGCTCCTGGGGGTGTGCTGGGACCAGATGAGGCCTCTCCAGAGCACAGGAAACCACCTCAGACTGAGCCTTATTCAGGGGTCGAGGCCTTCTCCTCTCCCTCCCCTTTGCAATGAACAGACCCCCCTTCATATCCAGCCCTGCCCCTCAGCTCCAGCCCTACGTTTAAGAGAAGCCAGGGGGAAAAAAGGTTATTTTTCCAATATGTAAAACACTTGCATGGACCAAATAAAACATGTCCAGGTTGGAGACAGCCTGAGATGGCTTGTTGTTAAGTCCTGGAATGCTCCTTTGTACACAGGAAAATCAAGGCCCTATTTACATAGATAGGAGTAGGGTTGCTAATGTCCTCACTTTAACTCTGGCTAGGCAAAGAAAAGCTTTTTATAGTCTCCAGAGAGGTCATCTAGTACAATGGTTGGGAGCAGGCATATTCTGGAACAAGAGGGCCTGGGTTCAAATCCCAGCTCTGCCACTTACTGACAGTGTTGCCTCAGGCAAGTCACTTAACCTCTCGGGGCCTCAGTTTCCCTTGGGTGCACGTGTGTAACCAGTGTCTGGCATATAGTAAATACAACCAAAAGTTCAGCTACAGTCCCTGTCCATTGTCTGATCTTTTTGTAAGCTTCACATGGCAAGAAATACAAACTCTTGAGCCAGGCTAGTAACATAAACCATTCAGGGAAGACCAGCTTCACTTGGGTGCTGCGGGGGCAAGCGTTTCCCTCCCTCCCCTGCTTCTCTCCAGGAAGGCGCCTGCTTGCCTCCACCTTGGTCATAGGGAAGCGGAGCTCCAGGGAGACAGACTGAGGTTCGTTAGTGCCCTTTAGCGAGTGCTCCCTCTGCATTATGCTCGTGCAGGCGTGTGAGCTTCTGGGCCTGGGGCGGGAGGAATCACAACTCTCTTAACCAAAGTTGGGGAGCTTGCAAGCAATGCAGGCGTCATGAGACTCCAGGATGTCCTTCTCTGAAGCCCGGCTTTTCTCTGTTCCCATCAACTGTGTGTTCCCATTCCCAGTGATAGGACAAGATTCTGAAGATGCTGTGCTCCACTTGACCCTTGTCACTTGATCCTGAAAGGAAAGACTCTCTCTCCCTACCTTATGGTTCAGTTTGAGAGACATTCATCTACAAGTAATAGTTAAGATGTTTATCATTGCTAGTGATAGGCACTCTACTCAAATTAGCTTAAGCAAAAACAAACAAACAAAAAATAACGTATTGGCAGTAGCAGGGAAAGTCCAGGGGTAGAATCCTGGCTTCAAGAAGTTGGGAGAAATTCAGCTTAAGGTACGGCAGGATCCAGGAACTCCAAGGATGTTGCTGGGACTTGTTTCCCTCCATCTCTCAGCTCAGCTTGCCTCTGTGTTGGCTTTACCCTTAGGCAAGCTCTCCCTGTGCTGTGTGAGATGGCTCTTAGCGGCCCCGGCTTCCTGCCAGCTCAGCAGCCCCAGTGGAAGGAGAGTCTCTCTGTCAGTAGCCTAAGTGAAAGTCTGGGGCTGTCTGAGGTTTGCCTTATTTAAGTCAGATGCAATTCCCTTCACTAATCCCTGGAGCCATATGGGATGCTCATTTGGCCAGGCCTGGATCTCCTGCCCACTTCTAGAGGTGGGGGTGGAGTTGGGGGTAGTTTCACCGCATTGATCCCCTAACTAATGAACTCCCTGGACCCAAGCCCTTTGTGATGTGAGTTTATTTCATGTGCTCTGAGTCCGGGCTGGCCTTGAGACTCTCTCCTGCCCATGGAATGCAGGGCAGTGATGCTGTGCTTGTTCCCAGCATTGGCCTCAAGAGTCCTCACCAGTACTGCTCTCTCTCTTTCGGACCCTGCGGTGCCTTCATGAGGACAAGCCTGGGCTAGTCTGCCTGAGGATAAGGAACCACATGAAAGTCAGCCCAGACCCCAGCAGTGGCCATCCTAGACCACGTGGACTGAGGGGCGGGTGCTTCCTAAAATGACAGATAGGTTCCATTACCAGAAGGGCAGGACAAATCTTGGGGAGCTATTGCTCTATGATTATCATCCCCATTTTACAAAAGGGAAACTGGAGAGAGAGAGATGAATTTGAGCCTTGGCCTATTCTACCAAGTCTCCCAGAACAACCAAAATGTTAAGTGATAAACCCTGATGCAGTGGGGCAGAGACATAGACGTTTCCATGCCCCTGAGACAAAACAGTCATGATCGCTGAGTGATTTTAGTTGAGCTTCCTGGCAGCTAAGATGAAAAGGGAAATGTATTGAGTTACATCAGCCTATTTACCTGATATTTAAAGAAGAGGAGGAAGAGTAAGAGGAGAAGAAAAAGAAAAAGAAGCTCTATGTAAGTTTGTCTAGAGACAAATGTTTGCCTTGTCTTGTCTCCAAGATGGAACCAAGGGCTCATTACATGAGAAAACTAACCAAAAAAATGGTTGTTAAGGTGGGTGCTGTCATTTCACTCTCCCTAAAACTTGAAGGCAACTGTGAACTCAGGCATTTCTGGGAGGAACTCAGATAATGAGGTTTCTTTTTTTTCCTTCCCTTCCCTTCCCTTTCCTTTCCCTTCCTTTCTTCCTTCCTCCTTTCCTCCCTTCCATCCTTCCTTCCTTCCTTCCCCCCTTTCTTCCTTCCTTTCTTCCTTCTTTCTTAACAACATAGAAGTTTATTTCTGCCTGTAGTGTAACAATTTAGAGGTCATTTATCCAGAGTTGGTGAGAAGGCTCAGCCATGCCCAACACACAACTTCAATCTCTGGGGACAAGGTAGCTGCTCCAGCTCCTGCCCTCATGCCTGTCTCCCAGCCAGCAGAAAAAATTGGAAAAAGCAAGGGTTTACTTTTGAGTAATCACATTTACCACCTTGCAGGACTAAGACTGACAAAAGCCAAAGGAATGGAGGAAGTAAGGTGTATCTGTAAGGCTGAAAATTAACAGGCTGCCAAAGTTCCAATCCTCGCTTGACCATGTACTTGTTGTATTAGTTCCCTGTAGCTGCCACAAGTTACCACAGCCCTGGTGGCTTACAACAACAGAAATGTATTCTCACGCAGTTCTGGAGGCCAGAAGGGCAACATCGGCTTCCCCGGGCCAAAACCAAGAGGTGGCTGGGGCTGTGCTCCCTCTGGAGCTCTAAGGGAGAACCATCCCTCACCTCTCCCGCCTTCTGGTGGCTGCCAGCACTCCTTCATTTGTTGCCACATCGGTGTAATCTCTGGCTCTATCATCACATGGCCTTCTCCTCTTCTATATGTCTGTCTATTCTTCCTCAGTCTTCCTCTTATGCGGGTGCACGTGGTGGCATTTAGACCCCACTGGACAATCCAGGATAATCTGCTCATCTCAAAATCTTTAATCACATCTGCCAAGATTTTATCAGATACAGTGACATTTGCTGGTTCCAGGGATTAGTTAGGACCTGATATCTCAGAGGTCCACCATGTGGCCCACTACACTAGCTGTGGGGCCTTGGCAATTGTCTTAGCCCTCTGGTGCCCCTGTTTCCTCACTGCAGAGTGACAGCAGCCCCCTCATTGGCCATTAGGAGGACCACACAAATCAGTCACACAGAGCGCTGAAAATGGCGACCAGCACGTGAAAAGAGCCTTGTGTTAGCTTTGAATATGATCGAGACTATTCAGCCGTGGCTGAAATCCCCACAAACACAGTTCCCCGCTCTGTCCTGGTCGCCACTGTCTCCCAGCACCTGTCACAGGACTTCCACCACGCAGGTGCTCAGTAAACATTGAATGCACTCGTGCCCCTGGCTGGCTGTGTGGCTTTAGGGAGGTTGTTTCTCCTCTCTGGGCCTGTTTTCTCCTCTCCACAAAGAGCTGCTGGGGGGCGGGGGTGGGGGGGTGAGAGCACATTTCTCTGGCTGGGAGGGCACGTCCCTTTCAGGGGTAGGGGGTTCAGGGATCAGGGGCCGGCCGTAGCTGCTTTCTCTCTGAGTCACTGGATTTCTCAGCTTGAGGCCAAGCGTCTAAATATTATGAACAGGCCGGCTGGGGATAAGGTGGGGAAAACTGACCCAGCAAAACAAGTCACCGTGCGGGACTTCCCTGGGACTTGGCCGCAGCGTGGCTTAGCGCTGAGCACCTGCCAGGAAGTGGGGTGGCCCAGATGCCTGGCCGCGGTGGTGAACCCCTCGTCTGGACACCTCTGTTCCCGGAGCCAGCATCTAGTCAAATCCTCATGGCTCCAGTGGACAAAGTGAGGCCCCCCAAAGAGTGAAGATCATGTCAGATTTCTACTGTGTGATGCTGCCGACGATGCTCAGACCCAGGACTCCCAACGCCCAGCCCAGCACCTGCAGAAACCACGGAGGGAGAGGCAAGGCATGCGGCACGTTGCGAGCAAGGGGTGCGGCCTGTGCCAATGCCCAGGCATGAGAGACAGGCTGCAAACTCAGGGACTAAGGTGAAGGAGCGAGAGTTACGTGCCCAAAATTTTAAACTCAGTTCTGAGGGGGAGAGGGAGCAGTTGATGGTTTTAGGAGGAGCAACAGGATCTGGGAGTCTTTTTCCAGGTGTGGTCCACAGACTATTAACGTCAGAATCACCTAAGGCAGTGTGTAGGGGGCAGGGCTGGGCGGGGGGGGGTTGTTATGAAAATGCAGATTCCTGGGGGCCACCATAGATGGGTGTTCCATTTTAACAGACCCCCCACCCTGAGGTGATTCTGAAGCACAGCCACTATCTCAGTGAGTACGGAGATGATTCCAGCTCAAAGGTCTGGACTTGTCAAATCTGGTTGCAAATCCCAGCTTTGCCACTTAACTTGCTCTGTGACTTTGGGCCACTTGCTGCCCCTCTCTGTGCCTCAGTTTCCCCTCCTCTAAAAAGGAGACAATCTTAGTACTTGCTTCTCAGGGTTCCTCTGAGGATTAAGTAAGATAATGTACATAAAGCAGGACATTCTTCATGCTCAAAAAGCACAGGTTATAAGCCCTGGCTGGTGTGGCTCAGGGGATTGAGCGCTGGCCTGCGAACTGAAAGGTTACCAGTTCAACTCCCAGTCAGGGCACATGCCTGGGTTGCAGGCCAGGTCCCCAGTTGGGGGCATGTGAGAGGCAACCACACGTTGATGTTTCTCTCCCTCTCTTTCTCCCTCCCTTCCCCTCTCTCTAAGAGTAAATAAATAAGATCTTCTGGAAGAAAACCCACTGGTTGTGAGGGATTCACTGTGGCAGCGATGTGGAGGGTTCAAGGAAGGACAGTACACCAGGAGGCAGGGAGACGGGAACAGCGGACGCTGTAGAACCCTGAGCAAGGGGCCTGGGGTCGGGATGTGGAAACAGGCTTAGACAAGGTGTCTTCTTTGCACAGCACCAGGTGGCACCATTTCTGTACACTATACCCTGAAGGACGCCCCCTGGAGTTGTACTAGGAAGTGGTCTGGGGCTGGAGAGAAGAGGATGGAGTCCTCAGGGAGGGTGATAAAAACTACATTAGCGGCCACGGATAGGGCACTTAGCAGTTCAAGCCCCTGCCTGTGTTAACTGTTGTGTGAACCTCATCCTCCCAACACCCCTCCCGTGTGGAGGTCACTGTACCCTGTACCCTTGTGTTTCATAACCTTGACACTATTGATGTCTGTACTGGACAATTTTGTGGGGGCTGTCCTGTGCATTGTAGGATATTTAGCAGCATCCCTGGTCTCTCCCCACTAGATGCCAATAGCACCCTCCCCCAGAGGTGACAACCCAAAATGTCTCCAGACACTGCAAATGTCCCCAGGGGAAAAAATCAGCCCCAGTTAAGACCCACTGCCTTAGCCTCATTTTACACGGAGGAAATGCAGACGCAGAGAGCCAAAGCACCTTGGCCACGCGTAGCTGGCTGGGAAGCAGCAGGATTCGGACTCAGGTCTGGTTCAGCGCTCCAGATGTTAACCTCTGCTGTGCAGGAGGTCAGCTTTTTGCAGCAGCAGACCCAGCTGTCTCTGTGGGAGGGGCTCGGGCAGCGGTCTGGTCCAAGGACAGCTGCGGAGGAGTTGAGCTGCATTCACTTCAACCGTGTGTTCCCAGGAACGAAGTTCCCAGGACTTTGGGAGCAGTGATAGAGATGGTAGGGAATCCAAATTCACCCACCACCACTCAGCCTCCCCCGGGAGCCACATCGATTGCTATGGGTGGTGGGGCTGGGGAGATGGAGCCTTGAGGACAGGCAGGAAGGACCAAGATGGCGGCAACGGGGGAAGCTGTGAGGTCAGGCGAGCCTGGAACCCCACTGCTGGAGCCTCTCAAGAGCCCCCTCTAAGACCTTCGGGCTAAATATTTATACCGTGAGCTCTCTTTTCCTTCCTGTGTCAGCAGATGGAAGCTGAGAGATGGATCTATGAGATTTGGGGAGACAGAATCCAGGGAAAGGCCAAGACCAGAGACCAAAGTTCAGCCATCAGGAGAAAATAGCGGAAGCCCGGGACGCCTGTTCCCTTCAGCTTGACATCCAAAGCCATCCAGCTCGGGACCCGGTGGCAACACCGTCATCTCCCTCAGGGAGACATGGAATTCAGACGTGGTTTTGCGTTCTGACGGGGCACAGAGTAAAATGCTGTGTTTGTTTTGTGCGGCCGTGACCCTCTGAAGCATGGGAGTTGGAGCGAGGGGACAATTAAGTCGAAAAACCTTGTCCAGAGAGGAAGCCACTTTTCTAGACCCAAAAGTACTTTGTTTATACAGATGGATGCTGTGAACAGCCTGGCTCTGTGCCGCTGAAGACAGTGGATTGATGGTGGCCGGGCCTCTGGGAGAGCTAAGCACTGCAAGTCCAGGTCCTGGCGGTCTAAGCCACAGTGACCTTGGCTCTCCATCAGAATGACAGGCCCCCGCTGCTGGGTTCTTCCCCCAGACACTGCAGAAGGATAAGAGCCCTCATCCTTCATCCAGTTTTACTGCTGACTGTCCTTTACGTGTCCGAAGCATCACCTCTGACCTCTAGGCTTGCATGACCCCGTCTTGGTGGGAGAATTGCCTCGAGGCTTGTGCATGTTTTGGCTAGAAAATTGTGTCGGGGAAAGAGATACGTGCCTGTTAGCCATCACTTGAATGGGAAATGAATGACATCAGCACTGTGCGCGTGTGCGCTCGGGAGCACATGCGTGTGTTTGCCTTTTCTTTTCCCTCTTTGTTCTGCCACCAGGAAGAAGAGTGTTGGAGGGTGTTTGAGAGCTGTGAACACAGAGAGAAGCGGCGATTCAGGCCACTCTTCTCTCGGGTGGGATAAAAGTGTGTTCCGGGGTGTTTCTAAGCTGACCCTGGCTCTTCTCCATCTTTACTATGCATCCGAGACAGCTGGGGGGTCTTGTTAAAAAGCAGCTTCTGACTCAGTAGGTCTGGGGTGGGGCCTGAGCTTCTGCTTTTCTGATTTGTCTCTAGGCAATGCTGCTGCTGCTGGTCTGGGGACCGAATTTGCAGTGACCAGGGCAGGCTTATCCCTGTTGGCCAAGCCTGCCTTGCATGCCCCTCCCTTTAGACCTTTGTGCCGGCTGTCCCTTCCACCTGGCACCCCTCCCTCTCTCCGCCAAGTCTCTCCCTGAGCTCCTTGCCTTCTCAGAGAAGGCACCTCCTTCAGCAGGGGTTTGCCCACCTATGGATTCAGGGACTGTCTGAGCTACGGGGATCTTTGACATAATCTTGTTCAAGTCTCTTCAGAGTTCCCAGGTGCCTTGGTGGTAAGAGCTAAAATCCTAGCTCAACCTGGCTAAAGTGAAAAAATAAAAACAAAAAAATAAATGACTGGCTCACGTAAAAGAGAATCCAAACATGTTTATGGACACAGTGTTTGCAACCATCCAAACCCAGAAACAACCTACGAGTCAACCGGGGCGGGCGGGCGCTGGCTAGGAAAACCGCGGCTGGTTCATCTTCTGGTATGCACCGCTGCTAAAAAGGGTGGGGAGGTCTGCCTAGGCTGATGTGAAAAATCTCCAAGATTTATTATTAAAACAGAAAAGCAAACATGGAATGATATATACAACATGACATCATTTATTTAAAAACACACCAAAAAAAAAAAATCTGTCTTTCCTGCATGTCCGTCTAAACTGGTGTGGCTGCATAGAATGAGATACGGTTCTCAGCCAGGGCACCATCGACATTCGGGGCGAGAAGGTGTGCTGTTGTGGGGGCTGCCACGTGCTTCATAGAATGTTTAGCAGCATCCCTGGTTTCCACCTGTTAGATGCCAAGAGCACCACTCCCCCAGCTGTGATGGCCAAAATGTCACCAGACATAGCCAAATATGCCCTGGGGGCACAATCACCCCTGTTTTTGAGCCACTGAAATAAGGTCTGGAGGTACCCATTTCAAAGATAAATAAGATTGGTTACCTCTGGGGGTAGGAGAAGGCTTGGGATGGAGATGGAGGTTTTTCATTCTTTACTAATTCATTCATTGATCTAGCTCATACATATTTATTTATTTTTCTCAGAAGGAGAAGAGAAAGAGCAAGACATTGAAAACTTACTTGAAAACATAATGAAGGAGAATTTCCCCAGTCTGACAAAGGAAATAGACTTCCAGGAAGTCCAGGAAGCTTAGAGAGTCCCAAAGAAGTTGGACCCAAGGAGGAACACACCAAGGCACATCATAATTAAGTTACCCAAGATGAAAGATAAAGAGAGAATCTTAAAAGCAGCAAGAGAAAAGGAGACAGTAACCTACAAAGGAGTGCCCATAAGACTGTCAGCTGATTTCTCAAAAGAAACCTTGCAGGCAAGAAGGGGCTGGAAAGAAGTATCCCAAGTCATGAAAGGCAAGGACGTACATCCAAGATGACTCTATCCAGCAAAGCTATCATTTAGAATGGAAGGGCAGATAAAGTGCTTCCCAGATAAGGTCAAGTTCAAGGAGTTCACCATCACCAAGCCCTTATTATATGAAATGTTAAAGGGACTTATCTAAGAAAAAGATGATCAAAACTATGAACAGTAAAATGATAACAAACTCACAACTATCAACTGAACCTAAAAAACAAAAAAACAAAAACAAAACAAACTAAGCAAACAACTAGAACAGGAACAGAATCACAGAAATGGAGATCACATGGAGGGTTATCAGTGGGGAGAGGGAGGTGGGAGAATGGGGGAAAAGTACAGGGAACAGTAGCATAAATGGTAGATACAAAATAGACAGGGGGAGGTTAAGAAGAGTATATGAAATGGAGAAGCCAAAGAACTTATATGTACGATCCATGGACATGAACTAAGGGGCGGGGGGATGCTGGTGGTAGGGGAGGTGCAGGGCAGAGGGGTATTAAAGATGGCATAATCAATAAAATATACTTAAAAAAATAAATAAATATGTATAAGCTAAACACCCCTACAATTCAGATATTGGAATGTTTAAAATTGTCCCAGAGGTTCCTAAGCCTCTGCTCATTTTTTTGGATTTTTGTTTCTTCATGCTGTTCTGGTTGAATGTTTCTTTCTTCCTTCTGCTCCAAACCACTGATTTGAATCCTGGTTTCCTTCCCGTCACTGTTGGTTCCCTGTACATTTTCCTTTATTTCACTTTGCATAGTCTTCACTTTTTCCTCGATATTGTGACCATACTCAGCCATTTCTGTGAGCATCCTGATTACCAGTGTTTTGAACTCTGCATCTGATAGGTTGGCTGTCTCTTCATGGCTTAGTTTGCTTTTCCAGAGTTTTGATCTGTTCTTTCATTCGGGCCATATTTCTTTGTCTCAGCGCATGGTCTGAATGAATGTTTCTTCTTTAACTCTGTGGTTGTCAGACTTCCATACAGTTGGATTTTCTGGCAGTTCTGGTTGTTTTTGTTTTTAAGTTTGTTGTAGTCCTTCTTTCAGTTGTGGGAGGAGGAACAGTGTGTCTACCTCCACCTCCATCTTGGGTGGAAGTTCATACATATTTATTAAACACCTCCTATGTGCCAGACACTGTGCTAGATGCTAGGGATGTAGCAGGGGGAAAAAGAAGCAAATATCTCTGCCAAGGTCGATCTGACATTCTCATGGGGACAACAGACAAGAAACAAACAAGGCATCAGTACAGGAGGGTCCTAAGTGCTAAGAAAAAACAAGGCTGGGAAGGGTCTGGGGAGCGTCAGGGCAAGGTGAGGAATTCATAGCCTCAAGTATAATGATTTAATTTCTTAGAAGGATAATCTACCCGTGTGTTATTTGAGTGGTTTTAAAATTCTTTAGAGGCTGAGTGGGCTGAGCGGGCCCAGTGGTTGGGGTGGCCTCTGGGAGGCTGCTTCCTGGGGTATGGATGGCAGCTGGCCCAGGGCTTCCCTTCTTCTCCTAAACCCCCTGAGTTTTGGACAGTAAGCTCCTTGGCCACACATCTGGCAGCCGGCAGTTCAGCCACATGTACGGAGTACTCACAGCACACCCCTGAGGCACCCTCTTTGTCTTTTTGGGCCCCTCCCATTCCTTGTCAAAGGATAGATAATAGTCATTTCTAACACATCACTGTAAAAATAATAGTGATGGCTCTCAAGGCCCTGGGGGGCCTCTCTGCTCCTTGGACAATTCGAGCTGCTCCCGCCTTGACCACTCAATCTGCACCCCAAGGTCTTTCTCTATTCTATGGGAAAACATGGCATCGGATCTAAAACGGATCATTTAGTTTCTGACCTCTGACTTGGGTGTGATTCCCGCCTCCATTCTCCACTGCCCCGGTGTAGACCACCGAGGAGGGATGCCAAGACTAACTTTGGGGTGTAAGGACTTGGGCCTGGAGGTACCCGGCCCTGCTTTGAACTTGGTTCTTTCCCTAGCAGCTGTTCAACGAACCTCAGCTTTCCCACCCCACATGGAAGCGATATGGTACCCGCCTTCCTGGCTTCTAGAGAAGTGTGTGGTCAGTTCACGTGTCAGGGTGGCTTGGCTTGGGTGCCCAGTTACTCAACCAAACACAAGCACAGGTGGGGCTGCTGTGAAGGTATGATGGTCATCTCTGGTCTTGACTATGTGCAGGAGATGGTATTGGACCACCTGGGTGGGCCTGATCCAGTCGGCTGCCTCAGAGCCGAGCTGAGGTTTCCCTAAGGAAGACGACATTGGTATGTCCAGCCCGCTCTTCCTGATGGCCTGTCTGCAGGTTTCAGATGTACCAAAATTGAGTCCACTGTCAGGTGAGCCAGTCCCCACAATCCCCCTCTCTCTCTCTGTCTCTCCTGGCTCTATTTTTCTGGGGACACCTTGACTGATTCAGGAGAATAAATAAGATTATACTTAGAAAGTCTGGCACATAGTAAATGCTCAAGAAGGCCTAGCACCACTTTTCTTCCCTCCCCTAATAGAGCAGGTCTCCTCTTGAGGCCACCCTGAGACCAGCGGTCATAGCTGAACAGGCACTGGCCCGGGAGCCAGAGGACACGGGCTCAGGCTCAGCGCCGGCCCTGTCCCTTCCTAGCGGCGGGTCTCCCATCCTCCATCTGTAGGATGACAATAATCTACAGGTTGACTGTGATTGATGCCATCCTGACTATGGGACACCAGAGATATTTGATAAAGCCTCACGGGCTTCCGTTGTGTGTGTGTGTTTGCTCACCGGGCATAGGTACAACCTCATGGCGCTGGGCATCATTTGGGTGGAAAGCCACACAGAAGCCAGGGCATCACATGGCTTGTCTCTGCGCATGAGCACATCAAACATCCCTGAACTAAGGCACACCCTCTCCCTGGAGATCCTTGGGTGTGAGGGAACCAGGAGGGAGGGAAGGTGGAGCTGGTTGGACACTTCTGGGTTCAGAATCATAATGACCCAGTAATTTTCCTCCAAGATCAACCTCCTCAAGGTTAAATCCTATGCATCCGTCCATCCCTCCTTGCATCTATCCAACCATCCATCCATCTCTCCATCAACCCTCTATCCAGAGTACATTTACTGAGGGCCTACTATGTGCCTACGCTGTGCGGATAAGGGACCGAGTCAGGACTAGACAGGACTCTCTCGGCCCCCAGCCTCCCTTATTCTGGCATCCACCCTCTCTTCTCGGGAAAATCCCTCTCCGGGGAGATGCAGGGATGAGGAGGCACTCAAGGGGACCGACCAGTGGGTGTCCGTGGTATCTGTCTGCAGAGGCCCAGCGACCCCTCTCACCCCACGGGAAAAGTGAAAACCTGTGTTTTTCCTCCCAGGACAGAGGCCAGTGGGCCCAGGGCCAGGCTCGGCTCCTGGAGCAGTCGGAGCAGTGGGAAGGCCGGTGGGGGGGGGGGGGGCGGCGGGCAGTGAAAACGTTTCCTGTGGGAGACTTCCATTTCAGGGTGTGTGTGGCGGAGGGGGTCGGGGAAGAATGGGGGGACAGAAAGTATGCATGCCATGAGGCGGGGGAGGGGGAGATGGAGACAGACAGAGACACAGAGAGAGAGAGAGAGGGAGAGAGAGAGAGAGGGAGAGAGAAGGAAAGAGACAAAGAGACAACAGAGACAGACACAGAGACGGAGAAAGCAGGGACAGAGGAACGGGGAGGCTGAGAGGTACAGGAGACACGAGCACCTGTGGACTGGGAGGCTGTGCAGAGCACTCTGTCCCTCCTGGTTTCAGACCTCCCAGGACCCCCACTGCCCTCAGGACAAGCCTGTGAGTGGGCCCTGGCACCCCCAGACCCCTCCCAGACCCCTCCCACCCCTCACCCCTTACACTGCAGCAGCGTTCTGAGTAGGCCAGCCTCTCCCTGGCCTCCAGGCCTTTGCCCAGGCTGTGCCCTCTACCTGGAACCCCTCTCCCCCTCCTCTGGTCCCTGCTCACCCTGCAGGTCTCTGCTCAGACCCTGCCTCCCCCAGGAAGCCCACCCTGACTCCCTGTCCAAGGGCAGATGGAATGAATGTAAGGAATCAGAGCTGGAAGGGCCCTTAGCATCCAGGATTGTCCACTCAAACACCCCTGCCTCCCAAGATGGGAGCCAGAAGCGACTGTGTGGGCTGGGTGGGGCTGTGGTTGTCACCGTTCAGCCCTAGTCACCAGCCGCCAGATCTTTTGATTTCTCAAGAAAGCCAGCAATCTAGTGTATTACGAGAAGTTTTCCAAATTTTACTTGTTGGCAACTGATTTAAAACATGTAAACATGCCTGTGGGCAGGATGTGGCTGTGGGCTGTTGGTCTGAGACCCCTGATGAATCCAACCCTTGTGCCGCCGATGTGGAGACTGAGGCCCAGAGAGGGTGAGCCACCAGGCAAGTCAGGGAGCACAGAAAGTGGGGGGGGGGGGGCAGGTGCAGTGGCAAGCTTCCCCTTGCTGCCCAAGCTCAGCACGCCCTGATCCCAAGGGAGGCCGTGCTGCCTTCTCCTGCCAGGCCTGGCAGTTCTGGGGTGAGACACAGGTCATGGTACCTCTGCCCACCCTGCCTGGACCAGGCCGTATCAGGCACCGAGACCAAGAGCATAATTCCAGGCTGGCCCAGGAAGCAAGAGCAGAGGGGGAGGGGTACATTCCCTCCTCACTTCAGTGACCTGGACACAACCTCAGCAGGGCTGGGCAGAGCTGAGAAAGGGATGGACCTTGGATCAGTTCAAGCTGGAGAAGCAGTCTCTTCCGCTGGGGCTGGGACTCCAGCCCAGAGCTTCCCTCAAAGATCCTGTGAAGCGGCTCCTAGGTGCCAGGCCCCTCTCAGTGGAGCTCATTGGAGAGCTCCCCACAACCTCCCTGACCTCGCCTCTCTCCATCCCTGCCCCCTCCCTGCCCCCCCTCACTCTGCCCCAGTCACTGCAGCCGCCCTGCTGTGCCTCCAACACACCAGGTGCCCCCCCCACCCCGCCCCAGGGCCTTTGCACTTGCTGTTCCCGCTCCCGTACACTTGCCCCATCATCTAGGGGGCTCGTGCCCTCACCTCCTTCAGGCCTCTGTTAAATGTAGCCTCCCCAGGGAGGCCCTCCCTGCCTGCTCACCCTGTTGAAAACTGCCAACCACCCCAATGTACGTGGTCCTCCACCTGCCTTTACTGCCCCCACCACACTGATCACTGTGTAACATGTGTCACACTTGTTCACGTGTGCGTTATTTCCTGCTGCCACTGTAACAGATAGCACCTGGGTAGCTTTAAACAGCAAATATTCGTTGCCGTGTAGTTCAAACTGGGTCTCCTTAGGCTAAAACCAAGGGGAAGCATTAAGTTCCTTCCAAAGGTTCAAAGAGAGAGTCTGTTTTCTTGCCCTTCCTAGCTTCTACAGGCTGCCTGTACTCCTTGGCTTGTGGCTCCCTCCTCTTCCATCAAAGCCAGCAGCGCTGGTCCGTCTGTCTTGTGCTGCATCCCTGGCTCTGACTCTCCTGGGACTTTGTAAGGCCCCTTGTGATTACATTGCTCCTGCCTCATAATCCAAGTTCATCTCCTAGTCCAAGGCCAGCTGCTTAGCATCCTTCATCGAAATTCCCCCTTGCCGTGTAACTGAGCATATTAACAGGTTCCAGGGAAGAGGACACGGACGTGGGGAGACACACACACACACACACACACACACACACAGCTCCAGGAGGGCACAGACCATTGCCCAGTGCCTGGCGCTCAGTAGGTGCTCCATAAATACTTGGTGACTAGATGGGTGGGTGGAGTAGAATGTGGTGACTGAAGGCAAGGGAGGCATGAGAAGTGACTCAGACAGCCCGGGGCTCCTCACCATCCTACTGATGAGGAGACCTTGGTTTTGAGACAACCACCATGCCTAGGGCTGGGGAGCTATGACCCTCCGCATTCGGGTCAGAGCACTTCCAATGCCATCATCCATGCCCACAGAGAGAGGTGGGAGTGGGCGGTCTCACTCCCTCATCACTTAGCTCAGCCCATCCCTGGAAGTCACAGAGCATCTTGTTTTTCTAACAGGCCCTGGGCTCTGTGGGAGGAGCAGAGAGAAGGCTGGAGGCCAGCATGGGTCAGACAGGGGAGAGTCTCAGCCCAGACCCCTCTCTGTGTACTTGCTGTGACTCCCAATAAATCCTCGCTTCATGCCATGCCAGGCCGCATGGGCCAACAGACAGCTGCCCAGACCCGGCCTGCCCATCGGGGGGCTCAGCAGTCACTGGGCATTAGTCATGTGGCAGCTAGAGCTCTGTCCCTCCCTGCCCCAAGTGTCTTCCCAACTTCAAAGGAGACAGGCTCAGGCCCAGGTTTCCTCATGACTGAAAAATGTTCCACCCCAAAGGATATGAGCCAACCGTCTGCTGGAAACGGAGCAGAATAATGTCTTTTCATCGTGGCAAGAGATGCTTGGCCACGTGGGCAACCTGCCGAGACCTTGGAAACCGACCGGTGAATGAAAGAGATGAAGAGAAACAGAGGAAGAACTGATCTGTGAATTAGAGACACGGGGCACAAAATGATGCCACGCGTAGGGACAGATGTCGCAGGCCTGGGCGTTAAGAACGAAGGGACGTATAAAATAGTAAAAGAAAACGATAAAATAAAGCAACAGTGTCCCCGCACAGAAACCAACGAGAGAGCGGAGCCCAGCCAACAGGGTGTCTGCGCCACCCTCGGTTTAGGGGACCCGTCTAAACTCCCCCTGAGGTTCGGGGAGGCCCCACAGGTATCTGCTCGGTTTTTCCGGAAAATAAAAGACACATTTTTCACTTTCCCCAACAACTGCGTTGATTCGGATATGCTGAGTGTGTCAGCCCTCTCCCCCGTGGTGTGACGCTGCCTGCTCTCAGTTAGTGTCTTGATTTGATCGCTATCAACCTCCAGGGCTGTGCCCCACCGTGGGGCGCCGTCCAGCGAGAAGTCTCCAGTACGAGACTTCGCAAAGCGCCTTTGACACGTCCTGGCCAGGACAAGGCTGGGCGTGGGGGCCCCAGCGCTTCCTCCACACGCTGCACAAATCTTTTTTTTTTTGACATTTCAGTTGCGTTTTTAAACTTTCTTGAAATGATAAAGCTTCAAATGCCAAAAAAAAATGTTGCGTATTTTCTTCCATCTTCAATATTAAAATGGCTGCCCCGAAATTCACCAATTTTGGTAAGTTTTTTTTTTAAATGTACGCGGATATGACAGCTGTCACCATACAATCTAACAAAATTGTTTTGAATGAAGTTAAAGACAACTAAGTGCTACCAGAGCCATCTCATGGAAAAAAACAAATGAATTTTTTGGCCTACCCAATACATGTCTTACTTATATGTTTAAAAATACATAATTTTTTAAATATAATCTTAACAAAGTAGGAAAGCAACGCTCATTTATCACATTTAAACAACGAAACGCAAACAATGAAATAAAACCACTATTAGTCATTGAACACATAACCTTAAATTCTGAGATGCCTCTGGACTGCTTGAACTTGTATGACAGGCTGCGTGACTTGAAGTTAAACAAAAAAAGCACTTTTTAAGTCAGAGGCAAGCAAAGAGGCTTGTGTGGTTATAAAGGTGAGCAGCCTGGACAGGCTGTGGAGACAGGGGCAGGGAGGTGGCTGGCTTCAGGCTTCAGGAGACAAGGCTGGGGGCCGGTGCACAGGGAGGGAGAGACAGGATGGAGGAGGTCCATGAGCTTCCATGTCCAAGTCTACACTGGGCCCATGTGTCTGGCTGGCCAGGACAGGGCTGGGTATGGGGGCCTGGACAGGGGAGTCTGGGGTCACAGTGAGAAACTCAGTGATCAGGGTCCTGGAGCATCAGGAGTCAGCCCGAGGGTCCCAGATGTTAGGGGCTGGGACCCTCAAAGTCGGAGCAAGATTAATGCATCATGTTTCCGTTTCAAGAACTCCAGATACACATGGAGTTCTGGAGCCTGGACTCACTGCTGAGGACGAAGAAGAAGAAGATGATGATGGTGACGATGATGATGATACTGATAATAACAATAGGAACAGTGGCCAGCACTTTGCAGCATTTACCAGAAGCCAAGAGCTTTACACGTGCAAACTCATTGACTCGCCTCGATGGGTGTTGTCACCCCCATTTCACGGGTAAGAAAACTAAAGCCCAGAGAGGTGAGGTCACTTGCCCAAGCTCACACAGCTTATGTGAGATGGAGAAGGGCAGGGTGCACCACTGAGCAGAAAGAAGCTCCCTTCACCCAGTGTCCTGAAGCCCACCTTCCTCGGTCACTCTACCTCTCCTGCCCCCGGTGCAGACACAACTGCAGCAAAAGGGGGAGAGACGGCTCCTTTCCCCACATCCACACTGCTGTGGGGGTCACAGCTCCTGCCAACCTGGCAAGTAAAGGAGCACCTCCTTCCGGCCCCAGGAAGGTCATGAACCCTGAGAAGGGAGTTATGGTAGGATAAGTGATCTTGGGGACGCGAGAGGAGTGCCTGGCACGGGGGACAGCCCCCCAGTGGTAGCCCACACCATTTCGGGGGAGCCCACATGACCTGACCACAGCTCAGCCAGCGGAGACACGCAGTCTCAACAGTCCATCCGGGCTTCTCGCCCAGACTCAGGCCCGCCCCACCTTGGGAAAGTTCCAGGGTCGAGGCCTGTTTGTCCCGTTGGGAGTTGGCAGCAGAATGGCCCATAATTTTAGCTGTCCCCTTCCCTAAAATTATTTTCCACCTCGATATGGTTTCCAAACCCTGCCCAGGAAAGAGTTGGTGGTGCAGGGAACATTTTTCTATTAAAAAGAAAAAAAAAAAGAGCCCAACCACTGAATGCTGAGCCCCAGCAGCCCGGGCTCTGGAGGCCAGGCGAAGTGCCAGCTGTGTACCCTGCCTGGAGGGGCTCTGCCTGGGAGGAGCGGAGGGTGGGAGGGATGGTGGGGCTCTGCTCCCAGGATCGCCCATCCCTTCTTAGGCACGGGTGGGGTCAGGGTGGGCCTGGATGAACTGGGGAGCAGGATTTTGCCTGGGGTTAAGGGGTTTGCCCAGCCACTGAGGGCTATTCTAAGTCACATAAGTCACACAGGACACGAGATCACAGAGAGATCGTTTTCTCTACAGGGGTTTCCTGCAGCTGCCCTGAGCATCTCCAGGAACAAAGCCGCCTCACTGCCAGCATCTCCTTACTGCCTCATGAAGTCCCTTGTGAACAAAGCTCCAGCGGCCCTCTGTTTCCGCACTAGGCGGGCAACAGTGGCTGGCAAAACACAGCGATGTTTTGCTCATATTGCATTTATTTCCATCCTTATCTTCCATTTGTGATCAATGATATAGGTTTTCCATTTCCGCTAATGGTATAGTATAGTTTCCTTTGTACAGAAACAGGTTTAGTTAAAAAATAAAAAATAAAAAGTGGGCCCTGGCTGGTGTGTCTCAGTGGATTTAGTGCCAGCCTATGGACCAGAGGGTCATCAGTTCAGTTCCCAGTCAGGGCACGTGCCTGGGTTGTGGGCCAGGTCCCCAGTTGGGGGAGTAAGAAAAGCAACCATACACACTGATGTTTTTTTCTCCCTCTCTCTCCTTCCCTTCTCCTTTTTCAAAATAAATAAAATCTTTTTTTAAAAAGTAGGTGAACAGTTCATTTAATATATAGATTAGGGAGACAGATAGCACAAAACTCAGAGCCAACTGGGGTATGAAAGACGCAGGTGCCACAGGTAAGAGGGCAGACTCCAGAGCCTGCGGACCTGGGCTTAAATCCCGGTTTTGAGACTTGTGGGCTGTGTGCCCTTGGGCAAATCACTTGCCCTCTCTGAGTGTTGGTTCTTTACCTATAAAACAAAGGCAACTTCCCTCCTATAGTTATGGCCAAGGATTTGATCAGACAGTGCTGGGAAAACAATCCACACAGTGCCAGGCACACGAACTCATTAAGCATCTCTCCCGAGTTCATGGCAATTCCTCAAAAACAGCAAAACATGGCAGCTCCCAGCTCCAGAGCAGGTTCAAATCCCAGCCAGCCACTTACTGGCTGTCTGGGCAAGTTGCTCCCCCTCTAAGGACAGTGATTGTCCTGTGGGCCTCCTGCAGAAGGTGGAGGGCCATCTGCTGAAATCCCGCGGTATCCTGTGTCTCCTCTGTCCGACCCCAGCGATCAGCCCTGCTCCTAAGTCTCCAGCTGAGCCCTACCATCTCTCTGCCTCGTCCTGCTTTCCTCCCATTTTTTTATGCCATTTTAGCCAGACTCATCTATTGTGGTGCCTTGAGCCACCCCAGGGCCTTTGCACTGTCCCTTCAGTCTGAAATGTCTCCCTGCTTCCACCTGGGTAACTGTTGTTCCTCCCTGAGAAATGAGGTGGGCTTTCTCCCATCCCCCCACCCTGAGGCTGGGTCAAGCTTCGCCTCCCTGGGCTCCCCCAGCCTCCCAGTTCTCTGATATGGCCTCACTCTCTGATATGGAGGGCCCATGCATATTTTAAACAGTTACCTCCTCTGAACAATGGGGCAGAACAGTACCTGCCTCACGCCAGCTGTTATGAGGCTGAGTGAACATCCGTGGGAAGTCCTTAGCACAGAGCCCAGGACGGCATGATGCTCAAGGCAGGACAGGAGAAAGGCACCTCCTGGTGGGATGGGGCCTCTCCGACCAGGACCTGGACTAGAGTGAGACATGCGAGATGCTCAGGGTGCAAAATTTGAGGAGGTGCTCCCGCTAGGGACTGTGCAGACCCAGGTTTGTGAGACCAAGTTGTCCCAGCTCTCTTCTGCCCTCTGCTGGCCACTCTGCAGAATGACAGCCCTTTCCTCAGCTCTCTCCTGTTTCTGACCCTCACCCCTAGAGCTGGCTGGAAGAAAGTCACCTGACTAGGTTGGAGGGACAGGTCCTGGCTCTGCCGGTGGAAACCTGGATTTGATCACCAGTAAACTGGGGTAGAAGAGCCTGCTTCACAGCACATGAAGAACAGGAAGCCCTTCTCAACCATCAATGTCCTTCCAGCAACTCCAGCATTTAATGAGCACCTACTATGTGCAAGAGACTAAAGAAGATGACTGAGACATGAGCCCTCCCATCCAGGGGTTTAAGAAATGGAGGGGACGGGCAGGAGGGAAGGTGACTGAAGTAAAGCACTGCCCCTACTGAGCACCTATTAGGCACCACATACTGTTCTAAACACTTGTATATCAACACATTTAATGCTCTCAAAACATAATGAGGTGGGTACTATTTTTAGTTCCTGTTAGGAAGCTGAGGCCTAGAGAGGTTAGCTAACCTGTCCAATGTTGAGCAGCCTCGGTGGTGGAGGTGGGATTAGAACCCACAAAGTTCTAGTGTGAGTCCAGGATGTTCTGTAGATTGTCCATTCATTTAGTCAACAAACTGAGCACCTGCTATGTGCCAGGCACAGTGCTAGGTGCTGGGAAGAGAGCAGTGACTGAACAGACACAGCCTCTGTCCCCAGGGAACTGTTCACAGGGAAGACACGGATAGTCAGCAAGATGAACGAGTCAAATACACACACTTGGCGTCTTGCTGTAGAAGAAAAGGAGGGTGGGAGTGTGCCTCAGTTTTAAATAGTGGGTTGAGGGCCTCGCGGGCCATTTAGGGACTTTGATTTTCACTGTGAATGTGAATGAGGTGGGAGCCAAGGGGTGGGGAGTTGGTCTGAGCAGGGGATGAACATTGGGGTGAACACTGAGCATCCAGGAGGGCGGAGCAGGCGGGGGGATGGTGCGGGGGTGTGGTGGGGGGAGGGAGATCAGGAGTTCAATTTCAGATGCGTCCATTCTGAGTTGCCTGCTAGTTGGATGTGGCATTTGGGCTTATCCGAATAAGACATCTCGCGTTGGCCTGGCACACAGTGAGCCCTGCACCAGCCTGCCATCGCTGCTGCCGCTGCCGCCGCTGCCATTGATATTATTGCATGAACACTGGAGGGATCGTTTCTGAAGTCTTGGCCCCTTCGAGGCTGCTGTAGCGTCTCTTTTAGCCACCAGGTGGCGCCAGCGCACAGCGGGCCGATCCTTGATCCTTGGTGACTCGAACGCAGATAGATACCTAGGCCTCCAGGCCAGGATCTCAACTAGCCGCCTTCGGACAGGGTCATGCCCTGTGGTCGGGCCTGTCCTGTGCATTATAGGTCGTTTGGCAGCATCTCCGGCCTCCACTCACTTCATGTCAACAGCACACCCCCACCTCCCAGTGGGACAACCAAAATTGCACTCAGTTAGTGACAAGTAATCCCCTAGAGGGAAAAGTCACCCAGGAGCAGTTAGAGGCCCTGCCTGGGGGGCTGCTAACTATGGCCATTTGCTGAGCACCTACCATGCGCCGCGCAGTCTGCTCTCCTCCCCAGCTCACAGCCCAGAGGACCTCGGACCAGCAGGGTCACACCCGGACAGAGTGGCCCCCAGATGACAGCCAGGTAACCCTTCACGACGGTGAAACAGCAAAAGTCAAGTTCATCCACTGCACGGGGGAGAGAAGCCCTGGGTGCCACGCAGCCTTGCCATTTATAGCTGTGTGAGCTTGGGTCAGTCACCGTGGCTCTCTGAGCCTCAGTTTCCCCTTATGGAGAATGTCCTCGTACGCATCAGCCCATTCCTGCCCCAAGACCTTTGCGCTTGCTGTCCCCTAGCTCTCTTCCCCCAGATATCGTCATGGCTCCTCCCTGTCATCCAAGTCTCTGCTCAAGTGCCACGGCCTCCCACAGGCCCCCGTCCCAGACACTCTCTGCCCAGTGACCTGAGTACTTTTGTGCCGCACGTCACAGCAGAAAGGGTCATGCTGAAGTGCTCACCGATTCTTGTTGGCCCCCCCCCCCACCAACAGAAAAATGCCCGCCCTCTTGGAGTTCACGGTCCTAGTGAGCCAGAGGGTCAGGAAGGGCCTCTATGAGGTGGTGGCATTTGAGTTGTGACTGGAGGGATGACAAGGGACTGGTTGTCGGTTGTGGGAGAAACTGAGGTCTTCCCTGGCAGAGAGAATAGCAAGCGCAAAGCCCCAGCAGCTGCTCAGCCTCCGGGGCCTGCCTTAGTGCAGATGTGTTGGGCGGGCCCTGCTTGTTCGGGTGGGGAGCTCCTACGCCACACACAGCCACAGGCCAAGAGCGTATGAGTCGTCAGGAAGCCACATAGTGGGGACAGGAGCAGGGCTAGACCTGGCCACACAAAGGCCCACTGACAGCCAGACAGAAGGGGTCTGGGGCAGTCCAAGCCTCTCATCAGCTCCCAGGAAGCTCTGGCTGGGAATGATTGACAGTCCAGAGCTTCCCAGGAGATGTGAGTTTCCCTGGGTGAGGGAGAGAAATGCAGGCAGCCTGGTCACTTGGACACACAGGACAGCCGTACATGGAGCTGCGGGGTCCCACAGCCCCATTCTAAATCCATCCCCACGCCTCAGCAACTCAGTGACCATAGCCACGTCACCCCAGTCTTTGAGCTTCAGTTCTCTCGTGTCTAAAACAGGGTGGAACCCAGGACTGACCTGACCAGGACAGGGTGTGGCCACCGCATTCGAGAGCAGTGGGAACCAGGTGGCCGGTTGCGGTGGCTGGCTGTAATGACAGCCACTGTGGTTGACTACGGTGTCACTGTGGTGTCACCAAGCAGGAAGACCAGCAGGGGTTCACGGCTCAGGTTTCTAGATCAAAAAGCCTGGGTTTGACTCAGACTTCCTGCTTTCTAGCCTGGGGCGAGTCTGATCTCCTTGCTCCGTGCCTCAGTTTCCCCATCTGTAAGACAGGGATACTGAGAAGCCTTACATGGGGGAAGACTGTAAAGCACCCAGCACTGGGGGGCTGGCACTGAGGTTATAGAATGGCCCAGGGCTTCAGAGGGGGGCCCGGGAGGACAGGTGGGAAGTGCGAGGGCATGTTCCCCACGGGCTGGTAACAGGAGGGTTTCTGGAAAGGCCCAGCTAACAGCTAATAGCTAAGACAGGGACATGAAAACGCAACCTGGGCTCAGCCTGCTGAGTTCGAGTCCCCTGTGCTAGCTGTGTGTCCTTGGGCAAGTTATTAAACCTGTCTGTGCCTTGGTGCCTTTTTCTGTGACTCAGGGATAAGGCCACCCCTGTTAGAACACAGGACACCTGTGTGGTCCTGGCAACAGAAAGTTCATATGAAGGATGGCTGACAGGCCGAGGGCCAATCTGGTGACAGAACTGGAAAGCTCACCAGAGCAGGGAAGACGGTGTGAATGTGACGGGGCCTAGGAAGGCCAGGAGGCCCATAGACGACCCGTGTGTCCCCGTGAACACTTTTCCAAGCTTGGCCACAGGGTAGGATGGGAAGAAACAGGGCTGCTGGGAGTAGGAGAGAGCACACAGCAGGCAGCTGTGGCCTTGCGTGCCCCGGGAGGTACTGCTAGACAGGCCGGCGGGACCCAGGTGAGGGAGAGCGGACCTCGGCTGGGGCGCTAGGGAGCCATGGAAGGTTTAGAATTGAGGGCCAAGCCATCCTTCCCATGAGAGTTGACACAGCTCACCCACTCCACTACACAGCTTCACCCCCGGCACCCAGCCTGGAGCCCACCACACAGTAGGTACTCAGGGAAGTGGTTCTGAAGGAATAGAGGAGATAATGAGTGAGCGAGAAACTAGCCACAAACGGCCTGCGCGTATCCTGCTGCTCACCCACGTAGCTCCAGGTACCTCGAGGGTCTTGGAAATCGTTCTAGAAAAAAATACTGTAGCTAACATTTGTAGTGCACCTACTGTGTGCTAGGTATCAGGAAGCGCCAAGAATTAAACAGATCTAGCCCCTCTGTTTGCAGAGCTCACATTTTAGGGGCAGATAAGAAAGGGATAAACAAGTAACTATGATTCTTTCGGATAGCGTTCAGCGCCATGGAGTAAATAAAGGAGTGTGAGTCAGTGAGAGGCGACTTGAAGGAACGGTGGTGGGAACAGCTGAGGGAGGGGCAGAGCAGGCAGGGGGACCAGCACGGGCAAGTGTCCTGAGGCGGGAATGAGCTCAGTGTGATGGACAGGCAGGACACCCAAGTGGCCGGAGCAGGGAAAATGAGGGGAGAAAAGGCATTGTGGGGGGAGGAGGCAGGACTTTCTCCCCAGCACAGTGAGCACCCCTGGGGGGGTTTGAGCAGGAGTGTGGCTTGATCTTATTTGCACATTATCCCAGTCCACAGATGGGAAAACTGAGGCTCCTGAGCCCTAGTGATTTATCTTAGGTCACACAGCTACTACAAGGCAGAGCCAGGATCCAGTCTGCGTGTCTCTTGGACCTGCAGGGCTGGAAGTGAGTTAAAAGATGCCTGCTGGACCCAGCGCGGGTCCTCTGAGTCACAAGGCTGGGCCCAGAGCTAACCTCTAGAAGGCAGGAGCCACCTTGGGGAGCTGTCCGTCCCAGGGTCTGTCCTTGTCATTCTGCCCTAATGGCTGCTGAGTGCATCCACGCCTTTCCACTCCCCAGGCAGTTCTGGCCACTGCCACCTGGACTGAATGCCCCACAGGGGACTGCGTGACAAGCTGCCACCAGATCTGCCCTCCTCACTTTGCCCTGTGACTTCAGCAAACACTCAGCTGACTCTGCACCCACAATGTACCTGTTATCTAGCCCAGCCCCCAAGGTTGCAGTGCCTGACCTCCCTCTGTACAAGATGATGTGGAGCCCTGGCCAGTTGCTGATTCAGGGCCTGGGAGGGACGGCAGAAGGGAAAAACAGATAAACGCGGGCAATGAGAGACCTGTGTGCTCTCCACAAGCCCAGACTCCCATGGGTGAGGCAGAGGCGGAGGCTGGCTTATCAGAACCCCAGAGGCCCTGGCCCCACCCAGATGATGTGATCCAAGAAGAGGAGATTCCAGCAGCAAAACTTGACTTCTGTAAGAGACAGAAATGTAAGAGGGAAGGAGGGAAGGAAGGAAGGACAGAAGGAAGGGAGTCCAGAGCTAGCATCTCATTTAACCCTCATAACAACCAGTGATAATGATACCCATTCTGCAGAGGAGAAAACTAAGACCTAGAAAGGAAAATGCTTGTTCGAAGATCCCAAGCCAGGAAGCGGCAGAGCCAGGATCAAATCCAGGCCTGTCTCATTCCAGAGCCCCTTTGACCCAGCCTGGCAGCTCCTCCGATTGTGAACTTGCATTTCCCCTAAAAAGTACAGCCATCTGGACTGAGCCTCCAGGGGCCAGCCAGGCCTGGTTGTGAACCTTGGAGCAAGGTGGGCCTGGTGGAGCCTGGTGGTCTCCCTAGGGACAGCCCAGGACACTCACAAACTGAGGCACTGGACATCAAAACTACCTGCTGGGTCGCAAGGACCTTACCCAGTCCGGGACAAACCCACTGCAACATACAAGTCACCTGGGGCCTGGGGCCCCTTTGGAGATGCAAAAACGGAAGCCCAGTACTTCTTGTAATTTGCCCAAGGTCACATTGGGACAGAACAGACGCAGCTGGTGATACCCAGGGGACTGGAGGCTCATTCCCTCCCTCCTGCCTACTCAGGGATATTTTTCTAGCATTTGTCTCTTGGCACAGCCTCAGTTTCTCCCGCTCAGGGCCCATCACCTTCCCACAGCGCCCCATCCCTCCATTCGGTCCCACATCAAATTTCTGGTGGGCGCGTGTGCCCTCCCGGACCCTCCTCTCACCCCAGCCCCTTCCTCAGTGTCCTCCTCCCAGGTTTCCATGCTGTGCGCCCCTGCGTGGCTCTTGATGTCACAATCTTTGCTGCCACGTCCAGTCACATGGCATCCTGTGGTCACCTCTTAGCAACTTCCCTCCCAGCTCTGTCTGTGGGCCCCCCACCCCACACCCTTGGTGGCCACACCTTTGGTGGCCACGCCCTCGGCAACCTCGCCCAGTCTGCTGCCGCTGTAAACAGATGTGGGTGAGGAGCCTCACCCTCGTCAGCATCCTGGCCTCTCTCCTAGGCTCGGGACCTGAGTTTCTAACCGCCTACTTGAAACATCCTAAAAAGACACCTTGATTCCCCAAATACTTATTCCTCCCCCAATCCCCACCCCCAACCTCCAGGCTTTGTTTTTCCTAAGTCAGGCATCACTACTGCCTCCAAATATATGTCCTGCATGGCCCACGGCTGTCTAATCCCAGTGCCAACACGCTGGTCCCAGCCCCCAGGACCCTCCCCAATGGCCTCCTTGCTGGCTTCTCTGTTGCCACATTTGCTACTTACAACAGCCAGAGAAAACTTTTAGAAACTTAAATGAAAATATGCCGCTCACCTGCTGAAAACCTTCCAGTGGCCCCTGGTTGCCCTTCCCCAGACCTCCGGAATCCTCACCATGGCCTGCAATGCCCCATCTTTTCTTCCTCCCCTCTCCTTCAGCCATACTGTTGTCCTTCCGTGCTCTCTAACCAGCCCAGTTCTTTTCTGCCTCAGGGCCTTTGCACTTGCTCTTCCTTCTTCCCAGAACTCTCCCCTATTCTTGTCATAACTGCCTCTTTTCTCATAAACCATCCCTTTCCCTCCCTGCCCTGTTCATTCTCAACCCCATTGCTCTGTGCCTTCATAGGGCTTAGCACGCCTGGGACTCACTTGTCCACTTGTTTATTGTCTATCCACCCCTTCTCCCCAGAATGTCTGGTTCACTGCTGTAGAAGGAAACCAGGTATGCAGAACAGGGCCTGGCACATAGTAGATGCTCAATAAATATCTGTTGGATGGCTACATGCATGCATATATGGATGGATGCATGTGTGCATGGATGAATGTGCAACCAGATAAACGAACCTAAACCTCACCTTTAATTACGCCACACCCACTCTCAAGAACCTTCTGTGGCTCCCCATTGCCTATAGACTAGACAGCAAACTCTTCTTTGTGTATTCAAAGCTTTCTGATCTTGTCCCAAATAGGGTGCTCTCTGCACCCTCAGAAGATGAACAAATCACTCATACTGGACCATCAAGCAGTGGGGTCTGTTAGCTGTCTGCCTCCCCCAGGTGGCCACAAGCCACTGGAGAGCAGAGTCTCCTCCATCTTCATCTCAGTGTCCCGGGCACTGAGCTCCTGGTCAGCAATATCAGAGAGCTTTGATGAGTGACAGTTAGTGGCAGAGGGAAAGTGGCCCCGCTGGGGTCCAAGAAGCCAGCCAGGGAGAAGGCTCAGAAGCAGGAAGCTCCTGAGACCTAGATCGCTGAACTTTTCAGATTTAGAATCTGGGAGTCGTTCACTGCTGCGAGTCACCGCTCCCAGTTTCGAGGTGTGTGAAGGGAAGCTGCTTTGTGGCAACGGGAAATCTGAAAACTACCAGAAACGAGGCTGGCGGAGCCCCTTGGGAGGGGGTGGTCTGAGTAGTGACCTGACTCGCCAACTGTGAGAGCTGAGAGTGTTGGCTTCGGAAAAAGACATCCATGCAATTCCCATCAAGGCCGCGAAGACCCGCAGCCCTGGAAGCAAAGGCCTGGGGGGGCCTCCGGTCTTGCCGACGCCTGTCGGGTCTTTGCACACCTCTCAGGCCCTTCCAGACCTCGGTCTCCCCGTTTGCCAGCAGGACAGAAACAGCTGTGAGGCAGAAGGGGCTGTGTGACCTTGGGTGGGGGTGGGGAAGGGGTGGGGGCGGCACCTTCCCCACACCCTCACCAACACTTGTTGGAGGCAAAACTGTCCAGCGCTGAAATCTGGGCTGTGCCCCGTCCCTCCCTCGCTTAGTAAAGCCCATGAAGTGAGTTTGTTGTTTTGTTTGGCTTCCTTCCCGAGTACAATGGAGAACACGGGCCCTATTTTCCTCACTGTTCAATCCCCAGCACCTACTCCAGGACGAGTCTTCGGTTCAACCTGAGGGACAGGGTAGGCGCTCAAATATTTGCTGAATGAATGAAAAAGTGAACTTCTCAGTTCCACCAATAGGGGAGTCAGGGAGACAAGATGCCAAATGCACCCAACCCTGAATTCCAAATCCAGTGAAGTCACATTTCTCCTTGGAAGAGGGAGGTGACAATACTTCCTACATTGTACAGAATAAACGCCACGGCACACAGAGGTTCCTAGCGCAGCCCGTGATGCGGAACGGTGGCCAGGCAATAGAGGCTTCACTATAAAGCACCGTATGTAAGTACAAGGCACCCTTCCTACCAAAGTCTAATGGCAAGATCATGACATTTCTGTCGAAAGAATTATCTTAATGGAACCGAATACAAAACAATATCACCGTTCAGAAAGGAGCCATGAGATTTGTGTGCCAATTATCTAGGGATTTTTCTTTCTTTTCTTTTCCACACTAATTTTTGGCTGGCAAGCCACAGGGACATGAGCTGGTCATGGCTGGAGTGGATGGTCCAAGGCTTCTCTCAGCACACACACACACACACAAAAAAAAAATTGGTAATTTTGGTGATAAGACTTCATATTGTAAAGATAGTAATTCTTCCCAGGTTAACAATCCCATGTCATACCAATTTTCACCCTGCCTAGACTTTTACTAGAAATTGACAAAATGAATCTAAATGTCACTAGATTAATACATAAGGAATAATCAAGAAACTCTGGATTATAAACAATGATGAGTTCATGTGGGTGTGTTCAACCTGACAGTGCAAAAAGCAGGCTATTCGTGTGTGATTTATGGACTCTTCCGTAGGTACACTCACTCCCCTTCTAGGAAAACTTAGGTTTAAATGTTGAAGGCGGGGCGGGGGGAACAGAAGAGGAGAGACACCTGTCTTATAAAAACATTCCGTGGGGATATAGTAATGTAAATGTAAACCAGGGAAGGCAGAATGGCCCAGTGGGATGGAAAAATCTTGCTACAGAATTCAATGTATGAGACGCAGTAATTCAAATAAATGAGGAAATGACCACAGTAAAAAACTATTGGGACAATTAGCTGTTCATTCAGTAAAAGATACATTTGGACCCTCCCCTGCCTCACATTGTACACAAAACCAATTCCCGGGGACCAATGATATGAAGAGCATGGTCATCCATAGTGGGGACGAGGGTTAATTCATACTGCCTGTTTATAAAATTTCCTGGGGCCGAGAGACCAAAGAAAGAGGCTGACAACTCCATCACTATGTCAAGATTTTATTAAGGGAACTTATATACTAGAGATGTCTCCAGGGGCAGCAAGAGGATGTGGGTACCCTAACAACTGCATGGTGGAAGCTAAAGAATTATGCAGAACAGGACGGAGAAGGGGAAAAGGCTGCCTCGCATGCTTGCCGGGGCAGGGCAAAGGCCGGTTCCAGGACCCAATGCCCCTCAGGGTATAGGGGACCAGAATGGGTCAGTCTCTGACTCATGGGAAGCAGTCTCTGTTCCGGCCTGGATCTGCTGGTGGGTCTGGCCGTGGTCTCTTCATGGAGCAGTGTCTTCTCCACACTGCCCTTCCGTGGGACAATTCGGTATGTTCTACCAACATGTAGAAGGTGAGAGTCCTTTGTCCCAGGAATTTCAGTTCTTGGACCCTCTCAAGTCGACCTGCTTATTTGTACACACGGGTTTATGTGTCTGCTCACTGGGCTGTATATAAAAGGCTGGTGGAACGTCGGAGGCAAACTCCGTGTCCATCGGGAGGGGAATAGCTAAAGAAACCACCTGCATCCATGCACGAGGTTACTCCAGGTGGCCATCCAAGGGAATGAGACAGGCTTACTCATTCTACAAATATTGATGGAGCACCTACTCTGTGCCAGGACCAGTTCTCGGCACTAGGGATGGAGCAGAGGATGAAACAGTCTCTACCTTCATTGGGGATTACATTTTAGTGGGGTTGACGGTCAGTGAACGAAGAACCAGTAAAAACGTAATGGGATTCAAAGTAAGAAATGTCGTGAAGCAAAACAGAGGAGAGTGAGGGATGTGGCATGTCCCAGGGTTTGTGCACTGCCCCTCTGAGGAGGTGACAGCTGAGCTGCCTTTGACGTCCCTCAATCACAAAGAGGTTGGCAAGAAAGACTCAAACTAAAATGCAAAACTAATTATGAGATGATTTATGTTGTTGTTTTTTTAAGTGCACATCACCTGTCTCTGTTTCCCTATGACAGACATCAGCCCAACTGCGGGCATTGAAGGGAGAAAGATTCAATTATAAGCTCGCATGCGTGAATCACCTCTACGGTAGATGTGCTGGTGAACTCTGTCGGTGAAGCACAGCTCTCCACGCAAAAAAGGAGTTGGGCCGGGAGCAACTTAGAGGCTCAGAGCAAGAACCTTGGGGTAGAAAGGCCTGGCGTTCACCAGTCACTGACACTGAGGCATTTCGTGACCTCAGGAGAGCAGTGGCTTTCGGTTCTGTCCTCAGACCCAGAGCACAAAACCAGGGGATTTTGCTCTCCCCAGGGTCATTTGGCAACCTCTGAGGACATTTTTGGTTGTCACAATAGGGGGGGTTGCTACTAAACATCCCGTAGTACACAGAGGAGAGCAGACCCCTCCCCCACCAACAAAGAACGACCCAGCCCAAAAGTCAAGAGCTGAGGTTGAGGAACAACGCTCTAGAAGAAGGGGCCATGTCTGCCTTGCGGGGGAGGCGGCTAGTCGTGTGCAATGAGCTTAGTTAGCACGGCCCCTGGTGCAGAACAAGCCCTCGATAAATGGGAACTATTGACTACTATTTTTATGACCGGACTTCTCCCAAATTAAAAAAAAAAAAAAGAAAAAAGAAAGAAAAATGGAGTGGGGAGCAAGTGGTAGTGCCTGGAGTCAACTCAGCGGACCTGGAACCGTGACCTGACTGCAGGAGGGCCTTCGGCGTTTTAACGGTGGTCAGGTCTCCACAGGACGCCTGCGTCTGCCATTCCTACTTGCCTCCTCGGTCCTCCTGGGTTTTCTCTTTTCTAGTCTCCTTCCCCATCACTAGATGCGGACCATTCCTGCTGGATTATCCCTGGTCTCTTGTACATTCAGCTCTCTTTCCCTGGTGGGGACATCCCTCTCTGGTTCAAAGAACACACTCGGTTTCTCTTGTGGGAAAACCAGAATCGAGACCACCAGCCTTGTATTCCACTCCCTTCTCAGGAAATTCAGGAGGGGCCTGTGCCCATTGCTGCTTTCATGTCCTCCTTTCCCGGCCCACCCCAGTGTGCCCCTCCTCCCACCCAGTTCAGCGAAAAGGCTCTTTGCCACAAGACCGACGTCATTCCCCTGCTGGTCATTCATTAGCGTTCACTCCTCATCTTACTCACTCCTTTGCTGCATCCTTGCACATCTCCCATGAACATCTCTTCCTTTGAATTTCCCGTCCTGTCCACGCCCGTTTCCCTCTTACGTCTCTTCCTGGCTGCTCGGACCTCAACTGTTACTAAGCGGAGATGGCAGAGGCTTGGGCCAAGGTCACTCTCTTCGCCCTCCACGCTGCCTGCTCTACGCAGCTCCTGAGCAGCCTCGTCGACTCCTACCTAGGTCTTCGCTGACCTCCTACCGCAGACTCACAAGTCCATCCCTGATCCTGACCACTCCTGTGAGACCCCAAACCAGAACATGTGCCGCTGCTTATTTGCGTTTCTGCTTCATTGTCTCAAGATCCCCGGAACCCAACACACTTGTAACTGATTTCACCATCTTCCCGGGAAACCTGGTCCGATTCCAGTGCTCCCGTCTCAGGGAATGGCCTTGCCAACCACATGAGGGGGAGGCCAGCAGCTTGGGGTGGGGGTCCTCCTCCCACCCCCACAGCAACCTGTGCCCAGGTCCTGTTTTGCCCCAGCACCCTCCTCTCCTCCACACGGGCCCGCCCAACTGGCCCCCCGCTTCCCCTTCGACTCTCCACAATCCCCCACCCTCCCTGCGGCCGGCAATCTGTTAGAGATTACTGTCGCCACGCAACACCCAGCCATACCTGCTGGAAACTCTTGGACCCACTGCTCCAAGGATAAAATCTAAACTTCTTACCTTGGCCCACAAGGCCCTCACCACACGGTCTGGCCCCTCCAACTCCTCGGCCCAGAGGTGCCCAGTGAGTGCCCCCTTGGCCTCTCTCCAACCTCCTCGGCTTCCTCGTCCTGCAGCTCACGGCGTGCACTGCTTGTCTCTCCCCAGCTCACCCACCGACCTCAGGGACACCTGCCCTACCACCCACTCCGGGCCCACAGGTACCTCTGTTATAGCACATGCCGAGGTCGGAGTCTTGCTCATTCCCTCCACCTGGGGGTGCGGGCAAATAGGACAGAAAGCTGCAACACTGACCCCGTCTTATCGCTCATCGTTATATCCCGGCGCCTGGGCCCTCCACGTCACACTCACTAAATATTCGCGAATGGTAAACACTCACAGGGTTACAATCCCAGCATGGGATCAGGCAGGCGGTGAAATTCTGGATCCAAACTCCATCGATCCTCACCCTCCCCTTCCCAGGCATCTTATTCGACTTGGGCATCACCTGGGCCAATTCTCAAGAGGAAACTCAGCTGCAGGAGGAGGAGGGGCCTGGAGAAGGCAGTGCGGTCCCGGGCTCCTGCCATCTGGGCTGGTCTGTTCGCTCAGCTGGTCCAGTTGCAGGGGTCGGGCGGGCAGCGAGCAAAGTAGATGCCAAGGGCCTGAAGGAATACGTGGAGGAGCTGAAGTCCCGTAAGTAAGGGAAGGCCCCAGGGAGCCAAACTGTCCCACACAAAGAGAGACGACCCTCAAGGTTTGGTTCTTGAATATGTATTTTTTACTGAAAAAATCATTCATAAATTAACATACAAAAATGTACAAACACATGAGTAAATAATGTAAATGACAAAGGACTATCTTTGTGAAAAGTGTTTTTTTTTTTTAAAACATCTTTAGATTTCAGTGCAAAAATGTACCCCTGGCACCTCTTAAAACATAAGAGCAAGCTCAAAAAAACGTAGTGATGGAAAGAAGCTACGTTCAATGTCATCGTCAACGGTAAGTGGATACAATCAATACATGTGGCTGTAGCTCAGCGATTATCGTCTGTGGGTGAGGGGCTCTCACAAGAGTCCCTGTAATGTCAAAGGAATATTTTTGCAAATAACTGCCCCCCTCCAAAAAAAAAGGGTGAAAGGAGAAACCTTTCCCTGTCTGGCAATAATCAAAGACAAGAACGACTTGGGGGGGGGGGGGTGTCACACACATCAGTAGCCTTAAAGAATTTCAGCTGCCAAAATATGCACAAGGTCACATTTGGTTCTTACTGTTCTTCTTTGTTTCTGTTTTTTTTTTAACATGAGAATTTCACACCATTAACAGCGCTGGGCCTGGCTGTATGCTTTTAACAGTTCGGTTTCCCCACACAACGCTCCACTTGGTGGGTGAGCGATGCCCAGTGCGCACAGGAAGAGACCTCACACTAGTAACAGAAATTGACACACGACGGCAAGATCATGTAAGTGACCTGACTTCTGAGACCTTTCCTTTCTGTCCTCAACTCAGCATTTGCTTTTTTAAATCAGGTGTTATTAGTCTTTTGCCAGCATCTGGTTCTTGGTGGTAAATAGGTTGAAAATCTAAGCAAGCTTCAAAGATCACCGTACAACACCTGTCAAGCGGCAGGCAGTCTGTCCTGGCCAGTTCTCACCAACGGCATCATAGTTTTGTCTCACCGAACGCAGCTCCGCCTTCAGCGAGGAAAGAGGGGAGGCAGAGGAGGAGGGTGGAAAGCGCCAAGGCTGGCACGGAGGTCTGGGGGTGCGCAAGGGGGCGGGGGGAAGCAATCTTCATTGCTGTGTGCATCACACATCAAAGGAAAACCAAATGGACTTCTGTGTGCAACGTTCCCTCCTGAAGGTCTTTTAAAGCATGAAATTCTCAAAATCTTTTGAAACATATAATGCAACTCACCAGCATTTTCAAGGGCAGCAGCCTGCTCTCTCATACGAGCTGGTAAGAGCTTTGCAGTACAACTGATTTCCTAAATACCACTCTGTTCTTCAAAAGAACGAAAACGTGAACAAAAATGAGGCCTGGCCGATCACTCCCACACCTCGTGGGGATCATATGTCCAGGGGACCAACAACATGCATCGGAAAAAACCCCAGCCCACATGTGTATACACAAATACACTCCTACACGTACATCCATGTAAACCATGAAAATTAAGGAAGCTGAAGGCAAACAAGGCAATTAACAAAAATATGAAGTACTCTTCACAAAGTACTCCCAGTCATGATCTATAAATATGTTTCATGGAAAAGGGGAGAAAAAACACTGGCATTTTTCACAATTCTGCAGAAGTCCCCAGGGACTCTGAATCGAGGGATTTGGCTCAGGGAAAAAACCGAGAGGCACAAATGCAAATGCAGTTAAGAATCTGATCTCCAAAAGCACACGGGGGTGCAGGCAGAGCGCGTGGCTCTCGCACCCTGGAACTCTGTCTGTCTAATTTCAAAGTTCTGATTTGGTCTAACCGGGACCCCAGCTGACCCACAGCACGCAAGCGGCATCTGCTTCCGGCCGAGCTGCTCCTGATTCGATCGCTCATTGGTGCTGCGAGCTAATTAATAATGTTGGACACCAAAAAGAAATATTCAGGGGAATCACTGCCACTAGTTGGTACTTGAGGCACAGATTTCAGAAATTGTGACCACGTTCCACAGGAAAAAAAAAGAGAGATGGAAGGAAAGACACCACCCGTCCTTCCTCTTGACGGCGATGAAAGGACAACCAAAGGCCAGGGCCCTGGGGTGTGTGCCGGTGGGCACTCCCCTGAGGGTCTGCTTGGAGAGGGGGAGCAGCTGGCTGCAAAAGAGCAGCCTCCTGTTCCACAACAGATTGGGGACAGATGTCCGTGCCCAACAGGGGAGAGCATCCAGAGCACAAGTCAAGGGCGAGACCTTGGAAGAGGGGATGGACGGTGGCAGAAGTTAGCTACCAGTGACCAAGAGCGGACTGTTTTGTTCTTTTGTGACATGCCCTATATCCACTCCCTCCCAAAGCGACAGCAGTTTGGGAGATATATTCTTCCCTTGCATTTTAACTGAGATCCTGCATTTGCCAACCAAATAAGTGATCTAACAATATAAATCCTCAGTTTGAATTTGAAGCCAGCTATAAAATTAAATTTAAAAAAGGCATTTTACATGGCTTATTTACAATTATACTTCTTCAAGAAGTGATTGTTACGTGTCTATTTATCTTCCCCAGTCCCTCCCCTCCACCCTCAATCCCCACCCAAAGCAGGTAATTTTTTTAAAAAAATGGAGCCGAAGAGGACACCGGAGATGAAGAATGGTGTGTGGGGTTTCACCTCTTCTCCCAAAACACAGCTGCCCTGTGGTGGGTCTGCCTCCCGGCTCTGAAGGCTGAGAAGCGCCCAAGGCCCACGCAGGAGCAGGCCCCGGGCAGGCCCGCGGTGACCCATGGTCCGGTTCCGGAGCCGGGGCTGAGATGGGGCGTCGGGGCAGGGGCCGGGGGAAGAGCAGCAGGACGGACGTCCGTCTGGCGGAAAGAGGAAGCCAGTCCTGATGAGAGCAGCTCCCGTGGTCTCGGCGGGTCCGGACGATGGGGGTGCGTGGGTGCTCGGCTCACACGGTTCCCTGGACCCTGCGCCAGACGCCGTGTCTCTGCTTCTCGGCCCGGGGGAGGCCTGAGATGTCCCAGCAGGCCGTGTTCTCGGTGGCGGTGGGCGAAGCAAACACGCGTCCTGTCCTCATCTCAGTATTCGGTCACCTGAGCCAGCTCGGGTGTCAAGTTGACAGTAATGTTTTTATACAAGGCGTCGTATGTGATGTTTGCAAAGTAGTTCAAGTTGTTGAGGCCGTCCAGCCCCTGCCGCTCTTTGGACTTCCTCAGCAGGGCATACCTGTTGATGCAGAGGACAGAGGTGGCTCTGAGCGAGGGTCTGACCTCACGACAGGGGATGGAGCAGGCGGGCCACAGGAGAGGACACGTGGCGGGTGACCGGCCACTCAGCCACCCCGAGGTCAGCGTTCTAAGAAACACCTCCTGTTTCACGGCAGGTGCTGTGCTCGCTACATCCTTCCTTTCATCGCCCCCCACACTTAAGCAAACGAGGAAGCCAAGGCTCCTGGCGGGCAACGGCTCGCCCACGGTCAAGGTCGGGGGTGGAGGGTGCTGACACAGCAGGTGGGAAAGTCTGGAGTCCGTGCCCGGTGCCACCACTCCATGAAGACAGAGTTCCCACCGTCAGAACCGGCTCTCCGGAGGCCAGTCCTCCCTCTCCATTAACAAAAGACACAGAGAGCCCCCCACCAGAAGTGCAGAGATGTCCCTCGGCCCACACGCCCCACCGAGTCCAGCCTGGGCTGTCCCCACTGAGAGCAGAGAGGGCAGCAGAGCGACTGCAAGCCCCCGAGCACAGCAGAGCCGGGGCCTGCAGGAAGGGAGCCTCGTCCGCTGGGGTCCGGCAGAGACCTTGCCCTGCGGGGACTTTTCTCCCACTCCCTGAAGGCTATCAAGGAGGTTACAAAGCTTACGATGTAGAACGAGTGACTTCCTTAAAAGATCTTACAACCAAAATTTCCACCAATCGTCCGATGTCACCCCCAAACGCCTGCCTCACAGTTAAAGGAAAATACACGCGGCCATTACAGAACAGCTGCCAGGAGAGGACCTGGAGAGAGGCTGCGGAGCGGGATGAGGGCTGTGACGCGCTCTGGGGCGCCTGGAAATGCCAAGTACAGAGGGCGTTTGTGACAGGGATGAATGAACGGCACCCACCTTCCAAGAAACTGGACCTCTCCTCGATGGTGATGAGGGATGGACTTGTACTTCCCGGTGTCGCCTTCCGGTCGGCTCACGGAGTAGCCCGCATTCTGCACTCTGCTCGAGACAAAGAGAAGGAAGGGGCCTTCAGGTAAAGCGATCGCATCCTCCAGGTGAGCAGACCCAGGCCCAGGTTGTGAGAAACCCCAAGCCCAACAACAGGACTTTCTCTGCATCTACCTATTCACGTTTCCTATATCCTCTGGGTAAGTTGGAGGTTTCAGAAAACAAATCTACGATACAAAAGAGTTCTGAAACATAAAAACAAATTCAAAGTGAAATCCAAACTTCTTGAGGGTGAGAGTCAACAGGGGTTCTCAGGGACAGGTCCAACAGTGGGTGTCCCTGGCAGACGAGTGCGCCCACGTGCTCTCGATGGCTTGCTTGGGTCCCATGAGGGACACCTTTCCCCTCCACCACAAGGCAAGTCGGCAAAGTCGGAGCTGCTGCGCGGTTCCCTGCTGCGCTAGAAGTGAGGACTCCGCCCACCTCCCCCATCCCTACGGAGATGAGGGACTTCACATGACAATCTCTAGATATGAAACTTGACAACGTATGAAAAGTCACTACAAGGGAAGCAAAATTTAGAGGAGGTGTTCAGGATATTCTCCTGACATGATACAGATTTCCCGAGCTGGGTTCACTGGCAACTTAGCAGGGTGTGAAGACACTATTAATAGACTTTGGACTCTACGTGAAGTTTGTAGTCATTTTCATCTTCTTTCAACATCCTCCTGCCTGCGAGTTACACTCTCGTTTGATCAAGTACACATGGATGTCTACTGTGTACCTGGAATTGTGCAGGGTGCTGGGGGAACCGGCCACAGTTCCTGCCCCTGAATTCACCCCTCTCCACCCCGAGCTGGGGGGGGACAGCAACGAGAATTTCGACAAATGTCCTGGGAGGGATCAGCTGGGCTCAAGGACCAGTCAAACCAGTTAAGAATATGGAACAGCTCTTCATCCTGCTAGGTTCTTAAGAAACCAAAATTAAAAGGATGAGATGCCATTTTTACCTGTCGGATTGAGTAAGAATGGTCTGGAGCTGCTTCGTCCAATGTAGAAACCGTGAGCCACATGTGACCACTGAAGAGTTAAAATGTGGCCCAAAGGTAAGAAAATGGGCAGGCAGGGACATTCATTTAATTGAATAACAATAAGAAAAGAAAAGGGGCATGCTAATGGACTACTGGTCAGAACCATTTTGCGATCTTTCTTGAAGGAAAATTTGGCAACTGCTATCAAAATTTAAAGTGCGTTTACTTCTTGACCTGGCCAGATAGCTCAGTTGGTTAGAGCATCGTCCCGATACACCAAGGTTGTAGGTTCAATCCCCAGTCAGGGCGCATACAAGAATCAACCAATGATTGCTTAAATAAGTGGAACAACAGATCAATGTTTCTCTCTCCCTACCTTCTTTCTCTTTCTCTAAATCAATAAATAAAAATAAAATAAAATAAAATACAATAAAGTGCGTTTAATTCTTGACTTTATAGTTCCACAAGTTAATCTAAAGAAATATCTGCACAAGGAACAAAGGATATTCAAAATCGTAATCACAATCACTGGGTGTGTACATAAAGGAACACTGTGCAATTATTAGAAATAAGTGAGTGGTCTTCACGGTATTAACGTGGTGGGAGGGGAGGGGGGGTGCCCCCATGCTCATCTGCCATAGAGAGAAGTCTGAAAGGAAACAGCTCGTTGAAACTGGCTGCTTCCTGGGAACGGAACAGAACAGCAACGGGGATTGGGATTTATGCTCTGGTTTGTGCACTTTTGTATCGTAGGAATTCTTACCAGCAAATACTACTTTGTAATTAACAACCAACACATACTTTCTTTTTAAGAGCCAAGCTAACAGTAAACAGATACAAGGTGGCAATTCTTTTGTTATTCATTCCTTATTAAGTTGCTCTTTACTTACCCCTAAAAATACTAGCGTACACTACTCACGGGTCGAGGCCTCATCTGATCGCAAGGATAAATCTACGTGCACATTGACATTCGACCTCCCGTTTGGGGAGGTTTCAGTGCAATGTATTGTGAATGGAAAATACACGCTGATCTCAAAGATTTAGTGAGAAAAGGGAATGTAAAATATTTCATTAACATTGGACATTAATTACATGTTGAAGTGATATCATTGTGGATACATTATGATAAATACACTGTTAACATATTTTATTGCCATATTAAAGTTGATTTGACCGGTTTTCTTTAAGCCTTTGAAACGTGGCTACCAGAACATTTTACATCACACACGGCTCACGTTCTATTCCTACTGCACGGCCTGAAGAAGCATTTCTAGGAGACGCCAGAAGGGGGCAGTACCTGTTCCACAGGTCGTCGTCTTCTCCACCCCAACCCCAGAAAGCATTAGGGAAGCCGTTGATTTTCCGAAACTGCTCCACCGTCAAGCCGCTCACGCCGCCAAAGAACTCGGTATAAGGAAGCCTAAAAGGAGACGCACAGCATCAGTCCCCTGCGCACTGCAGCGTGACCTTTTCCAGAACAGGCCACCTCGCTGGACAGCAACATCTGGAATGGAACAACATACTCCGTGCCACTGGCCTCAACCATCTGAGATTGTTTCCTTGTGCTGACATGCGTCAACCTGAGCAGGTCACTGAACATCTTTTTTAAAGATTTTATTTATTTATAGAGAGAGGAGAAGGGAGGAGGGGAAGAGGGAGAGAAATATCAATGTGTGGTTGACTCCTGCACACCCCCAACCAGGGACCTGGCCCACAACTGGGAATCGCACCGGCAGCCCTTCGGTTCACAGGCCGGCACTGCATCCAGGGAGCCGCACCAGCCAGGGCTCACTGAGCACTTTTTGAAAAAACAGCTTTACTGAGACACAACCGACATGCTGTATAACACACCCATTCCAAGTACGTGACTCAGCGAGCTAGCATAGTCACAGGGTTGTGCGAACACGACCACGATCCATTTCAATACATTTCACTACCCCCAAAAGCAGCCTTGTACCCATCAGCAGGTACCCCTCAATTCCCCCGGTCCCCCCCCAACCCCATGCGACCACCATTCTCCTCTGTTTCCATAGATCTGCCTATTCTGGACAGCCCACGTAAATGAAGTCGTACAATATGTTGTCTTCTGTAACCAGTTCCTCTCACTTGGCATGTGTGCAGGGTTCATGCACGCTGCTGCGTGTGTCGGCACACCTCACACCTGTGCACTGACAAACAGCGGCCCCGTGTGGGCACACTGCATTTCGTTTGTCACTGATGGACATTTGGGTTGGAGCTAACGGGGTTTGTCCTCTTTGCATCTCTCGCCACCCTTTCAGATTTACTTAAGAGGAGATGACACTCACAGATACATGTACTTGTCCAGTTTAGTTGCAAAATGCCTTGGCATCTGTCCACATCCATAGTAGTTACGATCACTTTCCGGTATGTGGTCCACGTCGTGAAAAACAAGGCAGTCCCAGTCTAAGTCCTTCATCGCTTCTCGGAAGCCGACATTGAAAAGCATGGCCCGGTTGAAGGGCTGGGTGCCAACCTACAAGAACGGAACTTTACTTGTGAAGGGACTCCTGCAGCGAAGTCACTGCTGCCTCAGCCCGGCTACAGGAAGCGAATGGCAACCGGCTGGGGAAAGGTCCCTGGGCCAGCAGTGAGACAGGTCCCGCGCCACACCACCCCTCACCGACTCACAAGCCACCTGATCTCTGGCCTCGATTTCCTTAGAAATCACACGGGCAATAACGACACACCCAAGCTGCGCCCTCCCAAGGCTGCCGTAGAGGCCGACCGCGCCTCGCACACGACGCAGCCCCATAAAAGGGAGGGGAACACGCTGGCCGTTCCCACTTACAGCTCCTTGTTATGAGGGACTCTCCTGGAGGCACCACCCAGTGCAACTCGGGCAGAACCAAGGCACAAGAGCCCTTTGTACAAGGGTAAACAAAGTCCCGCCCTGGACTCAAGTCCGCGGTATTGACTGGGCACCACTTCAAAGGGCAGCCCGGGATTGCTCTCCGTTTCCCGTCCCCTCAGGATGACTCAGTGACAAGAGTTGAGCTTTACGGGCTCCTCGCACCGCAGACGGGCTGGGGGGACGTCCTCTCTCTAAACTGCTGCCTCAGGAGGGGGAGGCCGGAGAGACAGGACCGGCCACTCACCTGCTCAATCACATAAAATGCGAACCGCAGGCGCTGGCGCTGGAGCATGGGGATCAGGTGTCTGAGCAGGACTGGGAGGTGCTCGTGGCGGTTCCGGAAGGGGACAAGGATGGCCACCTGCAGTGGGTCGAAACGAAAGGGGCCGCCCTATCAGTCCCCTCAGCTTCTGCAGAACCTGTGACCAGCTCTGGGGAGTAGGGCTGGGAGGCTGCCTTGCCCTCAACTTCCTCTACAAGGAAGAACTACTTTGGCGAGTCGACCCTTCGGAGTAAGCGGACCTTGTTCTTACACGCACCACGCTGTGCACGTAGTAGGCCTGCTGAATGAATTCAGCCTAGACCCGAGCCAGGGGAAGACACACACTCTACTACATGGTGACCCAGTACACGCAGATCCATATAAACATACAACTAAAACACACTTCGCAAAACCGTACTTCCCCTTACAACGTGCAACGCACTTTAACAGAGATACATTTACTGGATGCTGGTCCTGAAATTGATTTTTCATTCCAGCAGCGGGCGGGAAACTGTTCCAGCTCTGCTCTGATCGCGGCTGCCCCTCGGCGACCTCACAGGGCTGGCACAGAACCCGTACTTTAAAATCCCCACCCTCCGGCCAGCTCTCTCTGCTTCTCACCCTGCTGAACGCACAGTAACAATGGTGAGGAAGGCACGAGGCACTGACTGTGCGAAGACCAGGCCTCTCTGTAACTGTGTCGTAAAAGACCCCACCCACCCCCACCCCCAGCCCAGCTTACACCAGTCCCATCAGAAGGATGCAAATTTCTGTGGCTACAGAAGAGTCCTCAGGGAAACACATTCCTCCAGCACATTTTCATCGAATGCAAATACTTTCATCGGGTAGAAGGAAGCAAAGTGCGTAATGCTATAGTCGGTGATTAGAAATAGTGGCAAGTCCCAGGTGGGCTTCCCAGCACTCCAGATCTGCCTCCACACCCTACCTTCCATCGGGGCACGCAATCGGAAGGTGTCCAGTGGCCTCCGAGCTTGATGGCTGGGTCTTTGGAGAAGAGTTCATGAATGGTGTCCATTCCGATTTCACTCATGTTTATGTCTATTGGGCCCTCTGAACAGAGAGAGAGAGAGAGAGAGAGAGAAGTAAGAGGCCGGAAAATGATAGATTCTTTCCCCCTGTGTCCAGGCCTTTACTCTCTGGAGAAGTTCAATGCCTTTTCCGATTATTGTGTTTTAAACAGGCTTGGGAGTCCCTTCCTCGGCTTTCCAACGCACTGCATTTCAGGTCATCACTATTACTGGGGAAAGCAGCAAGTCAAGAAACTGAGACTTGAGAGTCTGCTTCTGCCTGGGGTGTAGAAAGAAGTCAAGACCAAGCACAGCAGCAGCTGAACTTCTCAAAGAGGAAGGAGAGGAGCAGCTGCGCTCGGAGCCATCTGTGTGCTCCGGAGGCACCGACGGACTCACTGTCCCAAGCAATGTCTCGGTGACCCTGGCTGGCCATGTCCAAACTCAGAACGCACGTCTGACTTAAGAAAGCGGGACCAAGATACAGAAAAGGTACAATACTTTGTTGTCACTGTTTTTAGATTGCACATGAGATTCCAAGAAAGAAGGAAAGAAGAAAGAAAAGATCCCAGAATTTTCTTTAACTAGCACTTTGTTAAGAAAACAACTTCTCTCACATCAAACGAGTTATAATTGGTGGTAAGACTGACACTGTAGGAAGCTGGCTGCCTACACTTTCTCTAGGACGTCTTAGCAGACCCCAAGTTACAAGCAAGGGTGTGAGTGCAAAGTGAAGAGGGGAAAAAAGGTAGAAAATGGCACCAAGAACACGAGCAACCTTGCAGAGGGGCCGAGGAGGGGTCAGGACACCAGTGACTTGCGCAGTCCCTGTTCCCAAGGGCAGGGAGGCAACTCCTGGTTCTCTCCAGAGGCAGACACACTGAGAGAGCAAGAACACTCTCTTATTTTACCCAAATAAAAAGACAGCAGTTTCAAAACAGAAGATGATAAGCAAGAGCTCTACTCACTCATGGAAGGGAGCCTTTCGGGACAGGTGTGGTTTGCAAAGTAGGTGAAGTCTTCCGGGAGAAAAGTTGTGGTCTGCAGGAAGGTTTCACTGTGGTTCAAGTCCAGAGGATAATCTAGGGGCAGGAAAAAAGGCAACTCAGACTGGTGCACGTGATCAATGCTGCAGCCCTCAGGGGCCTACCAAGCACGTTTTTTCCTTAGGCAGCCTGTTTTGGGAAGCAGGACTCTGGACTGGTTCTTCACCTCAGCTGCAGATCTGAACCCATCCATGAAGATGTTAACCAGCGGATACTGTTCTAACCAGCGTTTCTATTCTTACTGGTATCGCGGCTTCAAATGCACTCGGGTTACAGTCAAATAACTACAGTGTAACTGAAAAAACACGCCCCCCCCACCCCCGTACCTTATTCTCTGAAGGAGCTACTCTCACTTCTGTTAGTCAACCCCTGTATTACTGACCCCCACTCCCTACGCGGTTAATCACGGTGCTTCCGTCTTGGGTCTTAGTCTCGCCTGCTGACCCCTACTATGTGTGCACGTACCCTCTCCGTCCTCCAGTCTCCCAGCAGTCATATGTGACGACTGTGACTAGGGCGGTCTGCGGTATGTACATTGTGACAATTTTATGGATACTAATCATAGCTGAGAAACGCAGGGAGTTACCATTACTTTCCCTTCCTTTCCTGCATAGCCTTTTCCCGGAGCGACTGTCCTGTTTCCTGTTTGCTAAGTTTTACACGGGCAGTGACCGACTCAACACCATGCCCTTGAACACTGTGGTTCTGCTGAAGCCGTTCACGGCACAGGTGTTCTCCCAATTTCACCCTCCAAAGAAGGCCCAGGGCCTTCCGCCCCACTGCAAACTTGAACGGGCTTTCCCTCGCGCTGATGTGCAGATGCTCTGCCCGGATCTCCCTTCTTCCGTGCCCTGGAGATCCCTGTCCTCTCTTTACTGTACCGGACCTTGTTTTCCCCAAGTTCACTTTCCTCCTTTTACTCACTTAACGGAGCATATTCTGAGAAGGGGGAAGGGAAGTGATTCTGAAACCTTGTGTGTCTGACGGTTTCTCTCTCTCTCTTTCTCCCTCCCTTTCCCCTCTCTAAAAATAAATAAATTCTAAAAAACTACTTAAAAGGAAAAAAGAATTAATTGTTAAGGTGCTGTCCCACTGCCTCTGCAGTCCTCTGCGTCTGCTAAGGTCAAAGCCATCCCAATCCCTGACCCTTATCAAAGGTGACCAGCCACTTCTTCCTGGAAGTGTAAAGAGCTTTCTCTTTGTTCAGAAAATTCCACATTGATGTGCTTTGCTCGGGGGTCTGTTTTTACCCACTGTGTTGACCACACCTGGCCACTTTGCTACCCCAGCTCTGCTTTTAATGATATTTTCTGCTGTCCCATTTTTAGTTCCAAAGCGTCCTTTTTATTTTCTGAATGTTCGTTTCTTACAATATATTCTTGTTTCACCATTTGCTCTCCTTTTTCTCTTACCCTGGAGAATATATATATATTGCTGTAGTTTTAATATTCCTCTCCCGCATAGTCTGTTTCTTCCAGCCTGCTGCTTCCTGTCTGTTTCGATCACTGCTAATACCGCAGAGTGGGGCTGACCAGCTAACTGGAAGGATTTGGATCCAGGTCCTTCGTCAGAGGGTATTCTGGCCAGGAGTTTGGTTTAGGAACTTCCAGAGTCAATATCGTTGGGTGTCTCCTCTAGGTCCAGTCACGTGGCCCAGAGAAGTCTATTCTAATCTCCTGTCCCAATAGGACAGTCTTGGCTGCAAGCATCCTGGAACTGAGGACACCTAAACCAAGCCAGGTGACCCCAAGTTGAGGGACCTTACGTTTTACCATCTTGGCAGGTTATCAAGTCTCCAGTCCTTTGCCATGACGGGGAAAGGAACCTGGGGATCTGACTGCTGTTCATACAGCTTTCAACCAACCTTCATCTAAGTTGCCACCTTTATTCTTATCTCCAAAAGTACCTGACATCGCTAATTTCTGAGCTTCTGGAAGATTCTGGGGTATAAACTGGGATGGGTGATGGCTTTCCCTGCTGCCACATTAGCAATCACCTTTGGGGGGCCTGTTAAGTCCTTTATGAGTGGTCCATCTGTTTTCCAACTTCCAAAACTTTTTGCTGAGATTTCCTTCCTGTTCTCTTCATTCTTACGGGTTTGTAACATCACATACGCACACACACACACACAGCACACACATCATCTCTTTAGTGTCATTTCGTGGGTTTTAAGTTTGTGAAGTAGACACCTTTTCCCCAGGGGACTGTGTAAAGGCAGTCCCTCCAACCTCATATTTTCTTTACAAGTAAGGAAACTGAGGCCCCATATGAACAGCTCATAAAAGGCGACCTGGCCAGTACCTGACAGAGCCGACGAAACTCTGGGTGAGTGACCTTTCCACTACACTGCGTTATCTCAGCAGAGGACAAAATCCCTCTCACCAGCCCTTTTAGATTCACGCTGATTCTATGAACATTACAGCCTCCTGTTCACGTTCACTTTGCACCCTGAAATCCCTGAATCTTCAACTCAGATGCTTTTTAAAAAGCACTATGAGATGGTTTCTAAGTATCAAACTGCTAATACAGTGAACCCTTTTATATGGGCACATGGCTGCCTACTCCACAAGGACTCAGAGCACAAAACTCAGTAAGAGGCACCTTGGAGAGGATTTTAACAGCCTCTGAGCAGGGAAAGAAAGACACAGAACTCGTTCTGTCCTTTTTAGTTGTAGCCTTCCTGAAAGACACCCCCCCCCCTGCATTTATATAAAGACATGAATCAAGCCAGCATGAACCCCAAAGGTAAAATTACATTTACACAGAAATTAGTCCAAAGTCCTCGCTTCACACATGCACACCTGCCCTAAGTTGAATCTTTTTTAAAGCTATTAAATTATCATATTTTGCCGTGTATAATGCGCACTTTTTTGCTCAAATTTTTGAGGGAAAAATAAGGGTGCACATTATATGTGGGTAGCACTAATTCTGTATCTATATAAATGTCTTTACTTCTTTTATTTATGCTGATGCATTATAAGTGTAACTCTAGAAAGCAATAGCAGTATCTGTATGCAGAATAATAACCTGGAATACGATCATTGGTTTGGTTTATAAATATAAATAAAAAACTGAATTAAAAACTAAAATGAAAGAATTTTTTTCCTGAAAGTCTGGGCCAAAAACATGGGTGTGCAGTCTACTCTGGAGCACCTTATACACGGCAAAATACGGTAACACTTCAAAAAGCTACGTCAAAAACCTTCAATACTATTCATTACTCTGGACGATTCTGCTTCTGCTTCTTAATTACACACATATACTCTTCTCTTTAAAATAGCATCACAGTCATTACATTTTCCTAGAAGGCAAAGACATTCCCAGAGGTATTATAATAAGCATTTTCTTAAGCAAATCAACAAAAAAAAACAGAAGAGAATAATAATCCTGGGCAATGACAATGACAGAAGCAAAAATAAAAACAAAATCAGCAACAACAACGAAGGAGAGGAGGAGAGGAGACAACTGCTACTTTGAATGACCCTACTTTTGGGAGTTTGAAGTCACACAAGTCCCTTTCTACTCCCTGCAGACATAACAAGCCTGGGAGCAACAAGCACCGAGCGAAACAGGACAAAACAAAACAGTTTACATTTTTTCTTCTGGCCACTAAATAGTGTCATTAAAAAAAACCCCTCAAATACACGACTCCTAAGGTGGAAGCCCTCCATCATAAGCCCCATAATAGTCATCTTGGGGGAAAAACTTCTCAAAACCCCTGATTTCCTCATTTTTCACTTTACATCCTGGAGATACCGATTTTAGGGAAGTGAAAGAGGCAGAGGGCGCTAACTGCCCCCGGCTGGCCGGGTGGAACTGCGAGGCTATTGTGGGGCCCTGGCCCCTGGCCCCGCCACCTAGAGTAAGTGGACGCACACAGACACTCCTCGGGGACACGGCACTGCCATGGCTTACTCTTCTGCAGCAGGTCAGGGGACTGCTGCAAGGGAAAAATCAAGCTTGCTGGGTGGGTGTCCAAGGCCACAGTCCTACTTTTTCATTTAAAGCTAATCTTTTCCAAATCTGGACATGTTCTTCTAGCAAGGAAGGTCTGAGGGCAAGAAGGCAGCTGTTTCTACACCTAGAAAATGGGAGAACAACAGACATCCTTCTGCCTACAGATTCAAACAGTCTGCTTATTCAACTTAACCCCACACCATTGGCTGAGCAGCTCTGACTGCAATCAGAATCATCTAGAAGCTTTTAAAACTCCTAATGCCCAGGCTATGCCCCAGGCCAATTAAATAAGAACTTCTGGGGACATGGGGTAGGCATCAGTATTTTATAAAGCTCCCCCCACCCTGGGGTTTCCAATGTGCAATCGCGGTTGCAGGGCCTCTGTGGTATGGGGTGTGGCAGATGTCTGCCCTCTCCCTATGTTACCTAATCTAGCTGAGCAGGGTGAGGGAAGTGCTGTCCAAGAGACTCCAGGAAGAACCACCGGTTTCCCCTCCCATTGAGAAAAACAAACCCTTGCTTCTCTGCTTAAAAAATGCAGAAACTTACATATGCTAGAGAGACGTCATGGGGACAGGACCTGTCCGATATGAAGAGTCAGCACGCTTCAAGAGTCAGCTTTCTTAAGACACCCGGATACCTGCAGCTGTGGCCACTCTCTCTGACCGTGCCAGGCAGAGTAGGCAGCGAACCGCTTTGAAATGAATGGAAATGACTGGCTTTCCCTGGATACACTTCCAAAGAAAGGACATTTCTTTCTTCAAATGGCTAAAGATGTGTTAATAACAAAGACACCTACCAAGGTGGTAATCTCAGGATTAGGTTAAAACACTTTAAATGTGTTTTCTTGTTAAATCTATTCACTCATGCACTAAAAAATAATTTACTGAGGGTCTCTTATGTTCCAGGCAGTGTACAAGGCACCGGGAAGCATAAGCCGTGAGGGCACTGCTGGGACTCAGAGGTCAGCAAGTCCCAACTCCCCTGCAGTGTCATCTTGTCACTCCTGTGTGCTCTGACCTCTTCGTCCCTAAATTGGGGACACAGCAGTTACCTCACTGAGTTCTGGTGAGGATCCCACGGGATAATACAAGTAAAGTGTCTAGCACAGTAACACAGCCCCCAACGGCAGACTTACAATTTATAAGGGAAACAGTGACACACTGAACACAACTTGATTATTCCAACCGGAGGGATGATGGGAAGAATGACTTTGGTGTATGATAATCTGAGAAATGCACGCAAAGTCAAATTAATAACGGATCCCCAGATATGCCATCCAAGGGTGCCAGTCCCTTCTGTGCTCAGTTTTCAAGAGCAACAACCCCTCGGGGAATTAACGAGACCCTATGTTCCAGACGAGCTGTGGTGCAGGCACGGAGTCCTGCCGGTGTGCCCCTTTGACTTCGCAGAGGGAACAGACCGCCTCCCCAGGTCCCCACAAAGAGGTCCTAGCATCATCTGCCCTCAGAGAGGCACAGACACTTGGGCCGGACAAATGTCATGGCAGCACAAATGTTCCTTTACCCAGAGTGACACAGGGCACAGAGATCTGGAACGGCAGTCAAAGGACTCCCCAGTTTCTCCACACACCCTAAAGCAGGTGTGGGGCAGGGTTTAGGGACAGTCTCATGACCAAGGCACTCCCACACCCAGAGACGATCTGTACTTCACGTGAAAAAAGGATGGGATCTAAAACCCCGCCCCTCCGACAGAGCCACATTCTCCACCAGTCAGAGAGTGTGGTGACCATCTGTGACCCTAACGCCACACGTGCCGAGTTGCGGAACAAAAATGTGCTGGCCTTCTCCTGTGGCTTTGGAGCTGCAGGGACTCCTCCTTCAGGTACGGTTCAGAGCTCTGGCAATTTGTTCTGAGACCACAGTTTGGCTAAAAAAAAACTCTGAAAATCGATTATTTGCTCTTTGGAAAAAAAAAAAGAAAAAGGAAGTACTCAAGCATATCTGGTTTGCTAACTATGGTCCTTTGCTGCTGCTCAGCTGGCCAGCAGGACAGACTGATAAATTAGGATGTGGTCAGGTTTGTTTTCGTTTTTTTAAATCAATTTAGAGAAAGGAAAAGAAAAAAATGGACCTGCTGGTCCACCCATCCCTGGCTTCATTCGGTTCATTCTTGTAAGTGGCCTAACGGGTACCCTTAGGACACCAGGATGACTCTCTAACCAGACGAGCTACAGGTCAGGACCAGGATGTGGTCAATTTTAAAGACTTAACTTCCCTTCAAGAGGCAATGCTTTCTTTTGAGTTCTCAATTACCAGAGAACAATTCTCATCTGCAACATCTGCAAAGCAATCTCACAGTCTCCAGTGAGCTGTGGACTAACTTAGAACTCACTGCAAAAGAAGGAAGGACTAATTTGAAGGAGACTGTCCTCTAAGAACACACGTGTTTTACGATAGCAGGCTTGAGTGAAAGCAGTAAGAAGCCACAGGAAGGCACATCAGTCCTCAGTGAAAGAAATAAGAGGCAAACCACGAACGCTGAGCTGAATAAAATCTCAGAATCTACTTTGAAAAAGAAAACCCTCCCTGGCTAGACTGCACAAGCCTCATGACTGGACAAGTCCCACTTAACCATCTGGAAATACTTCCTTTGTTCAATTTTTGGAAGTGTTAAAATGAGACAAGAGAAAAGACAGCTTTCTCTCAAAGGTAAAGAACGGCCTGTGTATATCGTCTTATAAAAATAGCCAGAGCCATGATTCAGAAACAAGTTCTTACAATACATTTTAGGCCAGCCATCCAACCTGAGTTCTCTTTTCCTCTTTATATAATCAGTGCTTATAAAATAGTGAAAGCCTCAGGTAAAGTCCCAAAGACTGAGGCAGAAATGCTCACCCCTGTGTGCACCACTGCAGCGTTCAGCTGCACGGTCTGGAGAGCTTCCTTCAAGGCTGAAGGAGTCTGACAGCCAGACTCAGCCGCAGAGCAGGAATATCCCGCAGTGTGAAGACGGCAACCTGCCTGGGGAAAGGAACCGAGTGACCTAGTAAACTTCTTCCAGAAGCCACTTCTTTAATTTGTGGAAACTGTCCCGAATGACATGATTATTACAAGATAAAAGCTTGTTAAGCATTCATAAGTACTGAGTCCTACTGGGTGGAAGAAGTTCAAGTAGAGTCCAACAGAAAGAACCAAGTTGGAGCAGCTCTTCCTGGGGGGCGACCAGGCTGCATTAGCTGTGAAGACAACAGGAGTGTGAGCACACCCAACGCAAAGAGCGAAACAAACAAACCCCCAACCTGAAGTCCGACCAAGTTCTGGGTTTCCTCACTGGCTGTAGGAATACAGTTTTGTGAAATTACTTCCAGGAGTAGCTTTTGGTGCTCTGTTCTGCTGGTGTCCTAAAATACGCTTAATCTGCTTCCTGGGGGCAGCTACACCAAAAAAAGGGTCTTCCCTCCCCATCCCTGAAAAGTATGAGGAGCGACCACGGAGTCATTTGGACACACTTAACACCCTATTAGCACAACAAACAAGGATTCATTTTGCAAGAGCTTCTTCTTAGTAAGAAGGTAAGACTCAGCCAAACCTTCCGTCTTTTACAATACACGTTGTTCCACCAAAGATAATTATTCCAACCAAATTTGCTCCTCCGGGGAGGGGACACTCTAAGCGGACCACGTCTTAACTAAAGATATACCTGAGTCATTCACGCTGCTGTTCCTCTTGGCGTAAGCGCTGCGAACCACCTGCTCATACACCTGAGCGCCTATGGTCCTCATGTTGTCCCGGATCAGGATGCCTTGAGCTTGCATCATGAAGAGGTAGGTGTTCACTGCGCAAAAGAGAAAGGAGGGGAAACATGGGTGAGTTCCAAAGCAGCCATCAGAACAAAACATACAAAAAGCCACACATAACGTGGGGCTTGTTTGTTTGTTTTTTAACCTCTTTCAGCTCTGAAACCCTACAAATGCCACAACTGTTTCCCATACTGGGTTCATTGATTTCAGGACACCGACATGCCTTCTGTAGCTAGAAGGACTTAGGGGACTTTCTGTCGCTCTCCAGCAGTTTCCGAAAAACCAAACATTGAAGAAAGTATACTCCCCCAGGTCCTCAAATACCTAATCTCTATTCTAGCAAGGTAACGACCAGAAAGACCTTTCTGGAGCAATGAAAACATTTTTAAAAAAGTCTCTGATCTCTCTGAATCTCCTTCTCAGTACTCCAGGGCTCTCCACAAGAATGAACCAGTCACTGCTCTGCCTAACGCAACACTCAGATCCAGGTCTGGACTTGGCTACCTTTTGAAAGTGATGGGCTAAGACTCCAGCTACTTTTCTTTGGGGTGTCTGGGGAGAAAAAGAAGATTCTGAAAGAATGTAAGCAGTGCTCACTACCCACCCACCTCAGCCTCACACTCCAAAGGAATGGGGGGAAAAAGCGGGGACTAAGTTCATGTGTCAACCACAACATACTCGATTTGCAATCCATACAGATATCAAACCCTGATACCGTACACCTAAAACTAATAAAATGCTATACATCACTTAATATCTTAACAGAAACGGAGCAAAACAAAAATCATGTTCTTTACAGACGATTATTCAGATTAACTGCCCATCACTGTCATCCTGCAAAGGGAGCCCCACCGGGTTTTCAAGTCTCTCTACCATAGAAACTCGGAGATCACAGATAGAAGCGAGAGTAAGTAATTCCTGCATTCCACTTGCGATCTCAAATATTGTGTCATCTGTTTTCAAGAAATAGTAAGGTTTAAAACCGCTTCTTTGTCAATACAATGTACTCACTTTCCCCTCACCACTGCGAAATGGGGTGTCTTTCAGTGTGGGACCTTTATAAATCTAAACTCTGCTATGTGTTAGGGAACACACCAGAATACCTGGCCCACTCCAGCCAGGCCCAGCAAGTGGTCCGTGGAGAGCCAGCCGCCCTCCTGGACCCCGTACGCACGGCCTTGGGCTGTCCTGGTTCTTCACCTAGAGACACTTTGTTGTTAACGAAGTTTCACCATTACTATCAGTGTCCTATACGTAATGAGCAGTACTAACTAAATGGATGAAGCTTAAAAGTCAGTTTATTTCCAGCTATTGTGTTTACCACTTGTGCTGGTGATGTGGGTGGAAACGGGGACCCGTCCGCCGGCACAACCCCCACATGAAAACCTCAGGTGGCTCCCACTGAAGGGGGACATAAAATCTTTCACAAGATTTCAAATCATCTCTGAGGTATATCATGAGGCATAGACTAATAAACAAAGGAAGTCGATGTTCAGAATGCTTGCAGAAATGGGGCGGCACTTTCAAACCAGGCCATGCGTCAAGTGCAAGGCCGCCCGGCGCTTAACTTTTGGCACCGGCAGAGAATCGCTCAGACCGTGTTTATTCTGTAGCTGGAAAAAGTTATGGAAAAAGATAAGCTTCAAATCCTTTAAAAAAGTGCAATTCTCTGAAGCCTCTGAAAATAAGTTACATCTTGTTTCTATTTATAGCAGGTAGCAGTGGTGCCCGGTCACAGCTGGTAGGCAGTCCATAAATACCTGTTAGACATAAGATTTCAACTTCACCCAATATCAAATTTCTAAAGTGGTTCTGCGGTGTCTTTTTACCACTTGGGCTATAGAATATATACATTTCACATATTATACAGAACTGCCCTGAAACCCTCCTTCCATCCCCCACATGCTAGGAACCGGCTGTCCTCAGTAACATAAAAACAAGTATAGAATATATACATTTCACATATTATACAGAACTGCCCTGAAACCCTCCTTCCATCCCCCACATGCTAGGAACCGGCTGTCCTCAGTAACATAAAAACAAGTATTTGTTGAACGCTGCGTGTAAAAGCTGTTAGCTCCTGCAAAAAATACACTGCCTCCCTCCCCACAGCTTCCCCCACCTTCTCTGTGCTTTTCAGCCTCCGCACTGTCGAGGCCGCTGGAGTTAGGCGCCCTTTCTCAGTTCTGGAATACCAGCTGCAGGACTGCTCTCAGGCAGCTCTCTAACTCTGCCTGGCCTCCCCCCTCCCCGCCCCCCCAGGGTTTTTTCAAGCCGCCTTCCTAGGCACCCCCTCCCCCAGACTGACCCACTGAGTCCGGGAGGGGCGGCCAAGAACCGCGCTTGGAACCAGCTTACAGGTGATGCCACGTGGCCGGTCTGGGGACCACGGTTCCAGAACCACAGTTCCAGGGAATTTCAGCTACACAATCTGGGTAATGGTGAGTAACATTCATTGGGCACTTAATTACAGAATTATCTTAAGAGGCAAGTAAACAATGCAATTTACAGTGAACTTCTAGGCCTCAGTTTCTCCACGTAGGTCAACAGCAAAGTGGACTTGAATCAGATGCACCTATGCTCTGCCCACTAGGCTTTACGGCCTCGCTCAATCCGTGTTCTAGCCATAGTCTCCTCAGGGTTTCAGGTACCCCAGTGGTTTAAATGATTACTCTTGAGGACACAGCTCTCAAATCTTTCTCTCTCACCAAAGCTGCCAAACGGCTCTTTCCTAACTACAGATTTGTCCACACTGCCCCTGCTTCCGCGGAACTGCAGCACCTCTGTTCTCGCTGCCGTGCAAACCTTACTAACCCTTCAAAGCCCATGTACTCACTTCTCGGGCCTCCCCCTTCTCTGGTCTCCGTGGTTCTGTTACCATTAACCAAAACCAGCCTTTTGTTTTCGTTCTGTCTCAGTTCGCTTACAACTGCCTCTCGTCAGTACTGTCATCCAACTAATAAATCACACAAACCACATCTCAGGGATGCGCTTTCTAATTACCCACAGGAGTGAGCACAATACTGAAAAAAAACACGAAGGGCTGAGGAAATAAATTTTACATCACAAAAAAAAAAAATCACAAATTTATACACTTGGGATTGGATGGAATTTTAAAGAACATTTTTCAAAAACATCTAACACCTTCACAATGTCCCAAAACTATGCCTTTTAAGAACACAGAGTCAGCATGTAAAATACAGCCATTTTCAAAGAAAATTTTACTTTGGGTCCAGCACGGTTCCCAGCCACCTTCACCCACTGGCTCTCATTCTGCCCCTGGACAGAGGGTCAAAACCCCCGCCTCCTCTGTGTGCCCCTCCCACGGTAGCTTCCTACCTCTCCCATCCTGGCTGCTCTCCTCTGGACTCTGGCCCTGCGGTCTGTACTGACAAAGGGCAGTGCCCAGGCGGGCCGAGTGGCGCAGGGAGAGGCAGTGTGACGCATCCAGAAACAAGCAGAACTACCAGCAGCCCTGTGCCATCTGTCACCAAAGCTGTCATCCCGAGCCCCCTCTTGGAGACCCACAGTTCCCAGTAACTGGGGACCAAAGAAATTCTCCGACACAGATGTTCACGGATCTAATCCGCCACTCCCCGAACCAACCCCCCAGCCCACAGAAACTTGTAACATCATGCGATTCTCTGCAGAACTCACTTTGGGAAGTTAACAGAATTTAAAACTTCCATTACATGGTAGGGAATCAATCAGTCGATAACCAATGAAAGTTGTTGGAAAATAGTCACACCATGTCACCGATTCACATGAAGCTTGCTGGAGGCAAACCCTCAGTCTTTTTGGAGGTGCTGCTGCTAAGCTACCCTCCTCTTCTGTTCTGGGCTCGCACAGTTGGCTACACAGACCCAAGTGCAGGGCCTTCCCAGCGTCCCTCCCAGCAGTCTTGCCACCAAACCTGGCCCACGGCCCCAGCCTGCACCAGCGAGTGTGCATGCACACACCCTGCTTTTGATCTGAAGTACCTCACTTCAGACTCACATCTTTGTGAAGTAGGTATCATCTCAATTTTTTATTCCAGATGAGGAAAGCCGCCAGAAATCACTTAGCCAAGGTCATATGGTTAATGACGTTAAAAATGGAAAGAAGTCAGGTTCCACAACATTTTGATGAACTTTTCTTTGAAGAAGCGGTACTTTCCGATAATACGGCCCTGATCAACAGTGGCTGAATCACAGCTTTACACATTTTTTGAATGTTGACACATGGCTATTAAATCCTCCATTGTTTCCGTATCTACTGAGCACTTACTTCCCTAAGTGCTTTTCACATGAAGCGGAGGGGGGGTGGGGGGGTGAGGGAAAGGTGGGGTAAGGGGGACACCAGGGTGAGCAAGACGACACAGGGTAAGGCACAGACACAATCCAGTAGGAGATGATGATGGAGTCTGATAATGTTAAAATAACATTTACTACAAGCGCAGGCTTACTAATAACTTTTTTTACACTTTCATGAGAAATTGCAGTAATTATCCAGCCCCAGGATCTAAATGGAGGGAGCTCCTATGACCACAGGCCGGTTGAGAAAAACACCCCCATTCAGGTTTCCAGAGTCGGAAATTTCCAGCCTGAGGCCAAGGTAAGCACCTCGGGCCGTGGCTTTAACTGGAGTTTCCGGGAGCAAAGCACTGGGTCTCCCGTCTCCTGCCAGGAAGTCCACTCCATTAGCATTCCAGTCAGGCCCGTGTCCTCAGGAATCAGGTAACAACTGTCACTTGAACACACACACCGACCAATGCCTCCGACTCACAAAAATTCCTCGCAAGATAATGAAATCTGACATTCCAGATTAGGAGTACCATGCACCCAAGAGGAAAAAACAGAATTAGGAGACTCTATATGCTTAAGAGTTCATAACTTTTTTTAATCCTAAACATGTGTACCCTTAATATTTGTTACATCTGGCTTGGCCAGCTACAAGCAGGAAAAAGCCATTCCTCTCCTGACCACTCTGTACAATCGGTGTCTTACCCCCAATGCACACACACACACACACAATGTGCCTTCCCTGCTCCGTGTTTCTAGTTACCATACTACACATTTTCTTATTTGTCTCGTCTACTGTTATCTCCCTCACTAGAATGTGAGCCCCATGAGGGCAAGGAGCTTCGCCCACCTCGGTGGCTAGAACAGTGTGTCTGGAACGCAGAAGATGCATCATAAATATCCGAATAAGTTGGGACAATTCTGAACTCAGCTGTGCCTGAGAAGGCGTGGATCATGGGATTTCAAGTCTTTCCCTTGTATTAGTGGCCTGCTCCTTCACGAGGAGCCCAAGATGCCATGAGTTAACCAGGGTCACTGGACTAGCCTGTTTCTAAGTTCAGCGATTCTTTTTTACCAATTTAGCAGAGCTGACAAATAGATCAGCTCCCCCACCCCCCAAAAAAAATGTTTGCTGGTACTCTCTCTCATCACGAAGTTGCTGTGCAACATTGTCTGCAATACAAGGAACTGTCCAAAATAGCGCCAAACTGGAGAGCGCCCCGAAGTCCATCTATAGGAGAACAGGTTAAAAATTTGTAGCCTCGTCTAAAGAACTGGCCACCACGCTGGACTAAGTATACACTGTTGAGTTTTTGTACATGAAAATAATAAAAATTCTCCTTAAAAAAATTGTAGCCTATCTGCCCTGGCTGATGTGACTCAGTGGATTGAGTGCTAGCCTGTGTACTAAAGGGTCACCAGTTCGATTCCCAGTCAGGACACATGCCTGGATTGCCAGCCAGCTCCCCAGTTGGGGTGAGCAAGAGGCAACCACACATTGATGTTTCTCTCCCTCTCTTTCTCCTTCCCTTCCCCTCTCTCTAAAAATAAATAAATAAGATCTTTAGGAAAAAAAAATGTGTAGCCTATCTGCATTTCAGCATACAGTGACCAGAATAAATAAAATACAACTACATACAACTCATGGATGAATCTCTCACACATCATGTGAAATGACACTGAAGAGCACACACATGGTACAATTCTACACACACACAGTGCAAACACACGCACAAGTGATCTGCAGAGACAGAAGTCAGAACAGGTGTCAGAGGTGGGGGAAGGCCTGATGAGAGGTTCTGGTCATCTTCTATTTCTTGACCTGGGTACTGGTTATAAAAGTATGCTCGTCTTGTGAAAGTTCATCAGGTATTCACTGATCCGCTGATATTCAGATACATCATAGGTATTACGATCCATGTTATACTTCAGTAAGGGAGCACAGGAGAGCAGCTGCCAAATCACACTGTGAGGGCGGGGTCAAAAACACCCACGAAGAGGTGACTCCAGGACAAGGTCTTGAAAGGAGAGCTCTAAAACAGGAAGGGGAACAGCACAAATGAAGACGAAGGGGCCTGGGGGGGCGGGGGGAGTATGTTTCAGGACCTAAAAGCAGTTCAGTATGGCTGGAATGAAGGGCATGTACGGCAAAAACGTGAGAGGAAGCTAGAAAAAGAGGGCAGCAGGGTCACAAAGGGCTTTATGTGCTATACTCAGGGACCTGACATTGCAGAAACGGCCCAGGATCAGATTTCAGGTGGGCCAACTAGGAGGTGTCAGTCAAAGCAAGAAAACTCACTCCTACGCAAAGTCACGGCTCCAGAGACAGAATTGCGCTTTTCAGGATCCAGGCAAATTCCTGAAAGGGAGGGGCTCCTTTGGATGGACTAAATTCTGTATGTAGAATCCCATTTGGTTACTGTAAGCTGGGTGTCCAAATCTTATCACAGGCTGTATTTTTGTTTTCTACACGAATCAGCAGGAGGAACAGCGCTGACTGCCAAGTCTTGCAGCAAGCAGATGGAGTGCAGGTGCCCAGATGCAAGGCCAGGTACGACCAATGCTGACCGCATCCGGGGACAGCTGGGGCAGGGGTGGACACTGGACAGTCAGCAAAGAGGCAGCTCCGTATTCGGGCGGGCTGCCGGACCAGGTGCTCTTTCCCCAGACCTGCTCACACCGTGCCTCTGGTTCTGAAAACCCTTACAGACCACACAACATGGAGTTACAACCGAGTCAGGTGCACTCCATGAAAACACTACGGCAAACCTAAGGACCACGGTGACGCCCCGATTCACAGGTCCACGCTTTCAAAATAAAATAAAGGATAGGGAGAAGGGGGGAGAAGGGAACACAGCAGAAAAGGAATAAACAGAAGAAAACAGGAAGTCTCCCTCCTCCCACATAGAAGACACAAGACAAAATAAAAATTAGGGGAAACAAGGTACAGGAATGTGCCCTAGGAATGCTGATTTCTGATTTCGCCACGCTGGAAAATCTGCAAAACCTGCACTACCTATCTTGACCAATATTTTCCGAGGAACACCAGAACCTGAGAAATAACTGATCTCTATCCCCAATATCAGAGATTATCAGTGTGCACCGCTTTGCACAACAGTTGTGCAAAGAATAAATCCACTTATTCTATTACAAAGAGATGGAGTCCTGTAAAAAGTATACACTTCCCGAGCCCCTTTCTAAACACCTGTATGCGCTGTCTCATTTTGCCCTCACTGAGAGGCAGGTCATCCCCTCATTTTGTAAATGAGGTGACCAAGGTTTAAATGAGTAACAACCGTGTGGAGCCAAGATTCCACGTCTTTGTCTCCAGAGGCCAAGTTTCTAGCAAAAATGTTCCGTCAACCCTCAGGCTCCCAAAGTCTAAAACCCCTGGCACGCACGGCTCTCATTCCCACACGCTGCTTACCGGCTCCTTTTACCTGGGTCTTTACTGTCGATCATCTTGTGCATGATTGGCCTGATGTTTCACTTTAGGAGTGGGTTCAAGTGCTTGTAATAGAGGATGGTGCATCCTTAAAATTTTATTAAGTTTTATAAAAATTTTGGAAGTTTGAAATTCTGTGAATACTGGATTTTTTACTTTTCAGATCTACTTAAAGTAATATCGAATGATACTCATGCTGTGCACTGAGAGATATTAAGGTCCAAGGTTGTGGGTGACACATTTAAGAAAGAAACATTTTGTTTTTTAGACGCAAGAAATTTTTTGACAGCACATTTACACCCTTTGGCACGTCTATTTTGATGTTCTGGAGCAACTGTGTGATAATTTTCACACAAAAAGTGTTTAAAGAAAACTGTGCTGGGGGTGAAGGAAGGAGACATTGAGAGAGTAAGGCATCCCAACGATTACTTTTCGGTAAAAACTTTTTTGTTTTTTTGATGTGAGAGAGAAACAGAGATCGGTCGCCTCTTTCATCCACCCTGACTGGAGACTGAACCCGCAATCTAGGCACGTGCCCTGACCGGGGATGGAACCCACAACCCTTTGATTTACAGGACAATGCTCCAACCAACTGAGCTACACTGGCCAGGGCAGGACGAATTTCACTGGCTGCATCTTTTGCTTTCCTTGTCCTTCCCATCTGGGGCATTGGTTATGTTTCTCCCCAAGTTCTGAACACTGTGATCAATGAGCAACATCCACAAGTACACACCCACGAGAGGGGCTCCGCAGACGAGGAGGCCCAAGTCTCGCACTGTGTAACGTGAATGTCACCCTGGGTCAGAGAGGACCATACGTCACCTCTCCGGAGCTACCTGCATTGCATGCCTGCCCCTGCTCTGGCCTGCCCTGGAGGTAAAGTCGCAGACGGGGTGCATTTGTCCCTGACGCGAATGTGCCAGAGACGCAGGCCAGCGGAGCAACACCGCTCTCTGGAGCTGACTCGAGACAAAGGCTCTGCCCACCTCTCGGGCCTCACCTCTCCCCTTCTCTGTCCACTGACCAGGCAGAGCCATGACCCCTGCCCCTGCTGACTCCTCCTCTGCACGGGTGTGCTCTGGTGAGAACTGCTCAGAACAAGCTTTAATGGCTCTCTTCGTAACTCTTCCTGATAGCACTCCACCTCCACGATTGGAACGGTCTTGGCTCTTCCCCAGCTGATACGTAAACTTCTATCCATGACCACTAGAAATTTGAGCCCACCTCTTCCAGCACGCTGTGCCTCCTTAAGAGTACAGACAGTCTTACCCTTTTCTTTGTCTACAATGTCTGATAAATAGTGGACACTCAGCTATTCATTAACAAATTACAGCCTAGCACGAGGCACGCTATGGCCACCTGGTGAAGGTGCCTCGTTTTCTCAAGTTAGAAGTGTACTGATTTTTCTCCAACCACAGAAGAAACGGGCAGGGTGAAACCGATACGCGGCCCATTCTGCTGGTGTAAGTGCAAACCGCTCTAACCCTTGGGGAAAACTATCCGCAAACTCCACAAAGAGCCATACCCTCCGATCTAACAATTTCAAATAAATTACCGCAAATATCAGGACATTCTGCGCAGGATGTTTGATTAAATTATTTCTAAAGGCAAAAACCTGGGAAACAACTCAAAAGCAATGAAATAACAGGCAAGCTGATACCTACACTTGATAGCATCTTATATAGCTTTAAAAGGAAAAGCTGTAAACTGTAAAACCTTATAAACAGAACAAACGTAGAGCACCTAGCAGAGACTCACGCTCTTAACCCCTCATAAAAATCTTCCTTCGAAGGAAGAAAGGTAGAGGGGCAAGAGCGGTGTGAGTCTTGTCCCTGGCTGGCTTTGGGGTCCTCTCTGGACCTCAGTCACGCCGGCTATAACACAGTGTCACTGAACTGGGTACGGTCTTCTCAGACTTTTAACCAAGCCCTGACCCCCATCACTGATACACTGAACAGACAGGAAAAGAGCCCTGGAAGTGCAGTATGAGCAGGTGTTGCCAGAGTCACACAGAGGTCTGCCAGTCAAAACCTGAGCCTGTGTTTACACTGAATTTCCAAAATGTAAGTGATATAACACTGACTATGCTTTTACAAATTACACAAACCCCTGTCAATCCTGGGTCTTCTCCTTTCCCTTTGGGCCTTGAGAGTCACTAGACCGCGAAGTCCTTCTCGACCTCGAATCCCACAGCACGAGGTGAAGTACAGCACAGGGAGTGGCAGTAGTCACATGTACGGTGACAGGTGGTTACTGGGCTTGCTGCACGCAGTCACTTTGTACGGCACATGAAGGCTGAGTCACCATGTTGTACACCTGAGACTAACATAATACTGCGTGCTAAGTATAATTAAAATAAATTTAAAAATTGAAATAACAACACAGAATCCCACCATTACAATTTCATCGTGTTCTCCGCTCTTGACTTGGGAAAGCTTGGCTGACACGCATCTCAGAGGTACGCTGGTCCGTCTTCTCTCTCCTCTCTTTCCACAGAGGGTTGCAGTGTGACTGCCTACACGGCTGGTCCTTCCCAGAGCAATGGCGCCCTAGCCTGAATTAGATGGAGAAGCGTGTTCCCACGGCACCTCCTGCTCCACACACCCCGGCCAGGAGGTTGCACTGGGTCCCAGATTGTACTGGGCTTCTAGTTCTTTCTGTTTCCGCTCTTCCCCTCTTACTATCCTGAAAACCGTGTTTTGGGGATGACGGAGAAGAATGCAATTCCACAGCAGAAAGGTGCATTTTTTCAACTCTGAAATGCGCTCTGCCTACAACAAAAGTCTCTTCTAGCCCTTTGCAAATACGTAACAAAATGTGAGGATAAAGCTAGAAGTTGCTTGTCTAGATGATTCAGAAGAATGGTCATAACCAATGTTGGCGAGGACTGGGGAACAGGTACCTCGCACCTGGTTGAAAGGAACGTAAACTGGTGTAAACCCACAGAGGGAGACCTGGCAGCAGAGATCAAAGCGAAATGCTCATGCTCTTTAACCCAACAGTTCTCACGTTCAGGTGCTCATCCTAAAGAAGTAACAGAACAAAGAAGAAGTATGTCCAAGGATGTCTATCTCAGTATTAATAAAAAGCTGTGTGGTTCAGAATGAGCCACTCCCTGATGTGCCCCAATGATACACAAATTACTTTGAGCAAAGGGAAATTTCAGCTTCAGGCTCAAAAGAAATTCTGCCCCTCCCTTTAACTACATAGAACTTGAACTAGGGGCCTCGCCCATTCAGAGATAACTTCTTTTGACCTATCTGTAGGGCAGGGCACACTTCTATCTACTAAACATCTGTTCTTCTCTATCCAAAGACCCTTTGAAGCTCCCAAGGTGATTATCTCAGCCCCAGCTCAGGATGTCCTACACCTCAATCCCCCTTTCTATTCTGTCTCTGACTCCCCTGAATGCAGGGTTCTCATACAAGTGTATGTGCTAGATTTGGTTATTTTCTCTGGCTAACCTGCCTCATATCTATTTGATTAGACCAGCCAGAAAGAACCTTGAATGAAGACAAAATTTTGTTCCTCCCCCACAAAACAAAACCCTAAATCTACCTAAACGTGCAAGAAAAGGGACCAGGGAACCCCTGGCGGGTTGGTTCAGTGGGCTGGAGCGTTGTCCCACACACCAAAAGGCCGCAGTCCCAATGGCCAGTCAGAGCAAATACCTGGGTCGTGGTTCCCGCCTCTCGCCAGGGAGCGAGTGGGAGACAACCAACCAATGTTTCTCTCTCTCTCTCCCCCTCCCCCCCTCTCTAAAATCAATAAACATATCCTCAGGTGAGAACTTAAAAATTTTTTTTAAATTTAAAAAGGGGGGCAGGCTAGGAGAAAAAATTATGTTAATGTAGTATCATGGAAAACTAAGCAATCATCATTTCAGTTTGAAGGATCGTATTGTATAACAATGTGCACAGTATGCCACATTTGTGCTAAAGACTGGAAAATACATGCATAAAACAGCTTTAGAAATTGTACATCTAGATAGATGTTCACCGTGTCATCTCTGCTTAGAATTCTGGGTCATCAGCCCTTTATTTTCACTGTGACTATGCAGCATTTCCGTAACTGTCAGAAAACTCTGGCAGTAACCAAATCTGTTTGAATGCACCCCAAATCTCAAAGTTCCCGGAGGTTCTGAGAATGTCTTTTTTATATGGCGCCCATTTGGTATCTGTGAACACATTCCAGGAGTGCTGCCATAAGACGTGTCTTTTTCTTTCTTTTCTATTTTTAAAGCAATAGCCAAGTATTTTTAAATTGGGGGCACAAACCGACTGCAACTGAGCTTTCACCTTCTGAGGGGTCCCCGTTTGCTGTGCCAGATGGTTGAAATCACAGGTGGGACCTCTCCATGCCCATCGAAAGAAGAGGAAATCTGTATGATAAACCCCCCCCCCCCAAGGTGTCTTTTATTGCCTTCTGTTAACAGCTCGCTTGCCCAACCCTTCTTCCTATGAAAACCTTTCATTTAGTACAAATCCTTGGAGCGAACTTCTAGTTGCTAGATGAAATGCTGCCTGATTCATGAATTGTTTACTGAAGTCAGTTAGAACTTCAACTTTATTCCTTGAGTTTGTTTTTTAAACAAGGCACAAATAATTTTCCCAATCCCAAACTATTATTACACGTTTGCCTACCCCCAAATGACCCATAATTATCCCCAAACCTCTGGTGCTTCTCATTGTAACTCGACTAAGCACGTGTCGTCTGCCGCGCTGACCATCCCGAAGTCTCTTCCACAGACAGTACTTTGGTCTCCTTCCTGATCCTCTTTTGAAAAGGAGATTATTCTCCATGCCACAGGATAATGTATTATAATCCTATTACTGTTGCCTGGAAGATTATAACAGACTAACAGGGTTATCTTCTCTTCGGGAATTTAAGCGTTTGCAGAAGGCATCTTTCTAGCCAATGTTAATACCCAAATTGTCAAAACACATGACATCAGAGCCACGATTCCCATAGAAAGGTAAAAAGTCCCAGAGAAAGCAGGAGAAAATGTCTCAACTCTAGGGCAGCCGTTTTCAGCCTTCTCCATCTCATCTCACGGCGCACACAAACTCATCACTAAAATCTGGCAGCACACCATAAAATGTATGTTTTGCTAATCTGACAAAAAAAAAATTGGTATAATTTGGTTCATTCACACCAGATGTCAGGTGTTGCGTGCCTTAAACGTCATGTGGCTCGCCAGGTGAAAATCGCCGCTCTAGGGCACAAACACTGAGCAAGACAAGGTCTCCCCCCACGGACGTGAAATTCCTCTTCCAGTTCAGACAGCTTTTCTTTCGTAAACATCAAACTATCGTCCCAGAGAGGAACCCTCGGAGCCTGGAAGAGCCTGGAGCTCATTTTCTGTCTTTCGCTGGGTCCAGAATGATCCGACGTTAACTGTTCTTCAGCTAAGTCGTGTTCACCTGATAAAACAATACGAGACCCACCAAGTCCACAGAAACAGAAGACCCGACCTACTCTGCCACGGAGTGCTGAAAAGCACAATGCATGGTCAAGCTTTTAAGACTATTCTGGAGTATTAAAAAAAAATTCTTCCCGGAGATTACTTGATTGCAAAGGGGAAAATGCACATCTACAATGGAGAGATCAGACAGGGAGCACCTGACCAAGGAATCAAATGGGGCATCACTAACACTGGGACAAGCCAGCATGAACTTCAAAGTATTCTAGCCAAAAACTTTTAACCTGTATCTAATCAAGCTTTTTTTAAAAAAAGATCTTATTTATTTAATTTTAGAGAAAGGGGAAGGGAAGGAGAAAGAGAGAGAGAGAGAAACATCAATGTGTGGTTGCCTCCCACTGGGGACCTGGCCCACAACCCAGGCACGTGCCCTGACTGGGAATCGAACCAGCGACACTTTGGTTCACTGGCTGGCACTCAATCCATTGGGCCACACCAGCCAGGGCTAATCAAGCTTTTAAGCTGTCTCTCTGTTTATAAAAACACAGGGGATTAAGGAACACATCGAACTAACATCTGGCAACTCCAGAATGTAGACAGTCCATAAAACAACTGGCCTGGCCTCTTCAAAAAGTTACTGCTGTGTAATGGGAGGAGTGGGGGTGGGAGGCAGCTACATACTTGAGATCAAAGAGACATAGTCAAACATAACGTGATTTGGGGGGGAAGAGCAGCTATAAATAACATTTTGAGCACCCCTGAGGAAATCTGGACACAGACTGGATATTAGAAGATAGGAGGAAAGTACTGTTAATTTTCTCAGTGGTTGTACTACTATTGTGGTCATATAGGAGAATATCCTCATTTAAGAAAAAAAGATGCATGCTGATGTATTTAGAGGTTACTGCTCTACAATTTAATTTCACATGGTTGAGTGGGGAGGGGGAGAAAGCCAGAGTTAAAATAAATAAAGCACAATTGTAATAATTGTTGACTCTGGATGGAGGGTAATGCGTTTATGGTGTTCTTCTTTTAACTAGTTCTATGTGTAAATTTTTTCATAATAAAAAATTGGAAGAGAAGTTTGATTTTGGATGTATCTAATACTAAGAATCCTGTAAATGTGCCAACAATTATATAATACAGAGAGCAAACATCATAGAAATGTTCACATCGCAGCCTGAAGCACTCAAGTAACTATTCTAATGCCCCCCTCCTCCAATTCTTTATTTTGTTTTTGGAACCAAGAGTTGTATCACTCTTTAGCTATAATTTCAAAAAAGAGCTGAAGACAAATTACATGTAAATCTTCCTGTTCCTTCCTCTCTTTATTTTTGAATGGCTTTCCACGGCTTCCAAGGTCAAGATCAAATTCTTCATGGTTAACATAATTTACAAGAATCCATAAAACCTGCCCCTCCCGTCTCTGATCTTGCCACTCCCAATTCCAGCCACAATGGACATCAGCAATTCTCTGATACCAGCCGAGATCTCAAACAATACTCTCCTATTGTCCAAAAGTTAAGGACACAAAACTTGAGATGAAGAAAAGGAAAATAACCCCAGGAAAAACCGACTATCCTCACAAAAGCACGAGCTCAGGATGAAAAAGGAGAGGAGAGAAAAGATTCCAGTGAGACCATACCCAGCTGAGCATCCCTCCCCTTTTACAGGCAGCATTCCTGAGGCTGGCTTGTCTTCGGACCTCTCCAACTACACTTGCATTGTGGAGGGAAAAGGGGCCACATCCTACACCCCAAGGACTTGGAGGAGACTACATAGCAGGCCTTACACACCCAGAGACCGAAAGTAACCTCACAGGATGGTCTGAAATTCGAACTTTACTGCAAGTGAGTCACGGCAGGTAGTCATGCCCTAGTCCTGCAGCTTCCTTGACAAAGGTCAGTCTTGACCTTAACTGAGCCCATTGCGTCTATAATAACACATCATTTGACTTTTTATACAATCTGAGACTTCCCGGCTCTGCTTTCTCTTGCCTCCCTAATATATCACCAGCGGATTTCATGTAAACCCCTTACGTCTCCTCCTTGAATTCTGATGTATAAAATAAGTGGTAAAATTGACATTTTTCTGGAGCATTTTCTCAACTGGTTGAGATTTTGCTTCCTGGCAATTGTCCTCAGTTTGGCTCAAATAAACTCGTAAAAGTTCCCTATAGGTTTGGATGTTTCTTATGTTAGGGTCACTCAAAGAAAAATGACTAATTCCCAAGATTGGCTTTACTCTAAGACTAACATCAATTCCTAGGCTTGTACACCCCACAATAAAATAAATAAATAAGAAAAAACCCACAAAAAACTGCAGAGATTAAGAGTTAAACCTCAGCCGATATTGACCCTCTGTTGGCAACCACGTAGCGCTGAGATGCCACAAAAATTAAATTAGGGTGCTTTGTAATAGATTTAGCACTTTGCTTTTAAATATTAACAAGACTGCCAGAGGGAGTAAGTTTATCAAGGGATAAGAATCCTAGCAGTACTCGCTTAGAGGCCAATTAACATTTCCCACCACACCCAACAACTAGTGTCTCTAGGGTTCAAGGTTGCTTAAGACCCTGTGGGTTTGTCAACAGAGGCCTCTGCCAGATAACTTCCTCCTCCACACAATGCGTCAGAGGCTGGGTGCACAGGGAGGCAAAGCCTGCCCTATTATAACCACCTGCCTGTATTTTGTTTTGCTTCTTCTGCTGTCTGCAGATCCCAGACCTCATGTGGCTATTTGATTTTTCGTCTCTCTTCTCACCTTGGCTTTCCCTTCTCACAGTTATTTTTATAATCAGCAAACGTCTACCATTCGTAGACTGTAGGTGGCCATCTGTGCTTTTCACAATTAGATCACTGTTAAAAAGGAGCAAAATTTTCAGCTCTAGACTTTACTTCAGCAATCTGGCAAATCATTCCAGAGGTGAGAGTATGGTGACTTCATCCATTGGGCAGGGTCACTGTGCTAATGAGGCCACCCTCCATCAAACCTAACTCCTGAAGTCTCTCAACTGTAGGCCCTTCAGGTGAGAGTGTTATTCCTGCCTCTCCCCACAGCCCAACCCCAGCCCCCAAAACAAAGCCTGGTACTTTCTGGATCTCTGCTCATAAAATGATTCATTCAGCTCACCGATGGGGATAACTGACAAATTTTTAAGAAATTAAAATATCATCATGTAAAAAATGAATTAAAAAAAAATACTGTTCTAGAAAAGCCGTGAACTATAGAAGAATAAACTAAAAACTCACCTAAAGACAAAAAAGACCAGGTAGCACCAATGATAACCTTCCACCTACATGACCCCTTTAAAGGGAGCCAGAGATTTTTTCTTGAAGTATCATTTGCTAATTTGTGGTTAGGGCACAACACACTTAAGAAAATGATGCTCAAGGCAGGACAATAATATGAAGTAATTTTATGAGATTATGTCTGCATGTGTGCTAAATAATTTATGCTGGGAGTGGTAATAAAAGCAGAAATGAAGTTGAGCTATTGATTGAAGACCGTACTAACCTTGTGTCCCAGAAAACAGAGGATGAATGAGTCAGTATCTCCAAGACAGCGCAAAAGAACCTGCCGACTGATCTCTTCCCTGTGGAAGTCCACCGCTCCTGCGGGCAGTGCTTTTCGCACTGGGCAGTCGTGTGGTGTCTGTGAACTCTGGGAAGCCCCAGGTCCTGGGCCAGCGCAGGCACGTGCAAAACAACTAGGAAGCCTGCTGAAGGGAGGGGAGGCGCCGCAGACAGAAGCCAGTGAACGGCCTGGCCTGGCCCGGGCAGGGGAAGTCCACACACAGCAGTTTCCGCTCTTTAACAGGACAGATTAAACAGCGTTCATACTCTGTGTTCAGGAGGCCTCGTGATCGCTGCTTTCTCATGAGCAGTGAAGGGGAGTCATCCTGAGGAGCCAAGAATTACTTCGACCTACATGAAAACATAATCATTCCAGGACTACGGGACTGGGGCATTCCAATCCCACCCTGGGAGGTATGTGTGCCTATGTTGTAGAAGTTGTTGTAGTTTTGCTGACTTCTTTGCTCCTTGTATTTTTATAGCTTTTTCAGAAAAAAACTTAAAAGTATTAGAGAGCAGTGCAATCTCCTGATGTCACCTGGGGAGCATGGGCTAAAAAACGAACCAACCACAAGGTGTCAAGGGTAGGCTAGTCACAACTGCACCGCCTACTGTGCGAAGCTGAGCCACACACACTGCACAAGTCCATCTTGAGTACGAGACAATCTCTGTCCCAAAAGTCTGGCCCTAAGAAAACACTACAGATACTCGGTCTGGTAAAAAGTTCCTCATCTCCTTCCACCCCTTCTTCCCCCCTCAGCACCACACCCCTACTCCAGTTCCTCCAAAGCAGCATTTCCAAAACAGCACCATTCTTTAATCCTCTGAGAACGCCAACCTTGGCTAAAGTGTCCTATTACTGCAGTACCTGCTACTCGTCAGTAACTCGATCCGGAACTCGTGGCAAGGACCAAGCAAGTGACGAGGGATGAAGCATTTTCTCTCGCGGGGGCCGCGATGTGTCCCCTACAAGTTCTAGCAAGTGCAGTGAGTCCCGAGCAAGCACGAGCGCTGAAACATTTTTTTTTCTCATCAAAATGTGATGAGCACAGGGTCTGACGAGTTCTGAAGCCAACGAGCACGGAGGTACAACTCTATTTCCAATTTTTTATCCCCTTTCGCACATTCAGACTGAGTACTACAATCTCTGATCTCGAAAGCTGGTGCAAACACTTGATGGTGATCACGCCAAAGCAAGACTTCTTTGCCCTGATGGGTGAGGCTCAGTTGGTTGGAGCATCATCCAGTAACCGAAAGGCTGCAGGTTCGGTTCCGGGTCTGGGCATGTATGGGTGAGAATAAAGAAAAAAGTAAGGCTTCTTTGATTCTATCTGATCTATCTCTGACTTCTGAAGTGGAACTATCTGCATAGGGAAAGAGTGTAAACTGCATTTTTATTACGCAGCTGAATGGATGACACAAAAATTTAATATCGCCAGAATGCAAGACAAAATAAGTCACGCTCTCCAAAATGCCATGAGAATTTGGCTGATACGATAGGTAAAATATCTTTAAAGGTTTATGTCAGCATGTGCTGCGAAAGACATTTTGTACCTGAGGACACAGAGTAAACACATTTTATTTCTTCAAAGCACAGAGGAACAGCAAGGCAGAGAATCAGATGACACTGGAAGGGAACTTCTATCTCCCCTGTCCTGATACGTCAATCAGATACGGCCTAAGGCTCCTGGGCTAAATTAAAAGTTAAAGGTCAACTTGGTTATTCATTTCCTAGAGACAGAACAATGGAATCAAGACAGAAAAGCAGAACCAATCCTGGAACTCCAACAGGACTGCGTGCATGTCACAGCATTATTTATAATCCAGGACAGACGGGTAATAATTCGGCTGGACAAGAGTTTAGGCCCTTTCCGGAGGTGACTCATCTACTGTTCAAAGAATGCAGGTGCTTTCCTATTGTAGCCACCAGCTAGGCACCAGCCCTAGGTCCTTAGGTGGACACATCACTGGTGTGGGCACTGCCTCTGAAGGGCAAAGCTTAAAACCAGCTGGCCGTGAGGTCTTGGAGAAAGCCTCCCAATGCATGCTTGATAGGAGGCACCATCTCTGAGCCCTGGAAGCCGTCCAGGAGCTCAGTCTTTGTGAGGACAGAGCGAGACAGGACACGTCCCAAGGGCACACTGTCATCAAACTTCCTCCTTGCTCAAGCCTTATGCGAGAAAAAAAAAAATTGGAGTAAGGGGTTTCATTTAATTCTGATGAAGTAGATATGATTTCAGCTTTACATAAAAAGAAGCCAAGAGACCATCAGTGCCTTGATGTGGCTTAAATGCTCCCGCCACGTTTGCCGCCAAGGCCTTGGAGATCCTTGGCCTCCGCGTGTACTTCAATATGCTATTGCTGTTACCGCTAATGAGCAAAGGGGAAAATTCTCAGGGCTCCCGGAGCCCAACGCAAAGCCCCCTCCAACGTCCCTGATATATTAATGTAATCCTCTGCCTGCTAATTACATAAAAAAAAGAAAAATTTTAAAATCTAGGGCCAAGACCCAAAGCTAACCACAACTCAAAAGGAAAGAACAATGGATACTTTGATCTTCCTTTTCAACTTTGATTACAGCTGATGGTTTTCAGCACTGCCTGGATGACTCAGTGAATGATGGGAAATGACCTGAAAGGTCTACTGGAAAGGCCTACACCCGGGCTGTGTCTTGGAAATAGCCTCTTGCCCCTAATTTTCTTCTCAAAAATTTTTTGACAAAGGTTTGTTGTTTTTTTTTTTTGCAATTGCCAGTCCTGAAGTTAGGCTAAAAATTATTTTTCATTCTATCCTTCATCATTCTCTGCCACCACAGAACACTGCCGAGACTTGCCTATGAGGCTGAAAGTTGGTTAAACAAACACCACCTTGTTCACATGTCAACTGTGCTTTCCGTGGACGCGACTCCTGATCCCCGCAGATGAGTGAGGCTCTCCCTCCACGCGCTCCCTGCCGTAAACCCTGGAAACAGACAGTGGTCACGGCCACACAACACTGTGAGTGTGCTTAATGCCACGAGACTGTACATTTAAAACAGTAAGTTTCATGTTATATGTATATAAAAATCAGAATTGTAACTTAATAACACTGAAAGTGGTCAATTATAAACTTAACCCAAAGGGCATGAAGGTCCTGAACTTGAAATACACTTAAGAGCCGAAACGATCAACACCCCCGAAGTGTCCAAACGGTCCAGACGAAGCTGCAGTCACTCTCACTCTTCCCGTCCCCCCGTCCGTCTCGTGACTTTAAATACCAGACGCTGGCCGAGACTCCCAGACCTATCAGCCCGGCCTTGACTTCCACCCTGAAGCTGGTCGGTACACCAGCTGCATCCTCATCACCCAACAGTCCCTCCAGCCCCCAGTCCTGCTCCACCTGTGTGTGGTCTTCCTGTCCTGGTTGAGGGTACTCTACCCTTTCACCCTCAGCCCTGCACAGTCTCCTAAACCAGGCAGCCAGCAGCAGCCTTTTAAAACGGAAGTCAAACGATCTCACTCCTCTCTATTCAAAAACCTCATCTCACTCAAGAGTAAAAGTCAAACTCCGGACAACTGCCTACAAGGCTCCAAACCAGGAGTCAGCAAACGCTGGGGGCCAAATCCTGCCCACTGCCTATTTTGGTAAACAAAGCAGGGCCGGAGCACTGCCACACCTACTCCTTTGTGTGCAGTATCAGTACAGTACGGTCTCTGACTGTGTCAGAGGCGGACTTGGGTGCTTGCTGCCCACCGCAAAGCCTAAAGTGTATGCGTGTGGCCACTGAAGTCTGCCCATCTCTGCTCTAAATGATTTGTGCCCCATCCTCACCTCTCTGTTTTGGGGGGAAGGGGGAGTTGGGAGGGTTTGTCAAATGATCTTTCATTGAAGTATCTTCCTTTGTAGTTCTTAACCAGCCGGGCATTCCACTGCACCACTGCTGACGTCATCTAGATGCCGTGAGGGTGGCCGTCCTCAGCATTGCGGACCGCAGACTGAGCCATCCCCAGGGTCTCTCTAATGGTTCCAAAGAATTCTCCAGCTAACGTGCCGTGCCGCATCTGTCTGGCAATGGTGACAATCTCCCTTTTGCTTCTTTCTGTCTTGTGGCGGTTCTTTGAGGGCTTCTGATGATCAGGGCAGGGGCAGAAGGCATGACCTCAACCCGAGCCTGTCTGTTCTGAATGGTCCACTTCACTACTATCCTCACTCCTCTTCTTACTCTCCGCCCACTGGCTCCACTCCAGACCCACGGGCCTCCTGGCAGTTCCGGGATACACCAGGCAAGCTCCCACCTCAAGATCACAGCCCTGGCTGCTCTCTGGCTGGGACGCAAACCCCCTGTCCCCCATCCCACCCTCCAAGTGCAAGGCTTGCTGGTGCAACTCCTGCAAGTCTTCCTTTAGCTGTCACTTCAGCGAGACGTTCCCTAACCACACTATGGTTAAAACTGCAACCCCTGCTTACCCAAAATCCACTTATCCACACTTTCCCCTTCTCTGCTTATCTTTCTCCATTAGCACTACCTGCCAAATGATACATAATTTTCTTTTTGTCTGACTTGACCCCTACACACTAGAATAGTTCCATAAGGGCAGAGAACTCAGTATGTTTTAGTTATGTATCCAGCAGCTACAGCGGTGCCTAGAATACAGTAGCAACCCAATAAACATTCGTTAAAGATCGGTTTCTCAATCAGAAAACCCAACCCCGCTCTACAGCAGGAGCACCGCGGAGGGATCTCTCCTCCTCACCGTGCTGAGCTGCTGCTGTAACACTCTACTCTGACTCAGCACCTGAAAGGCATCATGGGAAAGGAGGACCATCCACAGGCCGTGCATTATTAATATGAGCCTTGGCATGGAAGCAGCATGATTTGGAAAACAGGAAAATGTCCGCAGAGTACAAGAAAGAGCAGCAAACAGCTTAAACAATTTTTGGCAGTGTCGTACCATTCAGAAAGGGCCCTTCTAAGTCACTGTTCTTCTAAGTGGTTGGTCTTTTTCTCTTTTAACCCCAAGTTTTCGCCCTGATTCTGATCCCTTTATGGCCTTGCTGCCTTAAAATTCAGAGTGGATTTCTGTGTGTCAGTTTGCTCCTGTCGATGTCGAGAGTGTACACGTGTTGGAGCACAATGAACGCAGGCTGCAGCAGCGGCCCTCTGTAAAAGCGCAAGGGTATACGTTGGCAGGCTGGAACGGTTTGCATCACCTAGAATCAAGAGTCTGTCTTCTCGCCCCGACTGCTGTGGCTCAGTGAGCTGGGTGTCGCCCCGCAAACCGAGAGGTTGCCAGTTTGATTCCTGGTCAGGGCACAGGCCTGGGTTTCTCTCACACATTGATGTTTCTCTTTCTCCCTCTCCCCCAAAATAAATTAAAAAGTAAAAAGGAGTCTGTCTCTTCATCCCTACAACAACTGAGCATTTGGCCTACACCCCCAAATCTCAACAGGAAAGCTAATGGTGAAAAACTCCATTCACTCTTGTAACTACTTGGGGAGCCCTGAATCTGCCATCTAGCAATCAGGAGAGAATGAAAGTCAATGACTGAAGTAACTTGGAATTCAATTCTACATCTCCTGCAATATGTATCAAATTAGGAAAACTAATTCCTCCTCTTAGCCCAGTGGTTGGCAATCAGGGGTCATTTTGCTCCCTAGAGGACATTTGGCAATATCTGGAGACATTTCTGGTTGTCACGAGCTGGGGGAGAGGAGTGATATGGGATCTAGCAGGTAAAAGGCCAGGGATGCTGCTAAACATCCTACAATGCACAGGACAGCCCCCGACAACAAAGAAGGGCCCAGCCCCAAACGGCACTAGTGCCGGGACTGAGAAGCTCCGCCTTAGACAAGCCATTTAACTTCTTTGTACTAACACTTTTAAATTAACCACTGTTAAACAAAAAGCACAGTAGTAATGTACAAGTAAATAGTTTGCACTGGCTGGTTCACATTTAGGTTAATAAACATGTGTTTTCAATTCCCTTTAAATTGGACACGTCTTCCTTAATATATGGAGCACAGACTAACATCTTTTCTACAACATAAGGAATAAAACAAATGAGCAAGATTTCCATAAAGCAGCGTTTGCTTCTGACTGTGACTGGGTACCTTGCTGCAGACAAGGGATCCCTCAGAGAATAACTAGAAAAGCCAGGTAAAATACAAAAAAAAAAAAAAAAGTCTGAAGACCTTGGAGAGCTGCTGAGGCAATTAGGGCTTGCGGGGACAAAATCCTGGAGAAGGATGAGCCCCTGGGAGTGAGCCAACATGCTGCAGCCGGTCTGTCCCCAAGGCACTTGCCAATTCTGGGTACCAAAAACAAGGCTGAGGAAACAGGCAGACACTCTGGGCACAGGACTAGGGCCACTGCTAAGCAGCAGCGAAACCAGAATTTTTGTCAGCATCTCACATCTGAAGAAACAAAAATAGGAACTTAAGGGGCCAGAATCCTGGTGAGAAGATTTGAGAGAGGGCTCCCCTTAATAGGTCAGGAGGCTAGGAGACCAAACGGAAAGCCTCTGAAGAGCACAGGAGAGTTTCCAGCCACCCCAAGTGCTGAGGAGACAAAGGTACGTCTAGGACACACCATGGGAGAAGGGTCTCGAGGAAAACCTCAGGTTCTCGGCTGGAACTCCCGCAGGGCGACCCCCAAGGGTCCTTACCACAACCACACCCTCACTTTGGTCAGGGACCCTTAATCACTGATGGGATAAATGGGACCAGTCCCCATCAGGTCTGCCTAGCAAATGGAGAGAGCCTTCCCTAGAGGAGGATAAAAAATCTAGGGCCGCTACAACTTCTTACACACGACGTCCAGCTTTCAGTCGATATTGCCAGGCGTGCCGAGGGACAGAACCAAATGGCCGAGTATCGGAAGAAGAAACGGACAATAGGAAAAGATCAACAGGGAATAAGAGATGCTGCAGTTATCGCCCCTGAGACTTAACAATAACTACATACAAGAAAATAAAATGAAAAAGAAAAAAGATGGGGAGAAAATGGAAAACCACTGTAAAGTCGAAATCTATAAAAAAAAAAAGTATCAAATAAAAATTCTAGAACCGAGAAATACAGCAATCAAAGTTACTTTAATAGGTGGTTTCAATATTGGAGTAGACACAGCAAAAAAGAACGAGTGAACTAGAAGACAAGACAACAGAGAATGTCCAGGCTGGAGGGTGGAGAACAGGGGAGGTGAACAGAAACGTATGGATTCGTGCTGAGTGCTAGCCTCAGGAAGTGCCCTGGGAAAATAGTGTATCCACGGATCTTCTACGTGGAAATGAACGCAGGTGCTGCCTCTTCGACAATAATACAAGGTTTACACCGCTTGGCCATTTCCAGGACAGTACGCTAACCAGAAGAATAATCTTTGACTCAGGGAGAAAGACACGGAGAGATCCTTAACCTAGTAAAGATGAAGGATCCAGGAGCTCTCGGCTCGCTCCTGCGCAGTCTTAACCTTCAAGTGACCAAGGCAGTGTCAGATTAAAATGGCTCTACTTCTGTCCGATCATCGCATCTAGAACCTTAACGGTACTAATTCGCAACATTCCTTTAACCAACATTTTACTATAAAAAATTTCAAGCATACAACAAAGTTGAAAGAATGTTAGTAAACACCCATATATACTCACCATCTTTTTTTTTAAAGATTTTATTTATTTTTAGACAGAGAGGAAGGGAAAGAGAAAGAGAGGGAGAGAAACATCAATGTGTGGCTGCCTCTCGCACGCACCCCCATGAGGACCTGGCCTACAACCCAGGCATGTGCCCTGACTGGGAATCGAACCAGCGACCTTTTTCATAGGCTGGCAGTCAATCCACTGAGCCACACCAGCCAGGGCTATACTCCCCACCTTATTCTACTCTTAAGTTTCTTATCACAAATATGTCTATCTATCCATTCATCAATTCATTTTATTTTTTCATGCATTTCCAAGTATTTTGCAGAGATCAGTATACTGCCCTCTGAATACTTCAGCATATATATCATTAATAAGAGATCAATATTTGCATATTTTTCACTTTTTGGTGTAAGATTTCATAAAATTAGTGTACATTTGCTGAGTTCTGACACCTATGTGACCCAAATCCCTATCAAGACAGGAAACATTCCCATCATCCCTGAAAGTCTCCTCAAGCCCCTTCTCAGTCAATTCCCACGCTCATTTTCACCTCCCAGAACAAGTGTTACAGATAACCCACTATTCTTCAGAACTGCATTTTGAACAATTTTTAAGTCTCTGGTGTAAAGAGTCAATCTTAGCCCTCACCAGGTGGCTCGATTGGTTGGAGTGTTGTCCCTGCACCAAGAGGTTGCAGGTTCGATTCCTGGTCAGTGCACATATCTAGGTTGTGGGTTCTATCCCCGGTCGGGGCACCTAAGGAAGGCAACAGATAGTTCTCTCTCATATCTGTGTTTCTCTCTCTCTCTCTCTCGACCTTCCTCTCCCCCTAAAATCAATAAACTTATCCTCGGGTACAAAAAAAGAAGTCAATCTTAGAAACATAACGAAGAATTCTCACTGTTGGATTTCAGTTTTACCTAAAATTTGTTATTCCTTGAACATTTGGCCTTCCCTTCTGCCTAGGACCAAACCCAATCTTCCTTTTCTTGCCAAGAATGAACTGCTCTCTCTGCTGAGAACTAGTTACCTGGCTTTATCTGGCAACCAGATAATTTAACCTAAATTAGCAGAGTATGCCAGTACGCTGATCCTAGAATATTACTTAGCAGATAAGTGATCAAAACAGTGCTTCCTGAACCAGGCAAAACTTCCTGGAGGGTCAGGTAACTTATTTCTATTTCTGAGACTACCTACTGATGGGAGAATATGAGTCATCTGATAGAAACGAAGGTGCACACCGTCAGCCTGCTCTAGGTGTTACTGCTGTACAAAACACACACACACAAAGGGGTGTTCTCTGCCCTGGCTGGTGTGGCTCAGTTGTTGGGTGGCATCCCACTGCGGAGAGAAGGGTCACCAGTTCGATTCAGGTCAGGACACATGCCTGGGTTGCCCACACCTGGGCTGCCGGGACACGTGCAAGGGGTGGCCCATCGATGGTTCTCTCTCACATGTTTCTGTCCCTCTCTTTCTCCCTCCCTGCCGCTCTTTCTACAAATAAACTTTAAAAATCTTTTGTAAAAATTAAAAAGAGAATGTTCTTCTATGGCATATGGTAAAGTCCACATTTTCTTATAGGACTGAAAACCTGACAAGCCATTTTGCCTCTAGAATATACTTTTAACATTTTCATTTTGTACATGAAACTGTATATATGATGTGAGCTCAATTACGTTTTTGAAAAATTACACATACCAAGAAAGAAAGAGCACCAAAATGTTAATAATGAATTCATTGTTTTGGGGTTATGAGATTTTAGGCTGTTTTTTTCTTCTTTATGCCTTGCTGTATTTTCCAAATTTCCTATGTTGACTATATCATTTATATGATGATCCAAAATAAATAAAAACCACCGTAGGAAAAAAAACAGCCCTTGCTGTACCGGTCCTGCGTGGCTCCCATCACACTCCGATTAAGGAGCTAAGTGCCCTGTGCACCTGTCTCAGCCCTGCTGCTCCCCCAAAGACACAAATAACCTGGTTTTTCCAGCAACAAAGCACCTCGTCCCATGTCTGTAAGGGGAGCAGGCAGTAAGGAATTCAACTGTTTCCAACGTGTGCCCCTACAGTCATGCTTTCTCATGGTATATCCCCATCTGCCAAGTTTTTTTTAACTTATTCCCTGTAGTCTGCATTATAAAAACAATAAGCATGTTGAGTGTGCTTTTTCTATTTATACACAAGCCTCTCTCTGCCTCATCCCCAATCAAAAAAAAAACAAAAACAAAAACAAAAACCTGGTGTCATCATATCATCATCATCACCATCATATCACCACCCAATGTCAATTTCATAAAAACCCTTGGTTTAGGAATTACACTGGGAATCGGTGCTAGTCCTGATATTGTCTGGGAGATGCAGCCAACCCTTTACCACCTCTAAGGTTCCATCTCCCCGTCTGTAAAACACAGAAGTTGTTCCAATAACCTCGAAAATCCTCTCCCACTCTCTTATGTTGTTGTCCTTCAGATCCTGTTATATTCTATACCTGTGAATTAGTCCTGAAAACACACCTAAGCTTACAGTCTCCCAATAGGCAGAACATCAATCATAGGAGAAGCTAACATGTATTAGCTATAGATATGCTTGTGGTTGCCAGGGACCTTGGTCAGCACTTTCCTATGAGGTTGGAACTATCACCGTCCCATGAAGAAACTGATGTAGGTTCAGAATGGCTCAGTAACTTGCCCAGAGTCACAAGTTGCAGAGCTGGGACAGGAGCTCAGGAGGTGTGGCCCCAGAGCTCACTGAGGTTTCTGTCTCCCAGGTGCAGGCAAACTGCCTTTGTCCTAAAGAGAGCACAGCAAGGCACCGTAGACCTTGAGTGTTTCTCAAGGTCTGCAAGGGCAGCTTTCTACATTCTGATTTCTAGGGGTCTGAGAATTGAGCATATACTTATTATTCCCACAGTTATAAACACATCAAGAAACAAGCTTCCTTTCCTCACCACTTTCAAAAGCCTGGGGGACAGTCTGTGTGTTATGTTCAGATGTGATTGGCTCAGCTCCATGGGTAGAACGGAGTGCAGATAAGGTTATGGTGCCAGTTTGACCGCAGGGCAGGCCTGCAGCTTTGCAGAAAGAACAGCTCTGCCCGAGGAGTAGCCTTGGGGAAGTTCCCCACACAAACACCGAACACCAGTCCCAAGGGAGAGCTGATGTGAAGGGGGACAAAGGTGCCAAACAATCTCTGCACCTAAAAATTCCTCAAAATCACATGATGGACACCCACTCTCAACATAGCAAGTACTCACATCATTCCATTCACAAAAAATAACAGAACGGAGATGGGCTGACAAAGTGAGTAAGCTCAGCAGAAGTCTAAGCTGCTCTTCCTTAAACAGCATCAGACAGCCCTGACCTGTGTGGCTCAGTTGATTGGGCACGGTCCCACAAAGCAAAAGGTCGCCGGTTTGATTCCCAGTGATTTCTGGTTGGGGCATGTGCCTGGGTTGCGGGTTCAGTCCCCAGTCGGGGCGCGTATGAGAGGCAACCGATTGATGTTTGTCTTTCACACTGACGTTTCTCTCCCTGTCTTTCTCCCTCCCTTCCCCTCTCAGTACGTATGAATGAATGAATTGAATGAATGAAAAAATAAATGGCATCGGGCAGCTTAAGTATACTTTAAGACCTTAATTTTCACATTAGTTTCCAAAGAGAAGTCAGAAAAGAATCCTCATCCTTCCAAGTGTCCTTTCTGTTATAAAGACAGAAACTGTGCCTGATGGATCAGTAAAAGAAATGGGCTTCCCTGGGCTTCACACCCGCCACCCCTTTGAGCCTGATCTGGTAATACAGTCATTTGTCAGTGTTTCCAGACAGCTAATCACATCTGTTTTTCTTCCTCTAACTACAACTTTCGAAAGTTCCCACGTCCTCTTCTTAAATCAAAAGGAATCAAAAACAGTCAATGAAAAACTTGGTCTAATCACACGGATCCTGATCCTGCGGCTGCAGCACAGCCTCTTCAAGAGCATGGGCTCTAAGGGGGGAAAAAGCAGGCTTGGGTTCAAATTCCAGCCCTTCCAAGTTAGGAGGCCTTGAACAAATTAGTTGCCTCTCCAAGCCTGGTGTCCTTGTCTGTAAAACACCACATCTCAGGGCTGGGGTGCTGATAGGATAATACATGCAAAACACCCATAGAAAGGGCTCAGCGAATGGAAGCAGCACCCGTTACCACTGCTGGGTCGGGAGACAGGAAGATGGATTATTGAACTAGAAGCAGGGGAGAGACGGAAATGGAAACTGCTGACCAGTGTAGTCACTTCTGGGAAATAGGCTTTCTCAAACACCAGAGTCCCTGTGTTAGTCACAGGAAAGACTGAAGAGGGGGACAAAGCTCACCACACTGATGTGGGCAAAATGTTTCACTTTGTCACCTTCTGGTTGCCTAAAAATGTGCAGTCTATAGGAAGAAATCAAGAGTACCCTGTGCATCAAGAGACACAAAAATAGTCTAAAAAGAATTTCAGGGAGGTATGGTGACTATATTTTCAGAATGCAAAACCAGGTTAAATGGTTAGGAAAAATAATGCCCTCCCCCACTGAATTTATTTATCAAAAGGTTTTATAAAACCCCTTACCCTTCACCCTTTCTTCCAAAAACAATTCAGTTCTAAAACTATTAGGTGGGGCCAAGCCAGGTAGGTATGTGTGCCAGGGGCAGCCAGGGGAGACCCAGTGGGCCATAGTGGGCTGCTGAGCACAATAGGACGAAGGGGGTCCCAATGCATGAGGCGTCAGAGCAAGGAAGAGTGAGGACAGCATCCGGTAGGGAAGAGGGGGATGCCAGGGTGGGGTACCAGAGCACAAGCAGGCGCAGAGGAGTGTCCACACAGGGAGGATGGAGCAGCCTGGTGCAGGCTGCAGAGCCCACAAGGACTAAGGAGGGCATCCTTGCTGGTAGATGGCCTGGTACAGGGTGTGGGAGCTCAAGAAGGGTGGGGAGAAAGGACAGCCCAGCCAGGAGAACTGAGCTGTTTGGTGTGAGAAGGATGTCCAAAAAGAGACTGGCAACAGAGCAGCACAGTCACACCTGAGATACTGATCAAATAAGTAGACGTATTAAGGAAAATGGGGGTTAGGACTCTCACTGTCAGAGAGGAGTTACAAATATGGAAATGGAGAAAACTGGAACAGATCCTGAGGCGTTAGATTTAAATTGTGGGTACCGGTGTGAACTCAGGATTTCCATATAAATACATGTAGAACTAAATATGGACGGCAATGTGTGCATGTGTGCATACATGTGTTCCATACGTACAGTATACACTGAGAAGGCCCAGAAGCCACAACTCTCCAACCGCAGTGAGCGCACCCGTTCTCCGCTAAAAAGAATCTGTTCTTTGGAGAAATGGGTGAGTCTAGGTCTGGGATAAGGAAAGCACAAAATGTGCCTAAAGAAGTGTTCAGGAATGATGGGTATGGCCCTGGCTGGTGTGGCTCAGTGGACTGAGCCCAGCCTGCAAACCAAAGGGTCGCTGGTTCGATTCCTAGTCAAGGCACGTGCCTAGGTTGTGGGCCAGGTCCCCAGTTGGGGGCGTGTGACAGGCAACCACACACTGATGATTCTCTCCCTCTTTCTCCCTCCCTTTCTCCGAAAATAAATAAATAAAATCTTAAAAAAAAAAAGAATGATGGGTACGTGTAAAAAGGACAGATGTTAGGGCAAAGGGGTTCCCACTGGCCTAACCAGGACAAGTGAGCATGAACATGACAGTAACATTAAAGTCACAAGCTCATGCTCATAAAAATAAGTAAACTTTAAAAATTAAAAAGCACGGGTCCATCCTGACAGAGAGTTACTGCAGGTGGAAAACCGGGGCAGGTACCACCTCAATCTGGTGATCACAGTGAGTATCGTCAGCTACGGGACAAATCACAGTCCCATGTCACCTGACAGGACACATTAGATGGACACACATACCCACTTCTGTGATTTTGCTGCCAAAGGTGCATACATTGGATCTAACCGTGAGGCAACATCAGACAAACCCGAAGCGAGGACATGCCACAGAACAGCTGGCCTGTCTCTCTGTCAAGGTCATGGAAGTCAAGGACAGACTGAAGAAGTTCTCCAGACTTTCCCGAAGGAGACTGAAGAAACCTGAAAACTAAACACAGTGGGTGATTCTGAACTGAGTCTTTCAGAGATCATGTCAATTTCTTACTCGAATGGTCGGACTGTCCTTTGTTGGAATGTCCTTGTTCATTTTAAAACACACTCTAACATCTGGGGGTGATGGGACGTCACATCACCCAACAGCTCAAGAAAAAGTCACTGTACTATACTTGCAACTCCACCATAAGTCTGAGATTTCAACACTTTTTTAAAATCACTTTTTGTAAAGTTTACATATTTATACAAATTACATCACATTTTGTCTTGTAAGACAGTTCTGCTACAATGCTTATTTTGCTTTGTTTTTAAAATGCACATTTGTTCCAGCACAACTGATATGTTTGGGAACAGTATGAGCATAACTGGAATTTCACATTTGCTTTGCACGATTTTGCTCACGAGGAACACCCGGAACACTACACCTGGCCGAACAGACACGTATGTGCACACTTCTATACATACCTCAAACATCTACCAGCGGCCTCAGTTCCCCAGGTAGGCAGGTGCCTCACACGCCTCTCTCACAACTTTCACTGGCTATGACTCTCGGTGCGACTTCAGTTACCTTCTGCCCACTACTTCTCAACAACTCACACACTGCAGCCCTTCCGATGCCAACTTTCACAAGGAAACTTGTTTTTTTCAAAGAAAGGTGCCCTATCCGTGGTTTTTCTTAACGTGTGAAACCGTGCTGATGTTTTCATTACGTTCCTTTTTAAAAACGTGTCACCAGTGAGGTTTTGAGTGTTGTGTGCCTAAACCCCATCTTTTCCGTAAGCTCTATGGCTTGATTGTTTTAATTCTTCTTTTATGTCCTCCCCCAAAGACATTTTTTTATTGCTTTTAGAGAGGAAGGGAGGGACAGAAACATCGATGCAAGAGAAGCGTCGACTGGTTGCCTCCCGTACGCACCAGGACCCAGGATCGTTTGCACCCAAACTGGGGACGGGACCCACAACCTAGGTCTGTGCCCTGACCGGGAGTCAAACCAGCAACCCTTCGGTTACGGGACGATGCCCACCAACTGAGTCTTATGGGCCAGGGCAGCGCTATGGCTCTTAATCAACCATTTTGTGCAGCATGGTGATTTTCAGGAACACTTAAGTCATGTTACAGCAGGACCGTTCAATGTGATCACGTTTACAAAAAAGAACAAATTGCAGGATATCAACAGTGTCTCCGTTCTCTCCACACAGGTATTTTAAACCCTGGCTGGTGTGTGAGCTCAGTGGATTGAGTGCTGGCCTGAGGTCTGAAAGGTCGCCTGTGCTATTCCAGGGCAGGGCACGTGCCTGGATTGCAGACCAGTCCCCTGGTTGGGGGTGTGCGAGAGACAACCAATGGGTATTTCTCTCACACATTGATATTTCTCTCCCTCTCTTTCTCCTTCCCTTCCTGCTCTCCAAAAAGTAAATAATTTTTTTAAATGACACTCTCTTATTTAAATAAATAAAAAGAGGGCAGAAAAAGAAAATATCCCATTTAGTTTCAACCTAATCATGTCTAACCCAGAAGCAAAGGACTATGTTGGGTTTTCCCTATGTCTAATGTTCCAGGTGAGATCTTCCAAAGGGCTAGGAAGTGCCGGGTCGGCCTAGAGAACACCACCTAAGTTAACTTCAATTATACGTTTAATTCCTTGAACTACAGATTCAGAGGACAACATGTGCCACACGGCTACATGTGACAAAACAAAGGAAATAAGGGAAGGAATGTGCATGGTTAATGCGGCCCGAGCCGTCCAACCTTTGGTTTCTGCCCGCTGATCTGATGTGTCTTTGAACAGCTCTCTCATCCAAAGCTTAATGACACTTAGTGAACTGGAGTAAAAATACCAACCTGGATAAAACAATCACTAAGTACAAACAGGTTTCTGAGAAAGCCTTTATTTCAGCTTTGTAGAATCCGATCAAAAGAGGAGAGCGATTGAATATTGAATGTTCATATTAAATTAGCCACACTGTTAAAACATTCAGAGGAGTTTGAAATTCCTCTATTTAATTTTTTTAATAATACTTAGGAATGAGATTAAATCAACTTGCAACCGAAGGGGCTAGAATTTCCCACCAGGTTCCCCATATACTGGTTGGTAAACACAGCAAGTGTGTTTTCTTTATAGTTTTCCTCTCAAGAGCTTCTTGCCAGAAATAATCTGATGTGAAGGCACTGTGTGGAGTTATACTGGGGAGGCCCCGAACTAACCAGGAGAAGGTGTTACAGCAAAAGAACAGAGGAGGTTATTCTGGCACGAACCCAGCACTTACTAAATTGCTGCTACCCTCCTAAAATTAGTTCCCTTGGCCTAGCAGTTCCTAGGTACAAATTTTTCAAATATCTATGTGTGTATAAAAGATGAGACAGAAAAAAAAATGAAAACACTTGTGATGAAAAGATGACTGTGAATAAATTATTTCACTTCCTTCCATCATCTGTAAAGTTGATTTACTAATTTTAAAATACTGTTCAACGGCACAAGGGTGGTAGCCAGTTAGGTTCCGATTAAACACGATTCTGGGATGTTTCTGATGACACGCGCTTACATAAAGAATCTATGTTTGTTCAAACGTCACAATAAAACGGTCGGTTTTTCACACATATAAGACAACCTGAAACTAGAGCTTCTATCTATGCAGACTGCTCTACTATTTTTTTTTAAGATTTTATTTATTCATTTCTAGAGAGAGGGGAAGAGAAGGAGAAAGAGAAGGACAGAAGCATCAATGTGTGGTTGCCTCTCAAGCGCCCCCTACTGGGGACCTGGCCCGCAACCCAGGCATGTGCCCTGACTGGGAATCAAACTGGCGACCCTTTGGTTCGCAGCCCGTGCTCAATCCACTGAGCTACACCAGCCAGGGCTGCTTTACTGTCTTAATAACAGGACTATTAAATTAATAGAATTAACAATACTCAAATTAAGCTGGTAGTGGTGTTTAATTTGTAGCTACTGAGGAATGTCACTAAACATACCCCACAAAATCTGCGCCAAATAAGTCTTAAAAGAGGTATTTTTCCCGTTCTTTCCAGTGCAAGCTTTGCACTTGGTTTTGGTCAAAGCTGATGCAAACAGCTACGGAAATTAGCATTATAATTCTCAGAAAAAAATGCCAAGGGAACCAAAAGAACACAGGTGGTACACACGCCAGCAGCAATCGTCTGCTCCCAGGGCACCTCGGAGCCTTCAGCATCCTTGCCCACAGCACCTGCTCCTCCGGCTCAGCCCAGCCTCGCGGGTACCACCACAGCATGCGAAGGCTTATCCTTTGCAAACATGCTGACCCTTGCTCTTCCAGATCGAAATCTCTAGGGTTTAAATGCAGGACAGGTTAATGGAAAAAATTAAAGCCTCCAGAAACTTTGCTGTAATTAACTGCTTCAGTCCTGCTTGGCTATGTACCAGTTCATCAGAGTGACACATCAGCAGGAAGTCCCCTTCCTTCCCTTTCTCACTCTGTTCCAACAGAACACTGACTGAGGTTGCAAACATGTGGCAAATGTCCTCTCCTTTAACCCTCACAGCAGTCCTGTGCTAACAGACTGTTTGCCTTCCCTTTTTCCACAGTGAGAACACTCACTTCAAGAGATTTGAGCAAAAATGAGACCCAGTCATTCAGAAGCTTTAAAAATCCAGACAAATTAGCCAAAGCCTGTACTTATATTCTGGTTTGCTTTGTGTTTAATTGCTGCTTTTTGGGGGTGGGGTGGGGGAAGAGGGAGGTCATTTAGGCCCTGTCACCTTTATATTTTTCATAAATATAAAGGTCACATCAAGCCCTGGCTGCTGTGGCACAGTGGGTTGAATGCCTGCCTGTGAACTGAAAGGTCACCGGTTGATTCCTGGTCAGGGCACATGCCTGGGTTGCCAGCCAGGTACCCAGTTGGGGGTATGTGAGAGGTAACCCATCGATGGATCTCTCACACCACGTTTCTCTCCCTCTCTTTCTCATGCTCTTTCCCCCTCTCTAAAACTAAATAAATAAAATCTTAACAAAAAAAAGGTCACATCGAAAAATTACCTTTGTTCACAGAGGTCCATTAGACTATTCACTCTACTTCTGTGTATGTTTGAAATTCTTTCTAACAAAATAAAATAAGGAAAAACATTATCTTAAACATAAAGCCAACCAGAAAAGTGGCTCTTACCCCTAGGTGTCACATGAAATTCAAATAAATCCAAATCTTTTCATTCACACAGATCTTAAGACTTCTAGACACTTACCACCAGAATGAAAAGGCTGCCACGCCAAGCCGGCAATGAAACCAAACCAAACCAAACCAACACTCAAACCACAACATTCCACTTCCTCCCAGATTCGCACTCAGACGCACGCACGCACGCACACTGCGCAATGAAGGACTCTGCTGGTCCCTTCCACGTGGGTGTGCCCACCCCACGGGCCACACGTGGCCCAGGATGGCTATGAATGCAGCCCGACACAAAATCGTAAATTTACTTAAAACCTTTTCTGTGCTCATCAGTTTTCGTTAGTGTCTGGGTATTTAACGTGTGGCCCAAGACAACTCTTCTTCTTCCAGTGTGGCCCAGAGTCAGCAACAGCTTGGACAGCCCTTTTGCTTAGCGACTGGTGAATGCCTGCCTGACACTTGTCAAGCTCAGGCTTTCGCTAAAACATAACCTTAGTCACAGAGGCAAGGGGATTTCTACCTTCCATAACAGCATGGAGTCCTCGAGACTAGCTGTTTACGAGCAACAGACTTACTTTCTATACCATCCATGCGGGTGTCCGGTTTCAGAAAGTGTTCCTTCCTCATCTATCCTTGGAAGAAGTACAATATTAAACAATTTCTCGTTGCCTAGGCAAAAACGATCTCTGCAATTCAAGACAGGCAAGCATATTCAAGACATAAAGGTACAAGCATTACCATAAAGTTAAAAACACCAAAGCTATTAACCTAAATACTTTTCTAACAAAAATCAGAAACCAAGTTCCTAGCAATGTGTAAGAATTTTTGTATCTGCCTCATCTTGAACAAGGACTGTTTTCCTACGTTTATCAATTTTTTAACCTAAATTTCAACTTTAGGTACAAGACAAACCATCAATACATTCATTTGTGATTTGAAATTTCAAAGCATTATCATACACATACTATGTGAGATACAAAGTGCTTCAAATGGCTGAAATCCATGTTTAGTCCTAAATGGGTAAAACGTAAAACTCCTCCTTGTCACGTGCCCACAAACCAGGCCCTCGCATAACCAAGTATCGGACTGCACTGCGCACAATTAATCTGAAGCTATACTGTGAATCATACTTTCAGTTAGAGTTAACATTTTACAAATCCATCATGTTTTCATTTAATCCTTTTAGGTTCTCACCTTGAATAGTACATCAACCTTTAACTTAACCCAAATGATCAGGGAACTGGCTAGTTGTACCTTTCAGGACCTCCAATTTTCTGCATCAACCTTACTTCGCTAACTTAAAATATTTACTGAGCAACTACTGTGCGCCCAACCAGTGTTCTAGGCACTAGATATACAACAGTGAACATACAACAAGCAAGTATTCAAAGTGATGAAAGGCAAGGACCTACAACCAAGATGACTCTATCCAGCAAAGCTGTCATTTAGAATAGAAGGGCAGATAAAGTGCTTCCCAGATAAGGTCAAGTTAAAGGAGTTCATCATCACCAAGCCCTTATTATATGAAATGTTAAAGGGACTTATCTAAGAAAAAGATCAAAACTATGAACAGTAAAATGACAACAAACTCACAACTATCAACAAATGAACCTAAAAAAACAAAAACTAAGCGAACAACTAGAACAGGAACAGAATCACAGAAATGGAGCTCACCTGGAGGGTTAGCAGCATGGAGGGGGTGGGGGGAGAATGGGAGAAAAGGTACAAGGATTAAGAAGCATAAATGGTAGGTATAAAGTACACAGGGGGAGATTAAGAAGCCAAAGAACTTACATGCACGACCCATGGACATAAACTAAGGGGGGAATGCTGGAGGGAAAGGGTGTACCGAGCAGACGGGTATAAAGGGGAAAAAAATTGGGACAACCATAATAGCATAATCAATAAAATATACTTATAAAAAAATAGAATTTCTCTAAACTTTTTTTGCTCTCTTAAATGTCTACACACTCACTATTAGTCCTGGCAATGAAGGGAGGTTAACACCAACTGAACGTCAGTTGGCTGACCCTCAGGTGGACACATCTGGGCAGAAGTAAAGTTTTTTCTAGCCCAAAGCTGTGCTCCCCACCTGAAGACTTAAAAAGTAACAGATAGGCTGTTGGCTTCATTCATCACTGTACCCCGAGCAGCACACTGTAGGGATTAAATGAATGAACTTCGCTCTAAGAAAATAACCAAATCAGGCAAATGCAAAGGCAACTTGTAATTTTTTTCCCATTATCACAGGCCCCCAAATATAAAGATTTTCTAGGTGCCCACCTGTCTTTAATCACTACAATTATCGCTCACATTTAGGTAAATGCTTGTGAAGTTCCGCTGATCCCAGGGGAAAAAAAAATCCAAGTGCCAGATTTACCACGAGAGTTTCAGAAGCCCAGCAGGCTTTACACGTTAGGTTTTTCATTTCCTTCCTCTTCAGCACTGTCTTCATTTTATGGTAATGTTTTATAGGAAACAGGAAAAAAAAATCCTGTGCTCTTATCTCACACCTCTTAGTCATCCGGAGACCATCCTTTCTCATCACCACCTGCCATCTTGTGCCTGTGCCACCACCCTGGGACATGGGGAAACACTGCTCTGATGAATAGGGAATTGTCAGTTGGTCATCAAAGAATCAGAAGAAAGAAAAAACATAGTCAATACCAAAGGACCAGAATAGACATTTCTCCAAAAAAGATCTACAAATGGCCAATAAACACATGAACAGATAAATGCTCAACATTCTTAGTCGTTAAGGAAATGCAAAGCAAAACCACAATGAGCTATCATCTCAATGAGCTATCATCTCACACCTTCTACTACATCTCTAACCGAAAGAAAAGAAAGAAAAACCAGCAAATAACAAGCATCAGTCGGGATGTGCACACCGCTGTCAGGAAGGTGAACCGGTGCCATCACTGAGGAAAAGCCTGGCCGTCTGGGAAAACTTAAGCAGAACTACCATGTGACCCAGCAATTCCACTCCCAGGTATACACCCAACAGAACCGAAAACGGGGACTCGGACACATTCCTGCACAACAAAATTCCCAGCAGCAAAATTCCCAACAGCCAGAAGGTAGAGACAATTCAAGTGTGCGTCAACAGATGGATACATACAACAGCATATTATTCAGCCATAAAAAGAATGCAGTTCCGACATCTGGTAACTCTACCACACAAATGAACCACCCATCATGCCAAGTTAAATAAGCCAGACACAAAAGGACAATGGAATGATTCACTTACATGAAGTATCCAGAAAAGGCGAATCCACAGAGACAGAAACTCGATCGAGGAAGGAGTTACTGCGTAATGGTAACGGAGTTTCTGTTTAGGGGGATGAAAACTTTTGGAAATAGTGGTGATGGGTGCATTACGTTGCAAACGTAATTAATGCCACTGAATTGTACAATTAAATTACCAAAACACATGGCAAATTATGTTATATGGATTTTGCCATCAAAAAAAAAAAAAAAAAAAAGCAAGGAATCAAAAAATACAAAGTAGTTTGGGGCAAAATGAATTCCAACTCCCTTCAAAGTCAAGATTAACACGGGAATCCCCTCCCCCGGCCTACACGCGACCCACCAATGAGGAGGCTGACTGGTTCAGGCAATCGTCCCTCCACGCACAGCGTGAAATATTTAAGTGCATACAATGCAGCGAGCACAATCCTAGGCCCAAGGAAATTAAAATTACCATCCAGAAAACTTCCTTATCGTTACTCTACAAATGATGGAGATATGGATAAAATGAGCTTTTCTTAAAAGGAGAAAAGAGTAAATGTTTTTATTTAAAATACGCAGATTCAAAATGAGTGCATCAGGAATCCTGAAGCCAACCTACTACCATCTGTGGTCCAGCCGGTTTACCTTCCTTAAGCTGGCCACTGGGTCATTTTTCTGAACCGGAATCAAAGATTTTTCTTTTTTTAACTACACAAACATGACCACACAACATTCAGAAAAACACTGTTTTCTGATCCTCCTTGGCCAATGGCTACCGATCAGCAAATACACACGCTGCCATCCCGAATATAATTTAGTCTTGGTGCCCAAGAGCAGAGATCCTCAATGGGACAAGTAGCAGTTCTATTAGGAGACAATACCCCTGATTTTCCATCCAAGTTTAGGGTGTTCAGTTGATCTCAGTAGTATACCCTAGATTCATTTATGTTTTAAAACACAACACTGAGCTTTCCTACAATGTACACTTTCCTGTACCTGATACTACACATTTCTCATCTTCATAATTAGGCCACTAATTGCCCCAGACGACTGTTTATAATTGATGACAGTAACTAAGGTACCTCAGAAACAATGAGCAGTAGGTTCCCTTCTGGTCGCTGCACATCCCTGTAACCTGGCAAAGGGAAGGAACAATACCTAGAATCTAATAATCGCCAACTCAAACTAACACAAGGGGGGAGGAAAAGGGGAGAATTTGAGAAGAGCTAGCACTTTAAATTATTCAATGTGATTCCCATTTGGGAAAACACTGAATTTACAGGATCAGCAGGAGGCACGAATGTTCTCTCTCCAGTAGAAAGCCACACTATTAAAAAAATGTAATATTCATTTTCACTTAATATCCAATTATCCAGACGACTGAGGATGGGGCAGGAGCTAATGAGTCCAGGGCTCTTTTCCATGCTTAGAAGCAGAACTGTGAAGGCAGAGCCAAGGACTGAGTGAGCAGATTAAAACCTAAAAGGATCACCCAGAGGACAATGGTGGGGAGAGGGCTCTATCATCCAAAAGATATTTCCATGACATTCTTCTTGTTTTCCTCTTTTGACCAAGACAACACAAGTTTCTTTCCGCGCCCCCCTTCCTTTGTCACAATTTCAAAGATGGACTGCAGTGTGGAAATCTTAAGTAGTCTTTCTACGACACAGGCTCAAAAATAAGTGCATTGTGATACGAGCTTGGCCGGTTGCCATTCACCCCAAAAGTGAAACCGAAGTCTGACGGCGACACACAAATGCCCCGCCCCACCAGCAGCACCGCAGACTCCGCGGCTGGGTATTTCATTAGAAGTGGGAGACTAGGTGAATGAAAAATCTGAATTTTTGAAAGTGGAGTGTCTTTTCACGGTCACAAAAGTCACCATTCCTTTTTATCCTTCAAGGTTCAACTCACACTTGCTCAGAATCATGTTCACATCAGGTCTAAGAATCTGTCCAATCACCTAAGTTTACAGATGAGACAACTGAAGTAAAAGTTTTTATCTAGTTACTGGCAATGTCAGACTGGAGCCCTCAGTGCGTACTAGCATTAGACCAACTGGACATCTCCTATGGTTATAAATAATAATTACAAACATGTGGCTTTTTTAAAAAAACATTTTATTTATTTATTTTTAGAGAGAGGGGAAGGGAAGGAGAAAAGAGAGGGAGAGAAACATCAATGTGTGGTTGCCTCTCAAGCGCCCTCTACTGGGGACCTGGCCCGCAACCCAGGCATGTGCCCTGATTGGGAATTGAACCAGCAACCCCTTAGTTCACAGGCCAGCACTCAGTCCACTGAGCCCCACCAGCCAAGGCTACAAATATGCAGCTTTGTGTCAAGTTCTGTTAAGTCATTTTACATGTACATTCCACTTAATCCTCACAACACTCAGAAAGAGAGTATCCTCTATTTGGCAGATAAGAAAATTGAAAATGATTTGCCCACTCGGGGCCAATTCAAACCTAAGCCTGGCTGATTTCCATGTTGAAGTTCAGCCCTATTCTACAGTCCTTACCGTGGCCTACAGGGCCCGACTCCTCCTACCTTTCTGAACTCATCTCCTACCACTTACTCATCACTCACAAAATCCGGTCAACCTTCACTCAGCTCATACCTGCCTCAGGGACTTCACATGTGCTGAGTGCCTCCCAAACCCACCCCCACCACCCGCCCCATCTGTGAGTGACTGGTTCTATCCTTTCAAGTCAAATACCACCTCTTCAACCAGACTTTCCCTAACCACTCAATCTAAAATAGACACTCAGTCACTCCTGCCATTATCTGAAATTATATTGGCTGTCTCCCCATTAGAATAAAAGCACCAGAAGGGCAAAAAGTTCAAAAATGTTTCAGAATTCATTTCTAGATTGCCCAATACACAAAAGAGTATCTGATGACAATTCTGCAGAAACCCTCCCCTGAGACATCCCTAAGTCCCCACCTGCAAGAGAGAGATAAACACACTCAAGATAAGGGATCCAGCGACAGCGCCTCTCCCTTCCCTCTCTTCTTCCCCCATAAGCACGCACCTCCTAAACTCTAAGGGACCCCAGGAGACTAGCAACCAGGGGAGCAATGGGCAGCGGCAGTTTGTCAGGGGCTAACCTTGTCCCCACCCTGGGACCTGTTCCCAAGGCCCCCTTTTCTCTGACTTCCCAGTGAGCTAAAGCAGCCCTGCCTCGGTGCCTGTCTTCCCTGTAACATTTTTAGAGAACCAAAGCAGCCAGCTTAGGCTCTCCTGTTGCTTCTTCTATGCTCAGCCTTTCCCTGTGTTTCACTATCCCCACCTTTAAAGAAGAAAAAAAAAAGAGTACCAGACGAGGAGGCAGTGAGAAAACTATTTGCTGGATAAAGTGTCTGAACCCCCACCTCATTAACGGCCAGTATCACACAACTTAGCCATTGATTACATACTATCTTCTATTTTTCTCTAGTTGTTCCTTGTGATTCATCTTGTCTTTTCAACCATATTGTATCTGCCTCAGGGAAATCTTATAATTTGCCGCTTTGGGCAAGTTAATGACTCAACGCGGGCTCATATGCTCATCTATAAAAGGAAAGAAGCAGTCAGGAGCCTAGACTTCAAACGTCTCCCAGAGCTGCTAACATGGTAGGTAGACACTCAAGTGCTTTCTTAAATGCTGTACTGTTAACTGACAGATCTTAAATTCCTTTAATATTCTCACAGCTCTCTACAAAAATAGACAGTGTGTAAGGAAATGCATCCCTTTATTCGGCTCGGACTAGGACCTAAATAAAGGGTAACTGCTCTCTCACTAATCATACTCACAAGCCTCCCTCTTCTCCTGAGAGGGCCACTAATTTCTTTTAAGCCAATATCTGTTCTGTTTGCTTCAGGTTATCTTTTACCTTGACCAACATCAATTTCCAGTTTTCTCTATTTCTGTGACAGGCCTCGGCAACATCACATTCCTTACTTCTTACTCGCTAAAGCTTGGTTTGCTTTATACAGTTGGATGGGCTCAACATTATCCTCCACGATCTAAAAAGCTGTAAAACTAGAGCGAGGAGGTCAGTGGTATTTTGCCTTCTAGGGCTTTGGAATTCCTAGTCCCCTGAAGAGCTCTGAAGAGCCGTGGCAACATGCACGGACCCTCCCCCTGGTGACATGCTGCTCCCACCAGCCTGTCAAGCACAGGGTGGGAAACGAGATTGGAGCAGAATCGTCTACTGGCCTGAGTATCGATGGCCTGGAAAAGTAACTGAGACTGTCTGAATAGCTGCTTCCAAAGACTGTCCAGGTCTAGTAGATTTTCACTGTTAGAGACATTTCAACTCCAAACCCAAGACCTTGCGTCCAACGTAGCAGAATTCTGCAGAGAGGACATAAAACATGACCAAAGTCCTGGTCAACAGGGCGCTGCTCAGATTTATAACTTCAACCTGTTCTCCAAATATGGTCTCCGTCAGAGGAATGGCGTCACACAAAACTCAGAGAAAATACACGAGCGCGCGTGTGCAGGCACGCATGGAGGGAGGGGGTGTCCTTAACAGGGTGAGGCTTCTTCATTTTCTAACATAGAATAGCCCATTTTAGCAGATTTATTTCATTCCAGAAGAGCTCAGGCACTAAGTGCACTGATGCATTTGGAGCGCATTTTCACGTGAGAAACGTGCCAAAAGCCTGTTTTCATACGACACCTACCAGTACTGGAGTTGTCCTATGGTTTTTAGAAAAGTTGTATTTGATTATATAAAACAGGTCCAGTATTTGTATAGAATGTGAATAAATTCTCAACTTTCTATGTGCAAAAACAACTCATTAAAAAGTTTGATTAAGATGTAGTTCTAGTTTTTCAACCAGCTTTGTTTTTCGTGCCAAGTGTAAGACCAGAGAATCAAGTGACTTGCTCAAGGTCATCTGGTCACGTCGGGCAGGCGGGATTAGAATCACTGGCCCCTGTAGCCCCAGAGCCGGCCGTAAATCAAACTTTTCTTGGGATTAAGCAGGCCAAAAGGGAAAAACCTTTGCACATTTCCTTTCCTCAATAATCAAAAGACAAAAGAAAAATTAGTTTAAGTGGTAGAACTGCAATTACTAAAATCTAATCAACGCACAGCGTTATTACCTCTAACCATGCATAGGCACCTCTCTCAAAATTGGCAACATTTAACAATTTGCAAAGGTCAGTAACCTTTATACAACCTTCGCACATGATGGCATCATAAACTAATTAAGATGTTTTAAAATCAGCACTTCATATACACATCAATAAATTGTTTGTTTATCTTCTAAAAGACCTGATAAGACTGGATATGGAAGTACTCTGAGCTCTTAGGTCTTTTTTTTTTTTTAATAAAAGGTAAAGGATCATAAATAAGTTCAAAGTTTTCTTCAGAATCCTGAAAGGAACAGGGTCACTTCGGCAGTGCCGGTAAAGTAAGTGATAAAATACACAAGCATGACTCAAGCTATGGGGCAGGCAGGGCTGGAGAGAAGAGGGATTTTTAACACCATTTACCTTCCTCTTTCTTCTTCAAATCCACCATTTCCATCACATTTTCTGCCCCGTCCTTTTCATTTCTACTTCTAAACTGCTGATGTAAAACATTACTTTTGAATTAACAGCAACCACAAAACATAATGTCCAGTGAAAGCATATTTTCAAAAATACTAATTGGTCTGAGGTGGAGACATTAAAGTAGCTAAAAGCACTCTGCATTTGTTACAAACTCACTATAGTCCTATTTAGTAATTTTCCTCACGTTCAATCTCCTTGGTCAAACAGTACCATTGCCCCATTTCCGATGACCCCTCAAGTGCAGGAAAATTTCCCTTTGCTCTGAAACTGAGTCACTGATATCAGAGCTGGCATTACATATCCCCAAGTACCAAGTTAATGGCGAGGCTGAAATTGTGGCTGGGTTATATTATAACCACCATGATTTTTCTCATCTCAAATTCAAGTCTACCTATTTCTGAATACAGTTGTAACACCCTCTTGGAGTGATGACTTCTCCTTAGCCCTTGAGCAAAATGTGACCACAGGGTATACAAAGCAAATCAAAAGGAAGGATGGAAAAAAATCAACCTGTAAGAAAATATACGTTTGACACTTTCCGTTATGCCAGAAAACCCCTGGCGTTACTTGGAAATGTATTAGGTTGAGCCACACCAAACTGCCATGATATACAGCTATCTTTGCCCTGCAGAAACAGAACTTTCATGTGATTTGACCTGATACTATTTTCTAAGCTCATTTTAGTAATTATCCCAAATAAGGTTTTCATATCCCAAAGCACATAAAACCTTCTAGTTTTCTAGACTGCCTTAGCCTTTTTGGAAAGATGTGCCACGCAACTGTCCAAACCTGGTCGTTTGAAAAATTAAGCTCATTAGCAAGAAAGCCAAGTCATTAACAGGAAAAGCCAAGTAAAACTACCAAACTGGCTGAAGGTAACCACTCCACATCCTTTTTCCAGCCCCCCCTTCCCCACTAACAGATCTGCCTTCTTTTAGAAGACTTGTATTTAAGGAGGTACAATGAAAAAACGTTAGTGCTTTGCACAGCGGTCAGTGACGTGGGATTCTAAGCATGGTAGAAGCCCATCATCGTTCGCCGGGTTCCACTGACCTCAAAATCTACCAATGAGGAATTCTAGTTAAGTTGATAAGTTCCATTTCTGTCGGAGAATCTGGCTTCTAATCCTTCTAGTCAAAAGGGTGGTTACCAGCTCAGTGGGATATATTTTTCCATTCAGATGTAGCTGACTTATGCATCCACAGCAGGAAGAGCCTGTCACTTCCACAAGAGGGGTTATAGCTGCAAGACTGCCTCTAGGTCCAAATCCATCCTTTCACACCCATTCTCATCAGTCTAATACCCAATGTGACAATGAACTCTTCTTAATGAATTTCACTAATTACTCAACCTGTGCTTCTTCTGCCAAAATTCCTATCTACTGATCCATCACGCCATAGACTCTGGCTTCCTAGGGGGACGCTTTTCCTAAGACACCTCACAAACTGTCAGGGCAATCTGACATTGCCTGCTCTATCTTCCTAGACCTACTTTATAGGACAAACCATCAATATTAACCATCGAGTAAAATATGTTCTTAAAAAAAAAAAAGCAGGAGACAAATCTCCTGCTCTATCTAGAAATTTCTCTATTCAGCTAGTTCAGTGTTGACAGGTCAACGGAGAACAGCACTGGACACTACTACAACCCTAATGGGCATTTCCCCAGAGTTAATTAAACCACCAACCTCTTCATAACATACAAATAATCCAGACTTTTTCTAGCAGCATTTACTCTCCTTGGCTCATCCCCTGGTCATGCTTCACCCTAAACTGAGGTTTTCTCTAGAGCCCCATGGTGATGCCAAGTTAGGCAAATACATTCCTGAAACTTCCATCTACTCCCTTTCCTCTAAAGTGTGTGTGTGTGTGTGTTTTAATGAAAACTATGTGTCACGTACAGTGACAAGTGCTTTAAAAGGGAAGTTATCTACTTCCACCCTTCAAACCCTTTGAGGTTAGGATCAGTGTCCCATTTTACAGAGGAGAGAAGCTGAGGTTGAAGCTACCCAAGGTCACAGAAGGCAGAGATTCAAATCCAAGCCTGACCTCAAGGTCCTCTGACCTTAGCCCCCATACTGTGGTTCCTGCTAATCGCTCTTCCTGTCCCAGATGTCTGTCTGCTCTGTGGTCCTATGAAGTCCTGGGCAGGGTCGGTTTCTTCAGTGGCTCTTTCCTTTAAAGGACATGCCTTTGAGAAGGAGGAGTACCCACCCATTCCAGCTTTTCTCCCCCTTCTCACCTGACACCTCCCCCCCCCCCCCGGGGGCCCTTATCATATTCCTCCCCTAGGGCCAATTTAAATACTCTCTCCCATCCCGGAGTAGGCACCCCGGACTACTGAAGGGCCACCTTCTCCCCTCGAGGCTAGGAGAGGGCAGGAGTGGATCGAGAAGGAAGAGCGCAGACAGCACCTCAAGTCTTCCTTCCTTCAAGAGGAAACTGTGGCCGAGGACCGCAGGAGGGTGGTTTGAGATGCGGGGGAGGCACCAACGTCAGGGGAGAGGGTGACTAGGGAGTGCCCTTGGGGGTAGGCGGGGCGGGGGTGGGGCAGAGCTGGAAAAGGCAGGGAAGCACCGGGGTTAGTGGCTGGAACGGGGAGGGGTGCCACTGGGAGGCGAGGCCGGCCACTTGGGAGAGAATGTGGGTGTCTGGGAGGACCTGCAGGTAGATGTCACCGGGGAAAGTGGAGGGAAGAAAGTGCTGAGAGGATGAGCAGTAAACGGTGGAGTCACCGGGGAGGCGCGAGGGGGTGGATGGATGGCCACGGGGAAGGCGGGGCGCCTCCAGACCCGCGCACGGGGTCTCGCTGCTCCGCGAGGAACGGCGGGCGGGCCGGGGCGGTTCGGGATGCACGGAATGCCGGGAACGGAGGCTCGAGGCGACCCCGGGGGAGCAGGAGCGGGAGCTCTGGAGCCGAGAAGCGGGAAGTGCGGGTACTAGGGCGGTCTGGGCGGGAAAGGGGGCGCCCCAGCATGAAGGGGGGGGCGTCAGGGACTGGAGTTAGGAAGGCAGGGGGCTGGCCGACGGGCGGGGGGCGGGGAGGGGGAGTTCCAGAGCCCGTCGGGGCGCAGAGGGCGGGAATGCTCCGGTGTCTCCCAAGGATCAGGCCGGGGTCCCCGTAGTTTTCTGGCCGGGTTCGGGGTCGCCTCTGGGCAGAGGTCCCCGCAGGGAGAGGCGGGGTTTCCCGGGGCCCCTCGAGGCCAGAGCAGCACCTTCCGGGTCCCATGTCCCCTTCTTACCTATACCGGGAGCCACATAGACGAAGTAGAGCAGCGAGGACGAGAGCGAGAAGAAGAAGAGCGCGGCGATCAGCGAGCGGCGCGGCAGCCGCAGCAGCCCCCGGCGAACGCGCATGCTGCAGCCGGGGTACCGCTTGTGGGCCGGGCCGGGCCTGCTCCCACCGCTTCCCGTCCGCCGCCTCCTAGGCCTCCTCCGCCGCCTGGGCCTCGGCCACCACCTCCCGGGTCTCGCCGGCCGCCGCTGGCCGCCGCCTTGCCGCTCCCAGCCGCCGGCCGCCGCGGGCCGGGACACATGAAGCGGGCGGGGGCCGGAGCGGCCGGGAGGAGCAGAGCGGCAGGAGCGGGGCGGGCGGCTGGGGGCGGGGCGGGCGGCTGGGGGCGGGGCGGGGCGGGGCGGGGCCAGCGCTGCCGGGCACCATCGTCAAAGACCCGCGAGCGCGCGCGCTCGCGGTCCGGCCCCCGCCACTGCCCGGCGGCCCGAAGGGAACGTCGCCAAATGGCGACAGCCCCTCTCCCAGCGCGGCCACCGCCCAGGCTTTCGGGGAGCGTCGTTCAAGTGCCATCGCCTCAGCGCTTCGCACCCCCAGCCCAGGAGCCAAGGGACCGTCTGCAATGTCTGAAGCTGCTGGTCTCCAAGTGCGGCGGAAGATCTGGGATTGTAGGCAATGAAGCTCAGTATACGCCTTCATTCATTCACCCATTCACTCATTCGCTCAGTTCACCATTTATGGAACACCGGACATAGGCCAGACACCGTTCTTGACCCTGGGGAGGCTACCAAGAACAAAATAAAATCTGTGTCTCCTTGCAATTTATGTTCAAACGGGAGGAGAAAACGAAACAAATTGATTCATCACATCAGGTACTGATAGGTGATATGAACACAATAAAACAGGAGAACGCCGGAGGAAGCGAGGGGGTCAAGGAAGGCCTCACGGAGCAGGGGATAAGAACCGAGGCATAAAAGGGTGAATAGGGGATGCAAAGGCCTGAGGTTAAAAAGCCTGATCTGTCCCCAGGTTGACCCCAGTGAGACAGGGAGAGCAGCAGGGATGAGGCTACAGGGTCCACATCCCACAGAACCATAAGGAATGTAATGATCACAGTTATCAATGTGAAGGCTTGTGTTGAGAGAGAGTGGGTTTTCTTTATATCCCCCCAACATTCCTGAGATATGTGCTCTTATTATTCTTATAATTAAAAAAGAAGAAGAAACAGGTTCCTAGAGGGAGAAGCAATTCACCCAAGTCTTGGAATAAGGGTAAGGGCTCAGATGACAATTGATCTGTCTCCCAAGACAGACCCTTGAGCACTAGGTTGTAAATGCCTCAGCATTCCATCTGGCCCCTAATTCTCATCCTGCAGGCAAATTGGTATCCTGTTGCATAGGTTACTGTGAGACCATATTCAAAACGTCTAGCTTTACAATCAGCCCCAGGCCAGAGGATCTCCAAAGGCAGTGTGCCGTCTTACCCCAGGACCAGTAGAAGCAGCCCCAGCTTCAAGAAGCTGCCAGCTGAAATGAGGTGGCAAGTGTCCCCTGTGAAGACACATCTGAATGTGGGGGCACTATCTCTGGATGCCAGAAGAAGTCAGGAGGAGAGAGGATTTTGCAGGGATTCTGTGGGAACCAACAATAATCCTGTCTTATGTTCCTAAAGTTGGCTTATACTTTTCACAGTTTCTTTCATCCTAGGACCAAACTGCCCAGGTTCTCTGACTCCCAGCTCTTCTGTTCTTACCTGAGTGACCTTAGGCAGGTTACTTAACCTCTCTGTGCCTCTCAGTAACATGGGGGATGTTATTAGTAAAAACTGCATCATCAGGTTGGTGTGAGGATTTGAGTAATACACGCAAAGCCTGGCACACATAGTAAATGCACACAACTCTCACCAGCTCCAACAGCCCTGGGAAATGAGGTGGGAGAGAAGAGGCTTAAACAACAGAAAAAAATAAGCAGAGAATTTTGACTCAGACGGATGTGGGCTCATATCTGGGCCTGGCTTCAGCTAGCTATGTGACCTTCAGTGAATCACCTACCCCTCTGAGCTTCTACCTGTTATCTGGAAATGATGTGGACTAAGCGAAAGAGCAGAAGTGAGGCCCGAGACCAGAAATCCTGCGTAGCTGAAAAGGGCTGACATGAACTACTTTTAGCCTGGTCCACACTATGGCCACTCTCCTACCACGTCTTCAATAAACAATTTCAAACATACAGGAAACTTGAACTAGCAAAGAGTGCTCTTCACATGAATTCAACAACTGTTATCATTCTTCCAGACGTACCTATCGATGTTCATATGTACAATTTTTTCCTGAATTATTTCAAAGGAGTTGCTACTTTATTGGTACTTCATGTCTCAATACTTCAGCAAAAATCCTAAGAAAAATTGCATCCTCCTAGATCAACACAATAATATCATCACACCTAAGAAAATGAACAATCATACCGTAATATCCTATAATATGTGTTTCATTTCCAAATTTCCCCATTTGTTTGAAGATTTCCTTTATAGCTGTTTAACTTTCAACAGTATCAAACCAAGGTTTACATATTGCATTTGGTATTTATTTATTTACATAGTATTTATTTATCTACAACACTACCTCTGCCTTTTTTTTTAAACATTTTCCCCCAACATTTTATTTAAAACATTTTATTAAAGATGTTATTTATTTATTTTTAGAGAAGGGAAGGGACGGAGAAAGAGAGGGAGAGAAACATCGATGTGTGGTTGCCTCTCTCATGCTCCCAACTGGAGACCAGGCCCACAACCCAGGCATGTGCCCTGACTGGCAATCAAACCAGCAACCCTTTGGTTCTCAGGCTGGTGCTCAATCCACTGAGCCACACGAGCCAGGGCTACTTAAAACATTTTTAAGTCTACAGAGAAGTTGCAAGAATGGTACAATGAACACCCATCTACCACCATGTTGTTCTGTGTGAGTGAACTAGTGCTGAATCAATTGGACTTCCATGTGGAAAGAGAAAGACTGCTCCCTCACACCTTCCACAAAATCAGTTCAAGATGAATTGTAATTCTAAATGTAAACCATAAAAAAAAAACAAAAAAAAGCTTTTAGATGAAAACATACAAGAATGTCTTCATGTCCTTGGAGTAGGCAAAGAGTTGTCAGAGGACACAAACACCGACCAAAACAGAAAGTCTTGACAGACTGGGCTACATTCAAATAAAAATTTCTCTTCATCAAAAGATACCATTAAGGGGAAAAAATAGGCTTCACAGTAAGATAAGACATAGAAATATACAGAGCTGATAAAGAACTCGCATCCAAAATAATAAAGAGCAACAATTCAATAAGAAAAAAAAAAAAAGCAAAAGACACAGACATGCATCTCATAAAAGAACATCTCCAAGTGGCCAATAAGCATATGAAAAGATGCCACATCTTTTGAAAAATGTAAATGGAAACACACTGCAATATTGTCCATGGGCGGCTGGTTTGGTGGAGGAGAGCGAGCACCACAGGCTGAGCCTTGAGGAAGCCAAACTTCGCATGGCACGGTGGACAGGGGGACTCTGCCAGGAAACAGAGGGATAGGAGGCTGGGTGTTCTAGAATTGGAGGCAAGAGATATTTCTCGTGAATAGGCCAAAGGTTCCAGGCACCCTCCTTGAGAAAGCCATTGCACAAAAGCCGTTGCACAACCTACAAACACTAATCCGCAGTCACAGTCGCAGTCGTGTGATAACATCACAGAGCAATGACTCTCTTAGTTCCAAGTGCCGGAGGCAGTCAGCAGATAAGGATCGTTGACTTGAGCAAAACTGCTCTCCAGGTCCCAGGAGCCTCAGCACTGAATGCTTCCAGTACCAGGAATGCCGGCTGACGATGCATTGACTGTGAGGTTCACCCTGGTTACCTCCAGCCAGGCAGTGAGTGATTCAGAGGACACTGAGGCTCAGAGCAGAAGTGACAGGCATCACTTCCCGCCAGCAGCTTTAAAAGCCAGTGGGTCCCTTGCCACTGTTTTTCCTACCACAATAACCATCAACTTTCTGCAGAGCAGCTGTCTCCCCTGCAGGGCTCCACCATGACGAGGAAACTCCCCCGACCTACCTGGCCAGTGATGAATAGGTGGCGTGAGCAAGAACTAAAACTCTGTTTTAAGCCTCTGAGATAGAGTGGCTGCTTGTCACTACTGACTGATCACAAACAGACTCTTCTGCCACTTGCTTTCTCTCGACATTGTTTTTATAAGATATATCCACAATGAAACATGCAGCTTGAGTTTATTTATTTTCCCTGCTGTATAGTATTTCATCATATAATTAGGCCACACTTTTCAAAGGCTTTTTTCCCTGATGATGTCTAGTTAGGTTGTATCCAATATTTTGCTATTACTGATGCATAGATCCTTAGCCACAATTCAAAGTCTAAAAAATCTGAAACCTAGACATTCTTCCATAATCTACTTGGCAGCAAGACCTGACCTGACCTGAACTTCTTTAGTGGCAAAACTGGACTTCAGCAGACAGGAAGCTATCTATGATCTTCTTTTTTTTTATTAAAGATTTTATTTATTTACTTTTAGAGAGAGGGGAAGAGAGGGAGAAAGAGAAGGAAAGAAACATCAATGTGGGGTTGCCTCTCACATGGCCCCCACTGGGGACCTGGCCTGCAACCCAGGCATGTGCCCTGACTGGGACTCGAACTGGCAACCCTTTGGTTTGCAGCTCGGGTGCTCAATCCACTGAGCTACAGCAGCCAGGGCAATGTCTATGATCTTTATTGCACTTAATATCAATGTACTCATGCTCCACTGAGGAAATATTTAGATTTTTTTACTTACAGGGTGACCCATCCCTCTCAAGGAGTGTTATGTAAATATTCAGTGTGTGTACCATATCACCTTCAAAATTCTGAGATTTCCTAAATTTCAAAACAATTCTGACCCCAAGGGTTTTGGATAAGGGATGGTGGCCCAGTACAAACACCGCTGCGACGAACACCTGTGACAGAATCTATTTTCCCAACATGGCCTCAACCACGTTTCCCATCTCCATGCTCTTCTAGAACTTTCTTTAATTCCCATCCCTTTGAATCTGGATGGGATTGTGAATCACTTAAAGCCCAAAGAGAAGAGGAGATGGTGCTATGCAAATTCTGAGGTAATGCAGCTTCTGGCTTGTTGGGTGGCCTTCGGCCACCATGCTGTGAGGAGGCCCAGGTGCTCTGGTCCACGGCACCAGCAGAGGTCCCTGCTGCCAGCCAGCCTCAACCACCAGACATGTGAGAGAATAAACCTTTAGATATTCCAGCCCCCAACTGCCAAGTCGCCCTCAACCTTCAAGTCTCCCTGTCGGAAGCTCTGGAGAAGCTGTCCCCACTGTGCCCTTTCCAAATCTACGAGCATAATAAAGTGGCTATTGGTTACACTACTTAGCTTGGAGCGGGCACTGGACAGCGATAAGAACTGTGACGGCATCTCTTGTACGTGTCCTGTGCATCAGGGCAGGCGTTTCTCCAGAGCACACACATACAAGAATGGATTTGACGAGCAAGAGGGTGAGCACGTCTTCTGATGAACTATTTCCAAATTGTCCTCCAAAGTGGGCAAGCCAGTTGACATCTCTGCAAGCAGTGAATGAGGGTTCCCATAACTTCCTGCCTCGTCCACAGTTGTTATGATCAGACCTTTCCAGGGCTCTGACCCTTAGCCACAAAGCCCCTCTGAAGAAAGAGCAAGACAGGAGGAAACGGTATAAAAGAGTGAGCCAGACTTGGCCCATGGGTTGCAGTTTGCTAACCCTGCGTGAACAAATGGGTCTTTATTTTATCAAAGTATTTACTAAAGATTATTGAGTTTAGTAAAATCAATCAGTACCTTAATTTTTACTTTGTTTTAAAAAATTATTTTTGTAAGCCACCACCTTTCAGTTTATCCTATTTACTTCCTACACTATATTAAGCTTCCTAGAACATAATTTTCATCATGTCCAAAACTTTGGTGGCTCCCTACAGCTTAAAGAACAAAGCCTAAGCTTCATTTGATCTCTAAGACCTTCCAAGACCTGGTCATGACCCTTTGCGTCTCTCACTTCTCTCCAACATGTAAGTAGGGATGTAGAGTAAACATTTCAAGTTTTATAGTGAGGAATGTGATTAGGAACATTCCATGATTCTATACCTTGGGTGCTTTAGTCAACATTCCATGAGTCCATGTCCACTCAGCCAACATTCCAGGAGTCTATACCTCAGGGGCTCAGCCAACATTCCAGGAGTCTATACCTCAGGGGCTCAGCCAACATTCCAGAAGTCTATACCTCAGGGGCTCAGCCAACATTCCAGGAGTCTATACCTCAGGGGCTCAGCCAACATTCCATGATTCTGTACTGTGAGGGACTCAGTCAACTACACAGAAGGAGGTTCCACTAACATTCCTTGAATCTATACAGACGAGGAAGCTCTGTAGATATTCCATATTGATAAGCAGAGAGGCTCTGCAGACATCTAATGATATTTTAAAAGATTTGATTTACTTATTTTTAAAGAGGGGGGAAGGGAGGAGGAAAAGAGAGAGACAAACATCGAGCAGTTGCCTCTTGCACGTGCCCCAACCAGGGACTGGGCCTGCAACCCAGGCATATGTGCCCTGACCAGGAATCGAACCAGCGACCCTTTCACTGTGTGGGACGATGCTCAACCAACTGAGCCACGTGGTCAGGGCTTAATGATTTCATACACAGGTGTTCTGCAACTAGAGCAAGTCTGGTCACAAGAAGGGACTCTGCAAACACTCCGTGATTCTGTACACGTGAGAGTTCCTCAAAAACAATTTGTAATTCTCTCTACAGAAAGGAAAAGTTGTTCACACACCCTAAAATTCTCTACACAGGGAATGCCCTGTAAACATTTTAGGGTTTTCTAGCTAGGAGAAGACTACATATACTATATAATTCTATAGATAGAAAAGAGCTGTGTATATTCTATATTGATCATATATACATAGATATATCTATATCTATAGATAGCTAGCTAAATATAGATATGGGTATAGATATAATCTTCCTTGGTTTTCCAATGTGCTGTGCAAACAGTTTGTGACCCTGGAAACAATGAATGACCCTACTCAGAGAAGGGTGCTCATTTCCCTGATTCTCCCTAGAACAGGGGCGCTCTGTAAACATTCTATGGCACTAAAATAGGAAACTGCCAGTTAATGAGGCCACAGATAGGAGGGTGTTCTATGAAGATTCCCTGAGTTTACACAGGGGAAGGGGCAGTGCAAACAGGCCATGACTAGGCACACAAGATGTATTCTGCCAATATCTTGCAATTTTATATGTAGAGGATTCAGAACACATTCCAAGATTTCACACAGAGGAAGGGGGTCCAGCAAATACTCAATTCTGCCGAGAGGACAAAGAACCTCTGTAAATATCCCTCGATGTCACATATAGGAAGAAGATTTGGAAGTAGGTCATGATTTCATACACGGGGAGGTACTTGGCAAGTGCCTGGAGAGTCTGTGGATGGTAGGGGGCTGGGAAACCTGGCCTTAGGAAAGAAAGCGGAGGGCTGGATGACAGTTTTAGCAAAGGACACTGTAGACCAGAGCTCAGATTCTCCAAATATTTCAAATGCGCATAAAAATACTTGAGACCTGAAAAATAATATTGACTCCAAAATATAAAACAGAAGCTGCAAAAATGGAAACTAATCAATGTTTAATTAAAATGTTTAGAGATATACTATCAGGTCAACAACTAGTCAACTGCCTCTGAACTCACATGATCACATCTAATCGTATCTATTAGTCCATGGTGCTGCATTTTGTTATGCTTAATAGGATGTGGGTGGAGCCTTAAAAAGTAACAATGCTGGAGGCCCAGGAAGATCCTAAAATGGCCCTGGATGGGGAAGCTGCTAGAAAGTTCCCTTGAGTAAGTCAGACAACTCCCATGTCCAAGCCCAGGGCTGCTCCCATCTAGCTCGGCTCCTTAACAGAAAGCTAATGTTCCAAAGCTGGGCTCACTTCCTTTGTTGCTGAGGTGAGAAAATATCCCAACTCCCAAGAGATGGAGAGGACTCCATATGTCACCCACTGATGGGAGGGAAGGCTGCCCATGTGGGCAACAGGGAAAACCAATTAGCCAAGGACATTATGTTGTGGCAGGTGTCTGGAGCACTCAGATATTGTCATGGTCTCATGGTCTCAGGAAGGAAAAACTGCTGTTTCTTCTGCTCCCCCCACTCCACCTCCTTTATGCATCCCCTGGGTCTCAAGGGCAGGGCTTTGAACCAGCAGCCTTACTTAGACTAGAGTGATGGGGACCCGGGAGAGGAGCTGTGGCCAGAGCGAAGCCCCAGGGCCACAGGTGGGAATGAGGAGTGTTGATCAAAGGCAGTGAGAGAACATCTAAGTCTAGGGTCTTAACATCCCAGAGCCCAGCCATAATCAATCAGCCTACATGACAGCAAATGTAATATTGCCCTGAGCTAGAGGCCACGGGATGGCAGGGGTTATGGCTCTGTTTCCCAGTTTTCTTAACCCCTACCCCGTTTCAATGAACATAAGGCATCTCTGTCTCCTTTGGCACTATTTTAGATTTCAAAAAATTGTTTTTCTCCAAAAACTGTAAAATGATTAAAGAAACATAGAGAAGAATATCTTTATGATCTTGGAGAGCAAGGGCTTTCCTAAACCAGGCACAAAGAGCACAAACTACAAAGGAAAATAGTAACATATTGAACCATATCAAAATTGAATATTCCTATATGGCAAAAGACCCCACAAAAGGAAACAATAAGTGACAAGCCAAGAGAAGATACAACAATGTAACAAAGGAATTATATCCATAATTTATAAAGAACTCTCACAGACCCATAAGAGAAAAATGACAACCAGAACCCATGAAGAGGGACTAAGGGGTTGGAAAAAGCATTTCCGTGAGAAGAGAAAACCCAGAGGGCCCATAAACATGTGGAAAAAAAGCCCAGTCTTAGGAGTAATCAGGAAAATGCAAATTAAGACCAGAATCAGAGGCTATTTTACATTCAGAGATTGACAGAAATTCTAGTCCTGTATATGTGCTCCACAGAAATTCTGGCAAGTGAGCAGAAGGAAACACTCACAGGGGTGTTCACTGCAGCACTGAGTGCAACAGAGAAAAAGTACGAGCAACCTAAATTCCATTAAGAGAGGAACAGGTTAAAAAAATGTGGTTCTACCAGTGACATGATGGCATACTATGCAGCAGTTAACAGCAAACAACAGAATGAGACACAAAGTCGGACATTCGGCTGTATTGTGAAACATACAAACAACGAAGTTATAAGAAAATATGAAAGAGGACTTTCTATGATTCAAAGTCCAGCAGCCATAAAAGGTTGACATATTTGACTACATTAAAAAAAAAAAGTTTATGACAAAAAGAGAACGTGGAAGCAGGGTTGGGGAGAAGAAAAACGACCATGTGTAAAGTCCAACGTGTAGAACACCAATGACAAACCAGGGAAAAATTCTTGTAACTCATACCACAAAGAGCTACTCTTCCTTGTGTAAGAAGAGCCCTTGAGACAGATAAGAAAAACGGACAACCACCCAACAGAAAAATGGACAAAGGATGTAGACAGACAGTTCATAGACGAGGAAGCATACGGAAACTAAGCATAGGGAAAGCTGCTCAGCCTCTCTCATGCTAAGAGATGCAACTGGAAACTACAGGAACCAGTGTGTCCCATCTATCCATCACACTGGCAAAAGTTCTAGAAGCTTGTTAACATGCTAGGTGGTAAGAGCTTGAGACAATGGGCACCTTCGTGATTCCCGGAGGGGTTTAAATCGTCCCTACCTCTCTAGAGGCAATTTGGCAAGAAAACTATCAAAATGATAAATACATATACCTTTTTGATCTATTTCTGGGAATGTGTCCTCCAAAGAAACCTGCATATGTGTGAGATGACATTTATATGGAATTATTTACTGAAAGCATGGGTTATAGTAGCAAAAAAAAATAATATTTTTTTAGCAAGCCCCTTGTTCATTAAGAGGAGCCTAGGGAAATAAATTGTGATGCATAAAGTAGCAGAACACTACGTGGACAAGAGTGGTGGTATTCTCCACATACTGACATGGAAAAGCCGCTAAGGCGCACTGTTATGTGAAAAGCAAGTGTGGTACTACTGACCTCGCATAAAAACAGAAGGATGTGTTTGTCTTTGCTTCCATATGCAAAAAGGAACCAAATGAACACACAGGAAAATAAAACGGTAGTTACTGTTGCAGGGTGAGGAACCATATGAATGATTACCCGTTTAGGGATTTAAATGTAAGAACAATGAAAATGCACACGCACACACATGCAAATCAGTTCACGCTCTTTTTCCCACCGTAAAAGCCTCCAAACGCTGCCCCCTGAAATCACAATAGAACTCAATACCTTACTGAGGGCTAACGCCTGGTGTTGTCAGGTGCCAGCTTTCTTCTTCAACCCCATCTTCTTACACTACCCTTGCCTTTCTTCCCCTCTTTCTATGTGTATGTGACCATAGAATTGTGTGACTCAGAAAACAAAAGGTATCAAAAAACTGGAACCCTCATGCATTGTTGGCTGGTGGGAACGCAAAATGGGAAGCAGTCCGGCCGTTCCTCCAGCGGTTACATACAGAGTTACCACACCACCCGGAAGTTCCGCTCCTAGGTATGTACTCAAGAGAGTTGAAAATATGTGTCCAGATGTAAACTAACTTGTACATGAGTATTCACGGCGGCATCAGCCATGAGAGCCAAGTGGCAGAAACCTTAAAAGCAAGCAACCAAGTAAAAGAAGCCAATCTGAAGGCAGTGAGAGAGAATGAGTCCATTTAGAGGACATTCTGGAAAAGGCAAAACCACGGAGCCAATATAAAGACCGGTGGTTGTGAGTGGAGGGAAAGATGAATAGGCGGAACTCAGAGGATTTTTAGTGAAGCGCTCTGTAATGTATTAGAATGACGGATCTATTTCATAATACTTTTGTCCAAATCTTTAGAATGGGCAACTGAGAGTGAATGTACGACCCTGAGATAAATTACAGACTTTGGGTGATAATGATGTGTCAACATAGGTTCATCCTTGGTAAAAAAACAAAACAAAACAAAAAACCCCAAAAACAACAAAAAAAACCCACCACCATTCTGGTGAGTGATGCTGATAACGGGGGAGGCTATGCAGGTGAAGGGGCAGAGAAAATGTGGGAAATCTCTGTACTTCCTCTCAATTTTGTTGTGAACATAAAATTGCTCTGAACATACACACCTCAAGAAGGAAAAAGAAGTATTTTTTTTTTTTTAATCATCAGGTGAATTAGTGATGGGGTTGAGGCTGAGGGTCACCCACAGCTAAGTAGGTGGCTATACCCAAGAGCCAAAGTGGGGAAAGCAGGTCCAAATGTGCTCTTCCTTTACTCAACACTTCTCCATAGCTCCCTACTGCCCTCAAGAAAAAACCCAAATATCCTTACAGTGTGCTAAGCCGCACCTTGACTGAGGAGTGAACCCACAGCCTCGGCATGTGCCCCAACCGGAAATTGACCTTTGACTTTACAGGACAACGCCCAAGCCACTGAGCCACACAAGGCAGGGTGTCACTGGCTTTCATTATGTCTCTTGAATGAGACATTCATTCTCATTCTCTCTTTGTCCCTCTCTGTTCCTCTCTCCCTCTCCCTCTCTCTCCCTTTCTCTCTCTCTGTCTCCTTCTGTCACACCTGTTCCCTGAAACTTTCCCCTCCCTTTCCCACTCACCAAAGCTAACACACACCTACACACCCTGCCAGGCTCAGCTCATACCTCATGTCCACCAGGAAGCTTTAGCTGTCAAGGTTCTAGCTCACATAAGCACCCAGGGGAGGTGCCAAGCTGTCAAGGTGGAACAGCGAGATAGCAGACTGTGGCTGGAGGGGGCTGGGAGGGCGCAGGAGGAAGGAGATCAGAAGTGAAGTGGGTGGTGGCCATCACAAGAGGCCTTGTTAATCCTAGGGAGGCCTTGAGCTGGGAGCCTGGGAGGTTTATGGTGTGACTGAGGAGTCTTTTGGCTTCTGGGGAGTGGCTGGCAAGGGCAGAAGCAAGAAACCCCAACATCCTCAACCACAATGAATTTTCACTTGGTATAGGTGCCCAGAACACATGCATGGGCTCCTTTAAACAAGCAGAAGCATTTATGTCTTCTGTTCACGTTCTCGTTGAGTGTAAACAGCAGCCACGGAAGCACAGTGCTAAGACCAAGGGCTCTGGAGGCTGGCCTCTGAGTTGAAGGGCAGGCTCTCCACCATTATAATAATCTGGTTACTTTGTTGGAACCTCGGCTTTTTTCATCTGTAAAATGGACTTGATAAATTGTACCCACCTCCATAGCGTTTTCATGAGGAGTAAATGAGTTAGTCCACGCTGGGGAACATGGTCAGGGCTCAATGGATACTAACTATCGCTACAAAGTATCTGCCTGCACTGCTGTTCACAGGGATTTCTCAGGAATTCAGTGTTGGTTTAACCTGGGTGCACAGGGAGCTCTCAGGCAAAGTTCGCTGGAAATTCCAGCCTCTGCTGCCTGTGAAGGGGGTCTCCCACTCTCCTCCCCTTAAATCTGCCCCTCCTTGGTTTGTTGTAATTCCTGCAGTCTTTACAAGTTAACACCTCCAAAGGGCCGTGATGATTCCTGGGCTTCCCCGATAGGGGGGAGACTTGGGAAAGCATCCAACCACAGGACAGAGAGGCCTCGGAGCCCTTGTCTACTGCACACTGGGACAAAGAAATAGGACAGCAGAAAGGTTAAGGCACAGGGTGCACAAGTTAGGGGCAGAACCAGGGCAAGATTCCAGGTTTCCTCTCTCCAGGGCGGAGGTACTTCTATTTCCTTCTATAAATTTTTAATTACACGTAAGACAGTCTCATTTTTAAAAAAAAAATGCAGGTAAGTGAAAAAAAATGTCTTTAATCATCATCCTGTGCCATCTGCCAACATTCTGTATCCACACCCCCTGCTCTGCTTTTCACCAACACACCCATTTCTACTTGACAGAGCCACTGCCCACTGGACGCAGATCACCAAGAGGACTGGGATGTGTGCCTGTTTTATTCATAATTGTGGCCACAGGGTGACGATAGTGCCTGGAACAGGGTAGGTGCTCAATAAATATCTGTTAAAAGAATAAATGCTATTCTGCAATCCTTGCTCCCTCTACGCCAAGGTAATTGCTTTTATCGGGTTGGCTTTTTTACCCATCTGGACCAGTACCGTCCAACAGAAGCTTCACAGCGATGAAGATACTTTAAATCTGCACTGTCCGACCCACAAGCCACTGGCCACATGTGGCTGATGCCACCCCAGAGCTGAATTTTGCATTTTATTTCATTTTAATTAATTTACATAGACACGTGACATCTGTATCAGACAGGTGCCATGTACACTGCTCACAGAGTGTTTTGCATTTTTGTGTTTTACATAAATTTTCATGCTTTGTGTATGCTCCTGCTTCTTGCATACTTTTCACCAGACAGTACATTTTGGAAGTCTTTTTATATCGGGCCAGATAGATCTGCTTCATTCTTTATAACCGCTGCACAGAATTCCATAGTGTGGATATGCCATGATTTACTTGGCCGTCCTCTATTGAGAGATATTTAGATGTTTTTCAATGCATCACTATTAAAACTAGTGCTGCAATAAATGTTACTATTTATATCTTCTTGGACACATATATGACCTTTTCTCTCTGGTGAATATCAACACTAATAGCAATTATCATCATCACAATCATCATCACTTGTACTTCCTGAGCCCTTAGTAGGTGCCAGGCATTGTACTAAGCCATGCTTCAATTCTTATTACAGTCTAATGAAGGAGGTTTTATGATTCTCTCCATAGTACAAATGCAGAAATTGAGGCACAGAGAGATTCAGGAATGTTCCCAAAGTCACACAGCCAGTACAAATCCAGGCAAAGGCAGGATTTTAACTCAGGCAGTTGCCCCCAGAGTTGTGTCCAATTTCAGTTTTCCTAGCTCCTGCCAAACTCCCCTGCAGAGGGCCCAGGTGGCAGGGGGTGGGGGAGGTGCCAGTATAGGTGCTGACAGGGTCCGACAGGACTGAACTGCCCTCTTTTCAGGGATCTCTTGTCAGGGCTGAGACCCTGGGTGCCTAGGTCCAGGCTAAGACACCCATCCCTGGAAACTTTGGGGCCTGGCCAAGCTGCCCTTTGGGCCTTCGTGGGCAGCAGTAGATGCCTGCTGACATGCCCTTCATCTGCCTCTTCTCTATGTCTTCCTCCCTGGCCGGCGGTGAGCTCAGAGTGGTGTAGAAATGACAGCAAGAGAGAGAGAGAGAGAGTAGCAGGCGGACTTACGCAAGCCAGTGGAAAGTGATACAGGCAGACTGGATGATTGGAAACAAACAGAAAAGGAGTCAGGCAGAGCTTCCTGGAATCCAGGTCTAGGAGCTGCCAAAAATGGGCCTCCTGTCTTAGGAACAATTGAATGTCACTGGGGTAACCAAACACTGCTGGCGAGAAAGGCCTCCTGCCCACAGCCTCACAGAGTGGCCTGTGTGAGCTAGACTGGACTCCAGAGGGGAAAAAAGAGGCCTGGCAAGGTGCCCCGTAAGGCCATCTGAGGAGACACTGCCGTCTCTCATGCCGGACCAGCCTCCTCTGCAACGGGGCTGATGGGCCATCTAGGTGGCACGGAGATGGCTAGCAATGGGGGCTCTAGCCCAGTGGCCAGGTCCTGAGCTCAGAGGCCAGGATACCTGTATTCCAAGACAAGCTTTTCCCCGCTGTGGGACTCTGGGGGTGGCATAACCTCCCAGTCTTCCCATTAGTACAAAGGGGATGATGATGCCATAAGAATCAAAAAGACAGGGGGCCACAAATCTTTTAGGTAAGGAGCCACTTAGTAAATAAATATCCTAGGCTTTGTGGGCCATACGGTCTCTATCACAACTCAGCTCTTAAGCACTTTATTTGTATGTCTGTATTAATTGATCATAATAATCCTATTCTTTTTGAAAAAAAATATTTTATTTATTAATTTTTAGAGAGAGGGAAAGGGAGGGAAATAGGGAGGGAGAGAAACATCAATGTGAGAGAGAAACATTGACCAGTTGCCTCTCACAGGCCCCCAACCAGGGACCTGGCCCACAACCCAGGCATGTGACCTGACCAGGAATCGAACCAGCGATCTTTCGCTCTGTGGGATGACACCCAACCCCCTGAGCCCCACCAGTCAGGGCTAATCCTATTCTTAAACCCGTATTACAGATGAGGAAAGAAAAGGCACAGAGAGGTCAAGTCAACAGCAGGATTAGGATCCTCACCCACAGAACCTAGTTCCAAAGCCCACATTTACTACCACTCATGTCGTATTTTTAAGCACTTTACGTTTTAACTCATTTAATATTCCTCAGTACTCTCTTTGGCGGGGACTATTATTATGCCCATTTTACAGAAGAGGAAAGCAGAGCTCATAGCGGTCAGGTAAACTGACTAACAGCATACAGTTAGTAAATAGCAGTCAGAATTTCAACTCAAGACAGTCTTATTTTAGAGCCTATGACCTTCACCATGAACCTGTAATATAAACAGCTTTCCCTAGCACAATTTATCATATACTTTGTCTAATCTCCATTCAGGAACATTTACATTGTCTCCAGTTTTTCACTTTCAATGTTGCAAAACACAACTTCAATTTCTTAAGATAAACACCCAGGCCTGGAATTTGCAGGTCAAAGAGCATAAACTTGGGGACTTTTGATACATATCATTTAAGCAGGTGGTTGTGCATGGGCCTGTTTTCGTTGCTGAGCAGCAGAGGCGGTGGTTAAAGGCCAGCTTTGAAGTGATATAGATCAGGGTTCAAATCCCAGCTCAGCTGTTTACCAGGTAATACCGGGCAAGTCACTTCACCAGTGACTTGGGCCTGCGTTTCCCCATCTGTACAGCCCTGCTGTCATTGATCATCATCTTGCTTCTGCTAATTATAGTATTTTCCACATAGGACAGCTGTGATGATTAAAACTGTAATCACTTGATGAATGGGAGGTCTCGCTTCTCTTTTTCTTAGGCAAGTTCTCAAAAGAGAGAAAGGCAGGAAAAGGAAGTAAGGCCCAAAACGCGGAACCTGCAGAGTCACTGGGAACTGAGCAGAAGAGTGATCATCAGAACAGAGACCAAATCCTTAATTCCAGTCCAAGACCTTGAGATCGAAAGGGACAGAACCTGTAAGTGAAAAGGAGGCTCTCACTGTGGCAAGGATCAATGAGTAGCATAAGTGACGGAAACCCAGCTCAAACTGGTTTAAGCAAAGAAAGGAGTCGATTGGCTCACGTCATTGGAAAGACTAGCTTCAAGTGTTAGCTGTAAGCAGAGCCGGGTCCAAGGGCTCTGATGATGTCCCAGGTACAGGCCCTCCATCTCAGCAGGGAGCCCCCTCCTCCCGGGGACAAGATGGCTCTGCCCTTTCAGCAACGACAGGGCTAAGAGCATCTGTCTTCTCACTGCTGTCAACGAAACATCCCAGAAAGAAGTCCCATTGGTTCTCACTGGGTCCATTTCTGAGCCAATCCTTACCACTCCCAGGGGATAAAATGCTGTGGCTAGGCTGGCAGAGAACCAGGTGGAGGTGGGGTCAGCTTTGCTGAACACCATGGGCAGAGGGTAGGACAGAGGTGGTTCCCTTGGGGAAATCAAAGTGCTGTTTCTGGAAGACCGGGAACCAAGACCTGAAAAGCAAAGACAATAGGTGTGGACTATACCACCCAGCGCTCTTGATGTTATCAGATCAAACACGAGGGCAGGAAGTGGCCATGGCTTCAGACATTCCTGGAACTAGCATTTGAAAAAGCACCAAAATTGGCCACATTCCTGTTCTCTGCCCCTTTTCCACTCTGCCTGCAGGTTCCTTCATCTCTGTTTCCTCTCTTGCCCCTCTTCCCCAAGCCCCTGACCAAACAGGTCCTTCTCACAGCACCTGAGCCCACAACCCCTGCCTGTAAGCAACAACCCACAAAAAAACATGAAGTCATAATCCCAAATTCTCAGCAGAGAGGATCGCATTGTCTCCTCTCATCGGGCCCCTTCAGCTGGAAGGCAGGGTGCTGTAGCAGTAAGCATGGCTTCCTGGGGCGCCCACACCTGCTTCACAGAGAGGGGTTACCACAGATTGGGCAGAAACCACAGAATGTGTCCATGGCACTTGGCAGATGGGTGAGGTTACGTGCAAACAGATTGGAGTCAAGCTGCAGAAGTTGTACTGGAAACCAAGAATTCTATTTCCTGAGGACAAGACCCATCCTCGCCTCTGGCGAAGGGCTGAGGCTGCTTGGATGGGCGCAGGGACCCAGCTGTCCAGCTGCAGCTCTGCTGGACCAGGAGGAGTGCCCGATCCCAGCAGCACCCAGAGAGCCCGAGCCCACCGAAGCACTTGCGGGGAAAGAAGAATCATGATAATGACATGCAATTGTGCTAACAGTGATCCTTACTCAGCACTGCTCTCCGTATTCTACATGAAAACACTGCTAGTTCTCACAAGGATACGCGGCAGGTACTGACCCTGATTTACAGGGCGTTTGTTGAACGAAGTAGCACTCACTGATCCGGCACTTCATTTCCTCACTTAGCCATCCACTCACTCTGCGGACAAACGTGCAATACTGAATGAGCACTGACTGCATACCACACATGAGTGTGCTGGGCGTTGGGGTCACAGTGGAGAGCCATCATGAAGGTCACAGTCGTGTGCTGGAAGATCTGAAGGGCAAACAGCCATTAATCAGGCAAAGAGGGAAGGGTAGAGCATTTTGGGCAGAGGGAATGCATGCTCCAAGACCCTGTAGGGGGTGGGAGTCTGCGAAGCAGGAGCGATGCAGAGAGACCAATGGTGAGCCAGGTAGACAGGGGACCCCGTAATTTCCATGTGCTGACTCACCAAACCTTCGTGACACCCGTGTGAGATGGTTACTGTTTTTAATGTTATTTTGCAGGTGAGGAAACTGAGGCACAGAGAAAGTAAGTAACTCGCCCAAGAACACACAGCTCCATCAGCAGTGGGAGAACTGGGTTTCTCCTACCAGCAATCCAAGCAGCCCTAATCCTTCAGTAAAGTCAGGCAGGAGAAGTCTACCCGTTTGGGACAGGTAAGTGGTCTGGTGGCATTCCGGAACCATTTTTGCTGCAGCTGTAACCCTAGGCTTTGTGGTTTCCATAACTGAGGGAAGGAGAGTGCAAACTGCCTTTTCCAGCCACAAACAGGAATCCCTGCAGGTAGTTATTGATGTTCAGCCACAGGCGATGCCACAGTGAGCCTCACCGAGGAGCCAGCCCAGGGAGAGGCAGGCCAGGAGACCGGCAAGTGCCCTGGAAGAATTCATTTCCTTTCCCAGCTCTGTTAGGGGCAAGGCTGTTGGAACAGAAGGAGTTCCAATTCTGAAGCCGAGCCAACTTCCTTCCAAAGGGCAGCTCTGTCCGCCACTGACCTGAGGCAAGTTACCTCTGAGCCTCCGTTTCCTTTTTTTAAAGCAAAATAGAAGTATCCAGAAAAAGTAAGTCTTTCAGTTTCTCCCCTACCCCCATTCGACAGCCCCAAGTCTCCCCATGCCCTAAATGCTTGCACCACAGATAGGTAGGTAGATACCTATATAAAAATATATACACACAAATATATGTATATGCATATGTTGTATCTGTTGGGATATTTCTGGCTGTTAGTACAAGAAAACAACCTACAAATGTATGATTTACTTATCAAGAAGTCTGGAGACAATAAATGCCTGTCTTGTGTGTCCAACTGTTACTTATTGATGTCTGATAGAAATCTCAAACTCAATGTGGTTAGAAGTGAACCTTCGATTCCTGACTCCCCAGAACCCTTTCCTCCCTTCCTGAATACTTGGTTGCTCAAGCCCAGAAGCTCATTAAAATCATTCTCAATTTCTCTCTTAAACTCACTTTTTACATCTACTCCATCACCCAGTCCGGTCCTGCTTTCCTTAAATCCGGAAGCAGCTCTACTGTGAAGAGGATGAAACAAGAGTTCAGGGCCCCTCAGTTGTCCAGCCCTTACCACGTGTTCACAGAATCACATGATCGCATGACTGTATCAGCAAAGATAAGGTTTTTTCATTGCAATCACCAAGACCATCAATTCCCCGAATTGCCTGCCTTGGCATCAGGAGGCATTGGGGAACCAGGGCATTTTGGGGGGGAATAGCTAAAGAGAAACTAAGCTGGGAAATCCATTCAGTTGAGTTTTGCAGGGGTGTCAAACTCATTTTCAGTGGGGACCACATCAGCCTCACGGTTGCATTCAAAAGGGCCGAATGTAATTTCAACTCCTTAACAGTTAAGGAGTAGTTACATTTATACAGTCCTAAAATTATTTCAGCCCTTTGAAGGCAACCACGAGGCTGATGTGGCCCCCACTGAAAATGAGTTTGACACCCCTGGCCGTGGCTGTCATCATGGCACTCACAACGTCTTCTAGGCACAGCGAAGGAAGTTACTACCTGCTGTCCTGAAATGGGAGTGGCTTCCAGGACACTCCTCCTGCCCACGCTCCTGCCTCACCCATTATTAGCTGGGCCAGAGGTCATGGAGAGCAGAGAAGAGAGGAGGAATCTGGGTCCTTGATAATATCATTGCTCTCTTACATGGACTTTGAAACTCTCTACATGTACATATACATCTTGTAAGTCAGACATGTACTTGTAGGTTGTGGATCATCATTTACTTGCAGCCAAAAGCATCTCAATGGATACAACAGTCTATGCTGATGTCCGTCTAAAATTCACCTGGAAGGAGATAGGCAAAACTGGTGATGGTGATGGGGAGACTTGTGTTTTCTGGATATTTTTATTTTCCTTGAATGCTGTTTATCTTGGATCAGTTTTCACCATTTCAAAAATTAGAAAGCACAACTTCAAACGTCAGTGGAATAATTGAGTTTTACATTTCTTTTAAGGGCATGAAATAAGTGAATTTAATCTGGCAAGCCCGGCCCTTGCTGAAATAGCCTCAGAGAGGCTGTTGGGACAGGAAGAAGGAAAGGTTTGTCGACACCTTTGGTTTCTAAAAGGCTGGAAGGTGATGTGGTTGGGACTCGGCCTTGCAGGAGCTGGAGGGGCAGTCGGGATTTTTCCTGCCTGCGTTCCTTCCCACCACCCAGCAGCTCAGCCAGCCCCGCCTGACATTTCAAAGGATTTCCTGGAAACAAGCACAGCTGTGCTACGTGCGCCCCTTTGAAGTTTTCTGAATGTCTACTTCCAATGTGTCAGCCTGCCTGCTTTCTTCAGAGAAAATGCTGCTGGCGAGCTAAGGGACCTCAAAGATGGTTTTGTCATTTGCTTTACAAGTCAGAAGGTAGGGTTTTTTTCAAAGTCACATGAAGTCAATTGGTGACAGGGTGGGAGTCGCCAAGGGCGTCCTTGCCTGCCCGTGTGTACTTAGTTTGTTCCTTTTATGTTCCTGGTCTGCCCAGGGTTCCTGATCTCCTCCAAGGGGCCTCAGCCTGAGCACTAACTGGGAAATCTCCTCGGAAAAATGACTTTGACATCCACAGCTCATAAGTCTGGGGAATGCTGCATTTTTCTAACCTCCTCCCAGAGATTTACAGAGCATGTTAGCAGATTAGAGGCTCCGGAAAATCTTGCAATGAAGGGAACTATTTTAAGAAAAAATTTCCCCCACAACAGAAGCTCTGGAATCAGTCTGCTTCAGGTTCACACCCTTCCTCTCCCACTTCTTAGCTAGGTGGCCCCGGGCAAAACTTACAATGACTATGAGCTTCAGTTTCCTTTTTGACAAGATGAGGGTTTTAACAGCACCCATCTCACAGAGTTGCCATGAGGATTGATGGTGCAAGTCCGCAGCCCCTTATCAGAAATCAGGGCTTCAAAATTTAGAAATGTTTAGATTTCAGGAAAGTAATGTGGCGAATATGCCATACACTTTATAGCAGCTCATTATCAAGCACATTCATATGAAACATATGAATAGTCACACAAAGTGGGCTCAGCCAGACAATAAAGAGCCTCAGAGAAGGCCAAGGTTCGCTCCCAAATGAATTTGGGCATCAGGCTTTTTAGAAATTGCTGGCTTTCATAGCTTTTTAAAATAAATTTTCTGAATTGTGGACGAAGAAATGAGAACATGTAATGAAAATAATAGTTACTCTCTTTGAAGCATTTATTTGAGCCGGGGAATGTTCCAAGCACCTCCCGTGGATGAACCTTTCGAATGTATTATATCTTCCCATTAGGCAGATGAGCAAACCGGGGCGTGGAGGGACGGAGCGACTCCAGCAGCAGTGCTCGGGGTAAACGAGATAACGAATACCAGTCATCGCCACGGTACCTGGCACACGGCCACCACTCCATAAATGTTAGGTGTTATGATCTTTTGAATGTCACTTCCCCAGTGGTGGAAAAATTATGACTAATTTTTATCATCTTTGTGTATAAGTGCAAGTTCTAATTTTACTATAATGAAAATATTCTGTGTGGGAAAAACATTTTTTTAATGAAACCAAATTTCTGAATTGAGTCTAATCTCTCATGTGGTTTTCTGACTCACTCTGTCAAACCCAGTGCCAGTCCAGGCAGAAATGAGTACGTCAAGCTCAAGGTTGACCTCTTTGGGCATAGATAGACCAGAGACTGGGCAGCCCAGGAGGGGCACAGCTTCAAGGAAAAACTTACTATTCTCCTGTGAACAGCACAGTTAGCTGACAGCCTCCAGCTACAGCATCTCGGGGATGTGCCTCAATGTTCAAGCCAAGACCTGAGTCTTCCAGAATAGCCCTCCCCCTCCCGCCAGTGACTGAGTGGTAGGGGGTGGGGGGACAGACATGGGACACCCCCTCCCACAGGTGGGGGGGCGGGGCGTGGTTAGGAGCTGGCTCTTTCTGCCCAGTGTGGGGCTCCTCTCACCAAAAGTCTATGCTCTAAAGCTCCCCATTGAACTGACCAAGACTGTCAACTTTGCACTCCAGCCTGAGGCTCCCTTGACCAGTTTGGCTTCCTCCTCATTTCCCACAAGCATAACACTCCAAAAAACTTTGATCTAGGGCTCAGCTAAGGGGTGGAAATCCCTTGGTCTTGGAGGGTGGGTTGCTCTGTAGTCCCAGCAGATAAATAATGACCCACCTTAAATAGGAACAGTAATCCGTCCCCCTGCAGCAATGATTGGCCCAGAATGGGCACTTGACCCAACTCTTAGCTAACGAAAGGGCATTCATTTAAGCTAATTTTTCTGGTTACTGATAGGGAAACTAAGGCTCAAAGAGAAGATGTAACTTGCTCAGGATGGTATGGCCACGTTCTGTGAGAATCAAAACTGGGGGCCAGGCTGAGTCTGATCATGAGGAGATAACAGACAAATCCAAACTCAGGGACATTGTTAAAAAAAAAAAAAAAAGACAAGGAGTGTGTGGGGGGAGTGTATTGTTCAAACACGTCCATGCCATAAAAGACAAAGAAAGGCTGTGAAATGTTCCAGGTTACAGGAGATTAAAGAGACACGACAACTGAATGTGCACTGTCGGAGCCTACCCTGGATCCTGTACCCGAGGAGGAAAAACCAGTGGGATCACACTGGATGAATTTACAAAGTTGGAACGCCACAATAGAAATTGTAGACTATGTTAAAGGTACTAAGGTCAGTACTGGGATTAAGGTAATATTCCTATCAGCAAACACACACTGAAGTATTCAGCAGTAAGGGGCTGCAATATACGTTGCTTATGTTCAAATGGTTCAAAAATGAGACACACAAATGCGGAGAGTGACAATGTAAAATGTTAACGATAGATCTGGGGACATAGGTGTGTACAGCTGCTTTTTGTCCTCTTTTTATTTGTCCAACTTTTCTGTAGGTTTGATAACATGAGCAAATACAACATTTAAAAAACAAAGATAAAAATGTGAGAGACCAGACTCCCCGGCCAGCCCGCCCTTTCCCCGGTGTGTTGTCAATGCTTGCACAGGGCTTCCGGCAACTTCCAGACTAACAAGGAAGTTTACAAAACTCAGCCCATAGTGGTAGGGTTCTGATGAATTATTAATGTTTATCAGGTGCAAGAGCTTCATTATAGACCATTCAGAGAGCAAACTAGAACAGGCCGGACCAGCTCTAGAACCAGAATAATCTCTGAGAAGAGACAGCCTTTTTTGTTCTGCCCTCCCTGCCTTCAACTTTTACAGTCTGGAGTGGATTCGTTAGCGTTCTTTGGGCTGCAGTTATTGGAGACTCAGTTAAGAGGGTCTTAAATGACTAGGACACTTATTATCACAATAGGTAGGCCTTTTCAGAATTGGGTATTTTAGCCTCTCAATATTAGCTTCTTGAGGATTCCCGCAGCCTTTTCCTCACGGTCTCAAAATGACTGCTATAGCTCCAAATGTCACATCCTAGAACAGTGTCCAAAGGATGGAAGAACGTGCATGTAAAAGAAAAGGGGCTGGGGGATGGATCTCTTTCTTTGAACAGGGAGAATGCTTCCCAGAAGCCCTCAGCAGACTATCCCAGCTGCCCAGTTGGCCAGGACTGGCCCCATGTTACCCCAAGATGAAGACAAAGGGAGACACATCGCCATGGCTGGTTTATACCCATCACAATTCATTTTCTGGGCCTGGCATGCTGTTCCTAGCCACCGAGTTAGGTTCCGTTGGCAAGGAAGAGAGGGAAGGAATTAAGCAATCAGCGGGATCTCTTCATGCCTTGGTGGTCTCTTGAGTGGGGACCTTGGTTCTCCTTTCGTGATCTGCACCAAAGAACAACTTGGACCCAAAAAGGATGCCAAGTAGCCCAGAGCCCCTAAGATTTATGGCCTAAATCAGGTACTCTAGACTGGACACCACCTGTCTTTGCCTGTCCAGCCTTCATTCCCCCATATTTGCTCACAGCACCCAGTATTTATTAGGGGAAGTTCACCTTACCCACGTGCAGTCCCTGAAGTTCAGCTGAGGCTGTCCCTACCCCAACAGGTATGTGACCAGGCTTGGACAATCAGAGCACTGCCTTCTTTGAGTGACAGTGATCAGTTCAGAGATGGGCCATGACCTAAGTTGGTTCAATCAGAGTAAATGCTGGAACTTCAACAGAGTTTCTAGGAAACGACTCTCTCTTTCTCAGCAGACCTGTAGAGCAGTCAGCACCCCCTTGCCTGCGGTTTGCTTTCTATGGTTTCAATTACCTGCAGTCAACTGTGGTCCAAAAATATTAAATGGAAAATTCCAGAAAGAAACAATTTATAAGTTTGAGATGGTGCACTATTCTGAGTATCGTAATAAAATTGTGTGCCATCCATTAATTGCTTCCTTTAGGTGAAAAAGTATGTATGTACAGGAAACAAATATAGTATATACAGGGTTTGGCACAAGCCAAGCTTTCAGGCATCCATCGGGGGTCTTAGAATGTGTTCCCCGTGGATAAGGGGGACCGCTGTACCGGGCAGGATGCAGGTATTGCCACCTTGTTACATAGAGACCGAGAATGGAGCCATCTCACTGAAGAGCGAAACCGAGAGATGGCAAGTCACTGTGGCTGGCAACCTCACTTGGGCTCATGGATCCAGCCAGGCCTAAAGCCAGAACTCTGCAGTTATTTAAGTTGGCAGGGAGAAGGGGCAGGGGTCAGTTACTTAAGCCAATAAATTGCCTTTTTAGCATAATCCAGTTTCAATTGGGTTTTCTGCCATTTACAAATAAAGACTCCTAAATTTTTCAACTTTTGGGGAAGCATGTTTGAAAGGCAAACTCCCAGGTCTGGTCCCCTAAGATAGTAAGTGAGTCACTTGGGCTCTTCCAAGAAATTGTTCCTCCAGGTCTCCCAGGGTAGGTGGTCTTGCCCACCCCAATCTGAGACTCTGCAACCTTGGGGGTAAAAAAGGGCCCGTTAATTCCACCTGGAGGTCAAAGAAACTCAGACCTTTCCATCACAAAGTCCCAGCTAGCTGCTTGGCAAAGACTAGGGGAAATACCTTTCATTCTTTTTTAATGCCTCTGGAGTTGAAATGAAAGCAGCTCATGTCTCAATGAGCACGGACGTTAAACTTTGGTAACTTGTTGCTCCACAGTGTTGCTAAAGCAACTTGGAACTTAGGCAAGAACGGTTTCCCAGCCAAGCCCAGAGGCTGCAAACCCTGCAGCCTTGTGGGGCCAAGTAGGGAGGCAATAAATGGGAAGTAGTCCTGCCTGTGGGGGACAGGAGAGGTCATGATGCCTGGGCCTAATACTGACATGTAAAATTATTTACACACTGCCCTGGAACCAGGGGTGCTCAGGAAGCCATCAGGATCTGATTTCTGTTTTTCATCTCAGCACTGCTATCCTCTGAGGTGGCTTCAGTCTCAGAGAATATGGGCCCCCAAGTCACCAGCCTAAAGTTTAAGGACCATAGCAGACAAATGTTATCTCTCTCAATTTTGCAACAGAAATCTAGGAAAAAGCTGTCATTGGCCCAGCTTGGGGTCACATGGCGGTCTCTGAACCAATCACTGTAGCTAAAGAGTTGTGATGGTGGGATTGGTCAGATATGAGTTACGTGCAATCCCTGGAGTTGGGATGGGGTCCTTCCCACTTTAACCACATAAAAGATACTGGAGAGAGGGGAGGATGGTTTTATCCTTTAGCTTGGGCTGTCAAGACAAAGAGTTGAGGTACAAGTAGATTATGTGGGAGATGATCCCAGAAATGAGACAAGGAAAGAGGGAGGGCAGTGAATAGAGAATGTGTAATTGAGCAAGTTACCACTGCAGCTTAATCCCAGAGGAGCTTCATCCCATCGGGGAGTTCTGGGAGCCAGTGCAGAACATGCACCTGAGTTACCCCATCTTAGGGCTGGAGGTACCGAGGGATTCATCTACCAGTTCCTGTCAGTCGTCTGAGAGCTGCTCTCAGAAGTTTTAATTGCCCAGAACTTGCGGCATGCAAGAACAAACTGGTCCCTGGTGACCCAAGAATGTCCTCAAACAAAGAGATAAGGGTCGAGCCAGTGTGCATTGAAGGTTATGACAATGGTCAGGGCACTGATAGCATCTTCTACGTTCTCTATTGGAAAACTGGGGCTCTGTAATCAGAAGAGGGCACTGATGTTAGGCGTTCATCTAAGGAGACAACTGGATGGCCCGCTTGCTCTCTCAGTCCCCCAACCACGCACTGGCAGAGTAGCCTACAGAAACCGGAGTTGGAGCCTTGCACACACACTTCTAGCACTGTAACTCTGGGGTAGTCTCTTGTCTCCTCCAAGCTTTGGCTTCTGTAAGATGGGGATCATAACTCTTGTCTGCCGTAAGTGTTGTGAGGATTAAATTGGACAGAGGATGGGAAGCATCTGGTACACAGCTGGAGCTCAATAAATGTTAGCTGATTGGAGTACACGCTGCCAGTTACCCATCCCCCCCAATCCATTTTCTTCTTCTTCACGAGTAATAGAAACCCCAAGTTTAGTTGGGCACACGGGCACCCAGAATAAAGACTACATTTCCCAGCCTCCCTTGACACTAGGTGTGGCCATGTGACTATCACCTGACCAATGGGGTAGCCAGGGCCAGGCAGTTGGCTTCTCCTAGTGGGTCATACACAGAGATTCTGGTACCACTGCCACTCCCTCCACCACCCTCACACAGAACAGTGTAGCTCTCTCTGGCCCTCGAACCTTCTCCACACCCCCTCACTTAACTCTTATGTCATGGGCAACTTTATGCTAAGGCAATAGAAAGGTATCCTTGACTTCCACCCTCCTTGGAACACATAACACATTAGTATCTTTAACCTGAGTTATTCAGTCTTGGCACTGACAACATGTAGGGCCAGATAATTCTCTGCAATGGGGTCCATTCTGTGCAGTGTAGGGTATCTAGCAGCATCCCTAGCCTCTACTCACTAAAAGCCCATTGTACCCTCCTTTCAGCCCTATGTCCAGTTATAACAACCAAAAATGTGTAGACATTGCCACATGTTCTCTTGGGGGGCGGGAATCACCCCCAGTTGGGAACCATTGTTAACTCATGCTACGAACTACTGAGGTTGGTAATACTCTCATTTTACAGACGAGGAAACCAGGGCTGTGGAAGTAGGAGGATCTGCCCAGATGGTAAAGGGCAAAATCAGGGATTAGAATCAATCTCCCAAACTGGTAATTCCCCAACTGTTTAGGTGATAAGATAAAACCCACTGGGGCCCTTGCGAACAGAGGCCCCGGCCTCACCCCAAAGCCACTGCCTCTGAGCCTTAAAGGAAGGGGCCAGCACTTCTGAATATCCCACAGGACAGCTTTCCAGACCTCGGCCACTCTCAATAGTTCCCAGCCCACATCCTCGGTCCTTGTGGCGCTCCTCCTCATATGTAATAATTCATCACCTTCCAAATGGGATTAACTGGATTAGGAAATCAAGCTAATAACGTCATTGTGACGTCACTGTCACTCACTGAGAACACAGGTGCCCTCAAACAGCGTTAAGCCAACAGTGTTTGTCTAAGAACTGTTAACTCTAAGTCCTACTGCAGGTCGGGCCCTTTAGCCGGGTTATTTTTAAGGCCCATGGCAAACACTGGAATGTAAGAGCCATTCCCGTTTTAAAGAAGAAACCAAGGCACAAAGAGATGAAGTAACTTGCCTAAACCACATAGAAAGTCAGAGGAGTGTTCTATGCTTAAACCCATCGCTGGCAAGTGGATGTTTGGGAGTGATTGTGATTCACTTAGACTATATAAGTGTGTGTGTGAACAGATACACACGTGTATGTACTCACTTGGACACAGAAACCTTGGGGTTGGGGAGAGGCCCAGCCTTGCCTTCAACAGATGGCCATCTAATGCACCCACTCCTCACAGTTGACATTCTGTAAGCAAGAAGAGGCAGGGCAGTTATTAGATGGGCAACCACCAGTATCTGCTCCACGCCTCCTTCATTTAAGGGATGGGAGAGGTCCCACAAGTTGATCGGCAGGATTGGACCTTGAGCCCATTGTCAGGGCCAACAGACTCTCCACACGGTTACACCTGGGGACCGAGTATCTGCAGGAAGCTGTTTCTTGGGAAACAGTGGCCACATGGCCACACAGGAGTCTCCTACCCTTCTGCCAAACCACACTCTGGGGAGTTTACACAGAGCCCAACTTCTTGAGGAATAGGAGGTGACGCTTTGGTCACTGGGTACTCATTGTGAAAGCCAAACACTGTGAGTCATTTTCTGAGGCTCCCAGGAAAAAGGACTCCCAGATAGGGGCCCACTCCAGAGAGAAATAAAACCTTGGCCCAAGGCCCAGGCTTTCAGGGAAACCAGCTGGCCTGCAAAGGGTAGGGATGGAGGGGAGGGGGCCACCTTAAACTGAGGTCTCTCTGAATGAAACTTTTCTTATTCACTCATTCATTAACTTTTATACTTAGGGTTTTTATTTCTTCACACAACAAGTATTTATTGGGAGGGACAAGGTAGCTCACTTTTAACTGTACTTTTTGAATTGTAAAGAACACGTGCTGCTTTGTTAAGCTTTGTTTTACATTAATTTTTCATAATGACTGATTCTTCTTGTAACCACTATGATACAAGGTAATTGACACTGTGATGCAAAGGCGGTATCTTTCTAGACTCTTTGTGCACTTCCATATGGACCCATAAAAAGTCACACAATTGTTTTGTGTGTATTTGCATATATGCTATCGTGGACTTGTTTGTAATTGTTTAAGAAGCCATTAAAATTGAATTTATTGAGATGCTATTATGTACCAGGCATGGCTAGGTGCTGCAGATACGGCAGTAAACGAGGTACTACTGCTCCTTGACTTTAAGGACCAAAGAGATCATTATGATAAAATCTAATAAGTGTAATGAAAATACAGGAACAGGGGCTGTGCGAGATCCCAAAAAGGGGTACCCATCCCAGCCCAGGGTATGTATGGGGTTGAGGTGTATTAGTCATGTGTATTTAGGTTGTGACAGAACACCCACCAAACTGGTCAAATAAATAAAGAGCGGTACGGGGACTGTTTTGTGTAAAACAGTGTGTAAAACTACCTTCAGGCATGGCTGAATCCAGGGGCTCAAATAATGTCAAAAAATATATCTGTCTTTTCTCTTTTTTCTTCTCTTCCCTTCCCTTTCCTTCTCCCCTCTCTCCTTCCCTCTCTCCCCTCTTCCCCCTTCCCTTTCTTTCTCTCTTCATCTTTCAGATCTCCTTTCCTCTGTTTTGGATTTACTTTTGGATAGGCTTTTTGCACATGATGGCAAAGATGGCCAGCAGCCACTCCATGCTTGCTTTATTCTTGTAATTGGAAACTCCAGTGGAAAAGGAAATCCTCTTTCCCAACAATTCCAACCAAAGTCCCAGGAATGAGTCTCATTGGCCTCTCTGGAATGACATGCCCACCCAGAAACCAATCACTGTGGCCAGAGGGATGGAATATGCTAATTGGCTAGGCTCACCAATAAAGCCAGGGGCCCATCTCTGAACCCCATGGATAAGAATTGAGGCGGGAATGATTCCCCAAAGGAAAACTCAGATGCTGTCTTCTGATCCAGGGGAAATAGATGTCACACGGGCAAGATAAAACATCCCCACTGCAGAAAGCTTCCTGGAGAAGTTGTCCTCTAAGCCAAAATCTCAAGGATGAACTAGGCCATGCCAGGTGACAGGGGAACAGGGAGAGAAAGGCAGAGAGAACAGGGAGAACAGCAGAGAGAACAGCATGTACAAAGATCTGGGGAGCATTGCCTGTTCCAGAAAATGCAGTGATTTACTCTGACTGATGGGTCCTGTAGGAGGAGGCAGAGGAAGCGTAAGGCTTGAAAGAAAGGCAGGACCCTTTAGAAACTGATTTTTATCCAGTTCCCTCTCACTCTTCCCCCTACCTCCCCACCCCCATCCACTCCCTGAGGACTGTGTCTCAGTCATGGGGTTTTCACAATTTCGGGCTTTAAGCTTGGCACAGTTTCTCTCTCTCAGCAAATGTGTCATTTATCAGCAGATCATGTCACACCACTCATTCACACTGTGGGTTCCCAAATGTCAGCTGATCATCACAGATTTGACCACCAACCTCCCAGTTTCACAAGGTGAAGGAATTCCGACTTGGAAGTCAAGGGAGCATTAAAACACGTGATACCATAGTGCATCGCATACAAACCTCCAGGCAAGTTTGTTCCATTGGAAAGAGGGGAATCACATTACAGCTAGGTCTGCAGCCACCTTCCCCTGCATGTGTCCTGTCTCTAGCAGCTGAGTTCCCTTCTATCCTCAGAAGAACCCTACAAGGGAAACGCTTCTGCTACCTACCCCCATTTCCCAGGTGAGATCTGAGGCCGAGAACTCACACTGGCCCCACATCTCACTTGCGTGACTCCTTTTTCATCCTCGCAGCAATGCAAAGGGGACACACTGCCGGTGGGATTAGAAAATGGTGCAGCCACTTTGGAATGCAGTCTGGCAGTTCCTCAGAATGTTAACCGGCATTATCTTATCACCCAGCAATTCCATGCCCAGGTATACACCCTCACGTGGAAAACGTTATGTCCACACAAAAACGTACGTGCACACTAGGTGTACAGTAGCATTATTTATTATTGCCAAACACAGAAACCGCCCAAATGTTCAACCACTGACGAATGGATACAGAAAATGTGTCCTATCAGTGTGATGGAATATTATTCAGCAATAAAGAGGAGTGAAATAGGGATACGTGCTACAACATGGATGAACCCTGAAAACACTCTAAGTGAAAGACCCAAAGGAGCACATATGATACAGTCGTACTCACATGACATGTCCAGACGAGGCAAAGCTATAGAGACAGAAAGGAGATTAGTGATTGCCAAGGGCTGCAAGGAGAGGGGTCGGGGGGTTAAGTGGAGAGTGACCAATAATGGGTACGAGGCTTCTTTTAAGGCTGATGAAAATATTCTAAAACTGATTGTGGAGATGGTTGCACAACTGAATATATATGAAAAGCCACTGAACTGAATACTTTAAACGGGTGAATTACATGGTATGTGAACTTTGTATCTCAGTAAAGCTGTTAAAGAAAGTTGAAGAAGGAGGGGAAGGAGGAGGGGGGAAAGGAAGAGGAAGAGGAGGAAGAGGGGGAGAAGATGGAGGAGAAGAAGAAGGAGAAAAAGAAGAAAGTAAGGGGATGGGCTGTGACCATGACCTCAACCACATCAATATTTGAACGTTTACTCCTAGTAGGTGCTGAACTAGCTTGAGCCAAGAAAGGAAAAGGGGTGTGGGGAGGCAGACAGAATATATAAGTTCACGTAATGGAAAAATCTGCAGGTATTTCAGGTATGGCTGGATCCAGGAGCTCGGTTGTGCTCAATCTCAGCTCAGATTTGCTTCTGTTGCCTTTGTCATTCAAATAAGTGACAAAGACGGACTTGGCAGCTCTTGCCATCCAAGTCATCCTAAGGAATACTTCCTTTGCATGATTTTAGTAAAGGATTGCGGGAGGGTTCTCATTGATTGACCTGGCTAGGGTCACTACTGAATTAATCACTATGGCCAGGACAATTTGTGGCTCAGACGAGCCAGTATTGGATGACATGACTCACCCAAAAAGCCAGAGAGTGTGGGCAGCCCTACCCAAATCACAGAGTCTGTAGAGGGTCAAGTGGGTCCCCAAAGGAAAGTCAGGATTCTGGGCAGGCATGAGCCACCGACTCTCATAGCATTGGGGGACCATGGATCCTCTGCTCAGGTTTGACTCCTGCTTTTTCCGCATGCCAGTTCTGTGACCTTGGCAGAGTACTTAACCTTTCTGTGCCTCAGTGTCTACATCTGTGAAATGGAGATAGTAATAGTATGTCCCTCACAGGGACGCTCTAAGGCTTAAAAGAGATGCCTTCCTTCAGTTAGGGACTTAGGAGGGTTCCTGACCCACAGGAAGCACTCATCACATTACCTAGTACTACCGCACCTGTGCTATACACCCACTGGCAGTTACCCAGGGCACTTTTGGGAAAGCAGGAAAACAGGTAACAAAAATGTCAATTGCTGGTCAAAAAGGAGTTCTGGAGGCAGCCGTGAGGAAAGGGCGATAGACAGCTCTGGGACTTCTTGAGTGACAGACTGGGGCCGGCCACGGTGCCTCTACTTCCCCAGAAGAACATCCTGTGTTTTAAGTGCTCAGCCTCATCAGGCTTGGCGCTCCCTCTTTGACTCTTAGTGGTTGGGCTCTGACGTGCATGCAATTTTCGAAAAAGAATGTGAAACTATAAATATGAACTAGGAAGAAAGGGGGTGTTCATTGACAAGGCAAACCATAACTCATCTCAAATTAGTGGACACTTGGAGTCAGGACCCTTTCTTCTGAGATCTCTTTAGGCAATTTACAGAGAAATGCTTCCCGATCGTACCCTGGCTGACCCTCAGCTGCCCCGGAACACTCTAGAACTCCTAACCCTCCCAGTACTAGTAAATCTGCCATGGGCTCAATAAGGCTTTTCAGTAAACATCTGTTGGATGACTAATCGGTCAAAGAGCTACACCCCAGATTAATGTTCAAAAGGGACAACCCCCACTTGCATAGCTAAGAACTTAATGGTTTTTTTCCCCCTTTAAATAATGAAGACAGTTTTGAGAAATCTTGTCTCCTTAAAGGCAAAGATCCTGCCCTACTGATTTTGAGGTCTCTGAAAACAGACTGATTTGGATTAATGTTCCTGGTTCTGGCTCTGCCTTGGGCAAATCACCTCCCTTCTCTGAGCCTCAGGTTCTTCCTCCATGCAATGGGAATACTTGAGAGAAATAAATGAGAATCATCTCAAACACGTTAAGTGGCTTCACACAGGGCCTATTGTGTCTAACACATGAACTTTTGTTGTTTTTCACTTTGTACTTATTCACTTGTCAAGGCCGTACTTCCAAAAAAGGTGAAAGGTGAGTTTCTCTTCCTCTGTTTCTTTCCTCACCCACTTCCCCACCCCGGAAGCAACCAGTTACATTACGCAAAATGGTTCTAAATGGTAACATGGAGTACCTGCTGTGTGAAGCAAAATAGTTTTATATGTATAGAAACGTTGCAAGCATAATTCGATAATTCCAGTATACCTTTGACCCAGATTCACCAATGTTTAGTATTTTACCGTGTTTGTTTTATCCTCCTCTCTTCGTTCATGTGAATATATTTATTCGTTTTTATTACCATTTATTTTGCTGCCACATTTGAGAATAGATTGCACACATCATGCCCCATTTGCCCCTTCACATTTCAACATGTATTTCCAAAGAACCAGCTATTATTCTATGTAACTGCACTCCAGTTACCAAATACAGGAAACTCGTCTTGATACAATAGCATCCATTTTTCTAATTTGGCCATTGTTGCAACAATGTCCTTTACAGCACTTTTCCCCTCTAGGACAGGATCCATGTTTTGCATGTAGTTACTATGTCTCTTTAGTTTCCTTTAATCGGGAAGAAGGATTCCTCACCTTTCTTTGTCTTTTATGCCAGCGACCTTGCAGAGAGCTGGTTCCCTGCGCCTTCTCTGACCTCAGCTCCCCACTCTCCCCTGGCTGGATCGTTCTTTCCTCACATCCTCACGGGGCCTACTCCCTCTTCTTCTTCTTCAAGTCTTTGCTTAAATGCCACCTTCTCATGGAGGCACTCCCTGAACACTCTGTTAAAAACTCCAAGCCCCAGACATGTCTTAGACTCCACAACCCCCTCTCTGGTTAATTTTTCTCTGAGGCACTCATCACCATCTAACATACCGTGTGTTCACCTGTTTATTTCTCGTCCCTCTCCCTCCACGAATAAGTCAGCTCCTGGAGAGCAGGGACCATGTCTGGTTTCTGCACAGAGGCATCTCCAGTACCTAGCACAGTGCCTGGCTGGGGCTCAGTTACTATTTAGTGAATGAATGAAGCATCTACGTACTGGCCACGATTCTCACCTAGAGCTACATACCTAGTGAGTGCTTGAGTACCAAAAAGTGTTCGAATTAATGAATAAAGAATGAATAGCACTAACCCGACTTGTGACATTAATAATATGAGGCTGCTGTTCACGGTGACTTATTGACACTTCCAGTCCAGGAACTGATTGCGTAGGCAGTCAAGCTGCCTGGCACCGGACTGGACCGGATGGGGTTATCGGGCTGCTTCACAGAGGAAAGGGGAATTTTGTGAGCAAGGAGTGGTGTTTGGAGGGGAAGCTTGTGCCTACGCCCCAAGCTGAAACAGAAACTGTGGTGGCTGGCAAGGGAAAATACCCCCGATTTGTGTCCTCTGGCCCCTCAGCCACTGCTGGCTTCCAAATAGACCACAGGTACTTTGGGGAGGAAACTCTCTTGAAGTGTGACATACATATGGGAGAGTCACACATAAATGACAGCTCCATAGATTTTCACAAAGGCAGCAGGCACACGAGGGCGACCAGCCCCCAGGTCAAGGAACAGAATGACACCAATCACCTAGCTGCCCCCTTCCAGGCTCTACGGCCCCCCTCAGTGGTCACCATTACCCAGATTCCCAGTACCAGTGGTATCTTCCTGTTCTTGAACTTTGTGTAACCACGTCTCACCGCGCTATTTTTTTCAAGGACGACTCCTTTGTACAACATTATGTTTGCAGCAACAGCCTTTTGACCCTGCCTCGTCAGAGTCAAGCTCAGAGTGGGAACCGGAACCTAATAATAACTCACTTTGCTGGCCTGCTTTCAGGGCGTCAGCCATTCCTTGGAATCTCAAAACCACTTAGTGGGCTGGGACCGTCATTGCTCCCATTTCACAGATGAGGGGACTGAAGTGCAGAGAGGTTAAATCACTTGGCCAGCTAGGAAGCAGAAGATTCTATATTTGACCCCAGGTCTGTCTAATCTCTGAGCTCATGGTCTTACCCTCCACACACATTTTTTTAATCAATAAAATGACCATTTATTGAGCATTTCTTTGGGCTGGACATTGTGCTTGAACTTTATGCTCACTGTCTTATTTGCTTTTCCTAGTCCTTGCCTGAGTAATATTCCTTTATCCCTGCTTGACAGATGACTCCGAGAGATTAAGTAATTTATCCAAAGTCACACAGCCTTGGAAGGCATGAAAATAAAGATTTAAACCCTACTGCGTTGATTCTGAAGCCTGGTGCAGGGTGGCATCAGTACCCGGCATTTATGTGCATCTTTTAAATATGCTTACAGGGCTTTTCAAAGAAGAGGCAACAACAGCAATAGCTGTTATCTTTTGTAGAGCTTCGCTGGACACACGGCTTCCCATGGCTTCACCGCCTACCCCAGGCTTCAGTGCAGCCAGCTGGAGGCATGTGACTCCATTGGAGGCAATAGAAAGCTCTGCCCCCAAATATCCACAGCTGCCACTTCAGGGCCCTGTCCTTCACAAGGAAGGGACAATGCCCTCCCTCTCACTGTTCCCTTCCTGCTGGCTGAAATAACCGATGTGGTACTGGGGAGCCATCCTGGACCACGTGGACAAGGATGTCTTTGTGGAAACAGAGGAGCCAGGATGGCATATGGCTACAAAGGGTGGGTGCCCAGGACACCTTCCACCTTGTGACTCCTCCATCCCTAGAAAATGCTGGGGAGGGGGGTGCACCCTCCCGTAGGAACAGGAGCTGGTGGATAAACACCCCCTACTCCCTTGCCCTTTGGGTGGACAGTTTGGAGGTATGTTTTACTCTGTGCCCTGGAGTTCCAGGGTGGGGTTTAGCCTCAGTTGCCCAGAGTGATAACCTGCTTAGTAACTCACCTTGTATTGGCTTCTTTCCCTTCCCTGTCTCACTTCCAGATTCCCCCACCAGTGCTTCCTGGCAAGCATGCTTTGAAAACATTTTCCTCATAGTTATATCTTCCCCAACCTACTTGTCAGTTGGTAAGCAGTGCCTGCATCGACCTGCTGGTGAGCACAGCAGAAAGGGTCACGATAAGATAACCCCTCCCACCCACCTCCTGCTGGCCCTGGGATAACTCAGGGATCCACCCTGCCTGCACCCTCTTTCTATACATCAATTTCCCCCAAACCCATTCATTCCAAGGCTCTGGCCAGCTCCCCTGCCCACCCAGGGAGTTAGCCTGGGTCCCCTCCTTGGACTCCGTTCCCTCTGCAAGGACTCTGTGCTCTGTCCTGCCAGCGATAAGACATTTCACATTGCCTTCCTGTCCCTGACCTTTACAAGAACAGTACTCATCCAGGGCCTGTGACGTTACTCCTTGGGGATAAAAGCAGTGGGAACAGGAAGGTTCCTAAAAGGTCACCATTCATTCATTCATTCAGTCATTCAACAGATATTTATTGAGGGCTTAGGCAAAGCAATCTAAATGGCAGATAGTAAAATCAGCTAGACCACCTTAATCAGAAAGGGATTCATTAAAGGTGTTAAGTAGTACCCCAGATGCTAAACAACCACAGCAGTGCAGGCAGGAGTGGCACAGCCAGGAGAAAGACCCACCTTTACTGTTGAACTGGTCCAACAGAAATGTCACTGCTGTTGCTGCCACTGCTGCCCAGCACTGAGGGTGCTAAGGACTGGCCACCAGAACTCCCCTGCTACTCCCCAGAGGGACAGGACACGCTACCACTGTGCTTGCCAGCAGGTGCCATCACTTGGCATCCCGCAACTTGTTTTTGCCTTGGAGGTTCGCCAAGGGAACCTGGGCCACACGAGTCACTCTTGCTGCAAAGGAGTCTGGGAAATGTGTTTTGTTTTGCTCTGTTTTCACTTTCTAGCCTTTACAGTAGACGAAGCCATATTAGAGGGGATCGGGATAGGCTAGGTCGGTCTGTAGAGCCTGGTATAGGGCCACAACAACGATTAAGTCATAAAAGTTCCTTCTTTCAAAAGCCCACAGTTGAGGGGCTGGTCAGGAGCTCAACACACACACACACACACACACACACACACACACACACACAGCCTTATGGCATTAACATTTACATAAAGGGTATCATACTAAGAGTTAACTTCGGAAACTTTCTCTTCTCACTCAACATTATATTTTTAAGACCTATTCAGATTTAGTTTATTCATTTTTACTGCTCGCTGGTATTCCTTTAAGGGAATATGTCACAATTTATTGACCCACTCACTTTTTGATGCCTATCCAATCGATTTCACTCTGGGCCCATTGTGGGCGAAGCTGCCGCAGCCATCCTGGCACATGTCAGGGCTTCTCCAGGGTGCAGACGAGGAAGTGGGGCTGCTGGCCGCAGGCTAAGTGCCTTTCAGTGGCAAAATAGCAGTGTATGAGACTTCCCGCTCTCCACTTCCTCCCCACTAATACCGCCTCCATCACAGACAACATTCACTATACGCCAGGCACCTTCCCAAAGTTTGACGTGAACTAGCTCATGTAACCCTCCAAGAAACTTTGAGGTAAAGACAATTATCATTCTCCTTTGATGGGTAGAGAAATGGAGGCCAGAGAGGGGAAGTAACTGGCCTCAAATCCCTCAGAAATGGCAGAGCACGGTATCATGGTATGAACTCAGAGAGACTAGGCTGCTTCTGGAGCCTGAGCTATGGACCAGTCTTCTACCCTTCGGTGTTTTCTGATTTTCAAATCGCTGTCAGTCCACAGCTGGGAAACGTCTCTAAGTGTTTGAACTTGAATTGCCTGCTTTGGAGGGTCCTTGAGGCTTTTTTCATCTATTTGTTGGCCAGTCATGTGTCCTCTTTGGAAAAAAATGCCTCTTTAGAGCCTTGGCTGCCCCTGAATCTCTGATCTTCAAAGCAAATGCTCTGGAAGCCAGAACTCCGGGCAGGGCCTGGCACAGAGTGGGTGCTTGGTGAAAATGTATCAGACTGGACTGGCGGTGTCGCTCACTCTGTCTTCCGCCCCAAAGCCTGATGCTGACATTACTGGCCCACTGCCTGGGTGCTGGGCACACAAGCAGCTCCCTGGCCTCAAACCCATTTCCCCCTCTATGATCTGACTAGAATCTATCTCCCTGACCTCATCTCCTTCAACCTCCCACTCCCTTGTTTCTCATGAACCCCGCTGGCCGTTCTCCTGTGCCTTCACTCAACCAACTTCACTCCCGCCTCAGGGTCTTTGCAGGTGCTGTTCCCTCTGCCTGGACTCTCTTCCCGTGATGGCTCCCTCTCATCCCCCAGGCCTCAGCTCACATGCCACCTCCTCAGAGAGGCTTTCCTGACTACCTTGTGTAGAGGAAACAGAGGCACAAAAATATTGAGCATAATAGCCAATAATTATACAGCTGAAGTATTGGTAAGATTTCTGAATTATGTTATCTTACTACATGCCTATATTGCCAACTTTTTTCTAAAATGGTGATGGAGTCCCTACATGAATTTTTTTCTTACTCAAATTTAAAATTAATTAAAAGTAAATCCTGAGAGAGGACCAATAAGTTTCTGGGGCTCTTTTTGCCAGTCTTCCTGGCTCAACCCTTCAGCAGGATTGCAAAGAGATCCTGGCTTTTTGTGACCCCAAGGAATTCCGTACTCCCCGCCCCACCCCCTTCCACCTGCCCATTGTCTGTCCTTCCCTGTGTGTGAACCATGGGCCTGTGAGCAACCCTCAGATTATAAAGCCTCTCTGCCAAACAGCCCCCTTCCCCTGTGGATGTTTGTGATCTACAAAATGGGGATGATAAAAACACTTACTCTGTAAGGTAGTTATAAAGGTTCAACTTCACAATGCTTAAAAAGCATCTAGCAGAGGAAGGGTATCACTGTGTGGGAACCATACTGTTTGATGAGTTTGTAATCAGATAAACCCTGGATTAAAGTCCTGTTCACTGTGTGGTTTTAGGCAACTCCCTTGATCTCTCTGAGCCTCAGTTTCCTTATCTGTGAAATAAAGATTTAAAAAATCCATACTGAGTCCATTAGAATGTCTTTTGCTAGAAAGAAGAAGCTAATAAAACCCAAACTGGCTTAACTAGAGTGGGCTAGCCTGCCTCCCCTCAGGACAGTGGTGGAGCTAGCAGATTTGTGACATCATCAAGGCCCCAGGTTCTTTCCATCCCTGTTCTGCTGTCCAGTGTTAGCTTCATCCCGAGGCTGGTTCTCCTTGTGCATGTAGGATGACTGCCTAGAGCAATCAGGGCTACAGGCATCCTTTCATGTCTAGTAGGCAAAAAGGGTCACTTCCAGACCCTCTCCTGGAAGAGTGAAGGAGAACTATCCTGGCAATAGTCTCCTCACTTCTCATTGGCTAGATTTGGGTCACATGTCCATTCCTGAACCAATCTCTGGCAAGGGGATATAATTCCTGTGATTGGCTTAGACTAACTGGGTCCCAGGCCTGTGGCTGGGTTGGAATGGATATCAAGGAGTCAACTGTGCTGTCCACTGCACCTGCCTCGAGGGTTGCAGGGAGAATGAAATGAGATCATGCTTACAAAGCTTAGCACACAGTAGGTGCTCAACAAATAGTAGTTCTTATTACTATAATTATCATCATCATCACCATCATTTAGGTGTTTTGGTATCAGACTTCAGTTAACAGTTTCTTCGCTTACTAACCCTCTGGCCTTACACAAGTTGCTGACCTTCAATTCTACTCTGTAAAATGGAAATAAGTGTTCCTACCCAGCGTCATTAATGTGTGGCAAATAGTTAATGTTTAACCTTGCTGATCATGCTTTTTTTCTTTTTTAGCCTTCCAGTAGGATTGGATGGCTTCTCCCCCTCCTCAGTAGATGTGGTTCAAGTGAGGGAGACTCTCCCTCCTGGCTCCAGGAGTGAATGCATTATCTTCACCTCAATTTCCACATCCCTCAGGCCAACGTAATTGGTTCAGGGAAAGCATGTGATTCAAACTGGACCAATGACTGGCAGCTCTAGAACTTTGCTGGTCTTCCCACGGAAAGGGGTGCTCTCTTCTCTCTAGGATTGCTGAGCTGGAAGGACCACAATCCGAGAGCTGCTGGAAACCATCTTAGTCACACATGGGAAGACCCTGTCTGAGAGTGAGGCCAACAGAAGAGAAAGCAGAAATGGGAGATGGAGAGGGCCCGAGGCCTATTGACACTGTTGAGCTCCTAGGTCTAGCCATGCCTGAACCAGTTATACCACTAGACTTTTCCTTACGTGACCCAATTTTCCTTTAGGCTACTTTGAGTTTCTGTTCCTTGCAATGGTGAGTTCAGAGTCCAGCCTAACCTGACTGAGGGGGAAATCAGAGAAGGAGGTAGTCCTCTGAGGGCAGGACCTTGCTTAGCCAAGAATGTTGCTCAGGCCAGTGCATAGAAAAGAACTCCAGAAGTATCTGGAGTTAAAGCTCAAACAGTCTGGTGAGGGTTCCTTTTTCTCTAGCTTATGATAAACAAGCACACACACAGAGGAATATTTTTACAAAACTGGAATCACACCATACATCTTCAAATGCCACCTCCTTGAGAGGCCTTCTATGACCACCGCATCTACGTAGCTCTGCCTCCATCCCATCTCTTGTATTTATAGCATTTTTCATTGTCTGAATTAACTTACTCTGTTTTCTTGTCCACTGTCTGTCTCTTCTTTCGGAATGTCGGCTCTCTGAGGGCAGGGATTTTTCTCTGCTTACCATTGCTGTGTCCCCAGGGCCTTGAACAGAGTGGTTAAGTATTCAATACTTATTTTTAGAATAAATGGTGTGATCACAAACATCTTTCTAGGGTAATACCTATTTTTAGAATTCAATACTTATTTTTAAGCTCTGGCAGGTGTGACTCAATGGATTGAGTGCCGGCCTGCAAACAGAAAGGTCACTGGTTCAATTCCCAGTCAGGGCATATGCCTGGGTTGTGGGCCAGGTCCCCAGCTGGAAGCATGCAAGAGGCAACCGATCGATGTATCTTTTGCACATCAATATTTCTCTCCCTCTCTTTCTCTTCCTCCCCTTCTCCTTTCTCTAAAAATAAATAAATAAAATCTTTTTAAAAAAAGAATTCAATTACAAACATCTTTCCAGGGCAATAGATATGAATCTGCCTCTATCTTTGAGATGGATGCGTGGAATTCTACTGGTTGGATGGGCCATGTTTGTTTCCCAAACCTTGTGGAATGACTGCGGGTGAAATAAACAGCCAAATGAAGCAGTGGGTGGGTGGGTCAGTATCTCCTTTCCTACAACACAGAGTAGGGGCAGGGGAAGGAGGACCCCCCCAGCCTTTCACAGGCTCGCCCTGATTCACAAAGAGAGGACTTGAGCAAACACAGGTGGCTTTGTGCTTTGGCAAGAACTCCCCAGGCAAAAACAGTCCTCAAACATAGGAAGGTGAGGACAGGCAAACAATTTATTGAGGACAGAGTTGTTTATTAAGCTCCCAACCCCAAATGGAATTAACTTAAATTTTTTTCTAATTACAAAAGTAATATTGGCTTATAATTATAAAACCATTTTCAGACGGTAGAGAAAAGCAGTCATAATTTTAGAGCATTTTATAAATTAGCTCATAGATTTCTTATCACTGCTTAGACACATATTTAAATGCTAAAGCATATTTGTTTTATTTTTTTAATTCAACAGTAATAGCTGAGGTTTATTGAGTACTTACGTATGCTAGTTGTTCTCTATTTATTAACTCATTTTATCCTAACCATAGTTCTATGTGATAAGTTATATTATTAACCCCATTTTACAGAGGGGGAAACTGAGAGAGAGAGAGGGGTGAAGTGATTTAGCCAAGGTCACACAGCTATAGGTACCTAAGCTGGGATTCAGACACAGGGAATCTGGCTTCAAGGCCCATGGCCTTAACCACCATACCATGTTCCCAGGGCAGGGCACAGGCCCTTTCCTAGGACGAAATCCATACATGAGAGTGATTATTTTTTGTGTCTGCATTTGGGATTTTTGTAATTTTCCCCTACTTGGAAAGAGAAGGGAACTTCCCTTTCGGTCTTTAAATGAGGTAAAAAAAAACTGATAGCATCCACCACAGCCAGTATTTCTCACCCAGGAGAGTCACTCAAGGGGCTCAGTGGGAGGGGTGACACTGCTGATGTGGACATGTCAAAGATAAGCCGTAAAGCACTTCCTTTAAATGAAAAGAACGCTTAAAATGACATGTGGCTTACGTTGTATTTTTACAGACAGCCCTGCGAGGGTATCTCTGGGTATAAGTGTCCAGGAAGAACTTAATTAAGAAAACAAAAGACACACCCAAATACCAATGTCAGTGTGCTTAGTCTTCTCATCACTGAGCCTGGTGCAGGGTGGCTGCCTGGACGCCTGACCTGAGACCAGGCATCTATGTACTGTCCAAGGGCCGTGCTGGTAGATCAAGAGTGAAACACTCATACCTACGACTTTTAAGCACTCGCAGACCCACGTAAGGATCTGCTCAATGCAATTATTGACTAAAATGTGAAACACCCAAAGGCCCTCCGTGGGTACAAGCTCACCATGTTCAAGGAGCTGGTAAGGGAGCAGAGCCTGGAGCCCAGTGAGTTGAGCTGTGGTAGAAAAGGTACCAGAGAAGGTGAGAGACCCCTGTAGGGCAGAACGCAGATGGAGTGGGCCTGCAGTATGCTCAGAGGAGTTTGGGTTTTGTTCACAATAAGATGGGGCGCCCTGGGATGCTTTTGAGCAAGGGAATCACAGGATCGATGAATGCTTAAAAAGCACGTAAGAGTAGAAGCAGCAGAAAAAGTAAGCAAAGCCCTTTGACATGCTGCCTGTCATGAGGAACACCCAGTAACTGCCAGTCACCTGTCAAAAACTAGAAATATGCCAGCTTGTCATATTAAAAAAACAGGAAGTCAAGGACATGGTTATTGGATATTTTCATCTTTGGCACTGCCTCACCTCCCTATTCCGTGAGTCACGGAGCTCTGTCAGCTCTTCCTTCTCCACCCCCCGCCCCTTCACCTTTGTATTCTTTCCACTGTCCCCACCTCATGACCTGGTGACAGACAGAAACACTCATTTCCAGGCTGCCCCTGGCCATACCTTTTTTCTTTCTTCTTTGAAAAAATATCCTATTTTTTCTCATTTCTTGCTGAATATCATTTTCAGGAAAGAAAAACTTTCTATAACAAGAAAAAGAAAAAGAATACCCATGGTGCACAATTCAGAGACAACCATTATCAAAACAACATTGTAATATGTGTTATTCCTGTCCTTTTGTATGATTTACTTTTTGAGTTATAGGTTTTATTTGTATCAAGGTAATACATAACACGTAACTTCAAGAGTCAAATTTTCTAAAAACAGAAATCTCCACTTCATTCCCTCCTTCCACTTCCCCCTTCCCAGAGACAACCCCTTTGACCTCTGGTTGTTTGATATTTAACTCCATGTCCCTGAATAACAGGCTTCTATTTCCGTCTCTAAATTTTTCAGTGTTCAGTGTCATCTTCTTTCCCACTATAGGACGTGAGGGTCTGCTCTCCCTCTCCTACATTTGACCCCAGCGTGTATATATATATATATACACACCCTTCCTACCTGCCCCACCCTCTCAAGATGGTTACAATTTTGGTGAGATCAGTATTTATTATTTACATAATTGTCACTATGTAAATGTCATTCACAGCTGAGCTGTGCAATAAACTATGATGTCCTTTGCTTCCCTGCACAGCTTTATAACTTTTCTTGAGTTAATAATTGCCTTGTTCTCCTCTCCCACCCCTAGGAGACCTAATTTTCTCAGTATTTGTTTCCGGTTCAATGTCAAACATTATGCCAATGGGCCTCTCGACACCTTCCAGCGGGTCAGAAATAGTATTCACTTACCTTTTCGGAGAGATCCCCCTGGTGCCTTCAGACCTGCCGGAATCTTCACTGGTTACCCCCTCTGGTGCGCAGCTGTCATCCTGGGATCTCCCTTCACCACCGTCTGGGAATTCCAGTTGCTTCTATCTTGTGTTGGGTTTCTGTTTCCTATATGTATAGGGTGTCAAGGGGGCCACTCTTGTGGGCAGCTGGAACTCTGGACAACTGTTTAGAACATGCACCTCAGAGTTGCTCCATCCAAGGGGCAAAGGAGAGGAGGTACTTATCCTTCAACTTCCATCAGTTATTGGTGGAGGCCTGTTCTTGGACCATGCACACCCCAGCACAGCTGGCTTGTCCTGTGCTGACAGGAAGCACTTAGTCAGCAGTACGACCCTCCAAGGGGTTATGAGCAGTCACCAACAGAGTCTGCTATGGAACTGGAAAGCCCCCCAAATTTCAGATTCCCAGGCCCAACAGTGGGAATCCAGTAGGTCTGTGATAGGACTGGAATCTGCATTTTTTTTTAAGATGCTGTGTTGCTGTTTTTTTTTAAGATTTTATTTATTTATTTTTAGAGAGAAGAGAAGGGAGGGAGAAAGAGAGGGAGGGAAACATCGATGTGAGAGGGAAACATCGATTGGTTGCCTCTCACATGTGCCCCGACCAGGGACCGAACCCACCACCCTGGCACATGCCCTGACCAGGAATCACACTGGTGACATTTTGCTTTGTGGGATGACGTTCAGCCAACTGAGCCACACCAGTCAGGGCTGGAATCTGTATTTTTTCACAAACTCTCTCAGGTGTATCTTTTGCACCTGACTCCACTGAATTCAACAAACTCAGATTTTTCATTTCTGCCTAGGATTTTTAATGCCTGTTACCTGCTAAGTGGCCGGGACCAGATTAAAACATTAAAATCTACAAACATTAAAAATCATGCCCAACTCTTCCCCATACGTAAATCCATATGAATCAATACTGGATGGTAAAACTCAATGAAGGAAAGGCCAACAGAGAACTGATTTTTCCCATGGTGTGGCAGGCAGAGCAATGGCCCCCCAAAGATGTCAACATGCTAACCCTGAACCCTGTGAATATGTTCTATTACATGACAAGGGGGAACTGAGGTTGCTAATCAGTTGACCTTGAGAGGGGGAGGTAATTCTAGAACGTCAGATGGGCTCAATGTAGTCACAAGTCTCTTATACAGGAAAGAAGAAGGCAGGAAAGTCAGAGTCAGGAAAGACGTGATGACCAAAGCAGGGGGTGAAGAGATGCCATTGTTGGCTTTGAAGAGAGCAGATGGGACCACGAGCCATGGGATGCAGGTGCCTCTAGAGGCTGGAAAAGGCAGGAGAAGAGATTCTTCCCTAGAGCTCCCAGGAAGAACACAGGGCAGCCTCACTAACATCTTGGTTTTACACCCATAACACTTCTACTCTACAGAAGAACTGTAAGATAATGAATAATTTGTGTTGTTTTAGGTCAGTGTTTTACAATGAATCTCTTAACATATTTCTCCTGCTGGCTCTGCTTCTCTGATTAAACCCTGACTGGTGCACAGGGGAACCACTTTGATTCCCTTTAAAAACATATTTGACATATCCAATTCATTAACAAGTTTTTGGTGGTGCCCCTGTTTTGCTGAGAGCTGCAGCATTTTCTAAGCTCTGGGGAAAAGAATAATAAACAAGACATCAAGTTTCCACATCTGTAAAAGTGGGCTAATCAGAGTCACTCATAGGGTTTTCATAAGCATTAAATAAATTATGGAGCATAATGTCCTTGGAACAATTCCTGGTACAGAATAAATATTCAAGAAACGTTAAAAGAGATAAAGAACAGAAAAAAGACAGGAGTGTGATGACTGTCTGCTTTCAGGGGCTTATATCCTACAGGGGGAAATGGATGATAAACTTAGGAAAGAAGGGAAGGATGGGGGAAAGAGCGGGGTGGGGGGGAAATGTCTGATAATGATAAGTACCTCAGAAATACTTGTTTTAAGATTAGATTAAGGGTTGGCTGCCCATGGTGGGCCAATCCAGCCTGCCACCTTCTTTTATACGGCCCCTAGCTAAGAATGGTTTCCACATTCTTAAATAGTTGAAAAAAATCAATAGCCTATTCCATGACATGTGAAAATGATAAGAACTTCAAATTCCAATATCCATAAAGTTTTATTGGAACACAGCCACGCCCACTTAAAATCATCTACAGTGTCTTCCGCACTGTCAAGCAGAATGGAGTTGTGATAGAGATCAGACTAAAATATTTACTGTCTGGCTCTTTACAAAAAAAGTTTCCAACCCCTGCTTTAGGCTGAGTGGTCAGGGAGAGCCTCCCTGAGGAGGTGACATTTAAGCTGAGATCTGAATGTTAAGATTGGGGGGAGAGGGCAGGGAAAACAGAGAACAAAGGTAGAGCTTTTTCTCTAATCTTATAACAGCCTTCCAAAGGCTTTGGTCACAACAATGACGGGCCCTGAGGTTCTTCAGGTGCTGTAGGGTCCAGGGTCACAGAGCACACAGGTACTGAGTTGGGGTAGGGAGCCAGGACTGTCTGGCACCAAAGCCTGCCAAGCCCTGTGCCAGCAGCCTAACAGGAGCCCAGGAACTGGCTTTATTTGTCAAATGACTTTATTTGCCTTTCTGGGGTCAATGACCGGGGATTTTAGATTCATCCCCAGGAACAGGTGAGAAGGGCCTGGGATTTGTTCATAAGCCTGAGAGCAGGTGTTGTTTGGCCTCCTGGTTAGCAGCACGTCCATGATTGCCACAAAGCCCGGATGTGGACCTGAAAACAGGATGTGTGGCAAGGGCAGTGGGTGCAATGGCAGATAAAATGGGATATCCGTCGGTGACTCAGGGCCCTGCTCTCATCCTGACTGGCCCACAGCCTGCAGTCTGATGCAAGGGGCCTAACCCTAGCCCATGGGGGCTCAACTGCAGCCAGCTCAGGTTTTCTGGGCCTGATTGAAAAGTGACAACCTCACGCCCTCAGTCAGTAAGTGTGGCTCTGGGAGAACCCAGCTCAGTCCCTAGAAGCCAGTGCCTTTTCACCAGGCTCTGTTTGTGATAATGCAGGAAAAGAGGCCAGTGCAGCCCCATTTTAGAGCCAGAGAAATTAAGACAGTGGAGAGGAACAGGGGGTACGGGTTAAAAGCACAGACTTCGCCTGAATCACAGCCTCGACTTTTGCCAGCTGCATGACTTCAGGCAAGTGGTTGACCTCTCTGGTCTTCAGTTTAGGGAGGAGGATATTATCTGCCTCAAAGAAATGTAAGGAATTAAGGAAACAATAGCCCAGCGTCACACCCAGCGGAAGGACTCAGTAAACTGGCTGATCCTGAGTACATTCTCTCAGCTTTGACAATAGTCCTAAAAGGTCTTGGAGAGGCAGTGAGCTCTGGGTTGGAGCCAGACAGATCTCTTTTCCGCCCAGGACCAAAAGCTTGCGTCATCCTTGACTTCTCTCTTTCTTTCACATGCCACAGCCCATCAGGAAATCTTGCCTTCAGTTTGCACCCAGAGTCCAATCATTCCTACCATCTCCATGGCATCACCTTAATCCAAACTACAACAGCTCTCACCTAGATTATTGGAAAGACCTCCCAGCAGGTCTGAAGGCTTCCATCCTTGTCCCCATGCCCTCTGCCCCGCCCCCTACTCTCTATTGTCTAAAGGATCCTAATAAAAGTCGGGTTGTAGCACTCCTCTTTTCGAAAACTTCCTGTTTCCTAACATATCTAGAGTTAACTAATGTCTTTATTCATTCAGTGATTATTCATTATTGAGTACCTACTATGTATCAGGTACTGTTCTAGGCGTTGGAGATAAAATAGAGAACAAAACAAATAAAACCCTCTGCATTCTTTACATGCTCATGGAAGGATGATAAACAAATGTACAAGTAAAACATAGTATGTTTGGTGTTATGGAGAAAAATAACTCAGGGAAGGGGAGGGGCCTTGGATTTGAAACAGAGTGGTCAGGGAAGGTAGAATGAGTAAGTTAAGGATTAAATAAAAAGCCCGAAAGTGGGAAAGGTGAGAGCCAAAGGACAACGTGCCACTTAACAGCAGGGACACATTCCGAGAAATGCATCATTGGGTGATTTCATCTTTGTACAAACATCAGAGAGCACACTTACCCAAACCTGGATGGTACAGCCTCTGTTGTTGATGGAAACATCACTATGCAGTGCATGATTGTGTTCTAGACGAAAGGACCGGCCAGGGGAGAGGTGGCAGTGTTCCCGGTGTGTTTCAGGCACCTAGAAAGTCACTGTGACCACAGGTGCTAAGGATGCTGGAGGGAGAGAGGGGATCCAACTCAGAAGGGGAGAGGGGGCTGGGTTGAGTCCTATTAGTACTCCAAGTTTTTTTTCCTCTGGTCAAGATTGGAAGCCAGCGGAGGTTTTGAGCAGAGGAGTACCCAAGTTTTCAAAGTTCACTGGGGCCACTGTGTGGAAGACCATGGGAATAATGGCAGGGACAGAGAAATTTAGGCAGTTTTGCAGATGTTCCGAGATAGGATGGCTTGGACCAGGAAGGAGGTAGCAGCAGAGGTGGCCTCAAATGCAAAGGCCTAAAGGCCTTACAATATGGTCCAGCTCTCCTGATGGGGTTCCTCTTACACCTCCAACCTCACCTTGCTCCTTGCTGTACCCCCAACTCCACAGGCCACTGCTAGGTCCATATGGACGACAATGACCAAATTAATCAATGACCCATCCCTAGATAACCTTCACCTGTTTGAACACTAGGCACATAGTCAGAACTCAGTAAATGTTTATAGGTAGAACACTGAGCAGTTCTGCAAAGCCCAGGTGGCTAGTCCTCTTTACAACTGAGGAAAACTGAGGCTCAGGCTGGGGAAGTGAAACCCTCAGGCCCCTCTGCCCAGCCGAGGCGAGGCGTTTCTTTCCCAACATTCAGCTACGTTGAATCACAGCGACCTCCCAGGAGTTTCCCTCAAAACGTCCCCGCTCTGTGCGGGGTGGGCAGCCGAAACCTCGCGGGCCCAAAAGGTCCCCAGGACCTGCAAGTGCGCCGGAAAGGTCCTCCCACAGGCGTCCTCCCACCCTCGGGCTATAGAGACAAAGGGACAGAAGGGCCTCCCAGGCGCGGCCGAGGCCCCGCCCCCCGCTCGTCGGCCGGCTCACGCCTTCAGTGGGAGCCGGAAGCAAAAAGCAGGCCCTGCTAGTCCCACGGCTCCCAACTCGGTGGTCTTGGAGGATCGGCAGGATGGGGGCGAAGATGGCGGGAGAGGAGTGAGTGGGTTTTTCCCGGGCGGCGGAGGCGGCGGGGCTGGGCCCCATCGGGTGACAGCTAGCGCCTCAGGCCGCCTTCTGGCCCCCGGAAGGCGGAGCTCCTTGTGCTGGTTGGCCAGGACTGACCATGCCGGCCCCTGCAAGGAGGGAGGGAGGGACGGGCCTGGGCCCAGCCCGGCCTTGCAGCCTCCAGGATGTCAGACCCTCGGGCTGGGGATCGGCCGCCCAGCGCAGGCCTCGAAAGCTGTCTTGCGGCAACCGCAACCCAAATTTCCCTTTCCCAGCTTTCGATCATCTGACACTGACGGAGCGCTCCTCCTCCAGGAAGTCCCCCAACCCCGACCCCTAGTCGCCTTCTCCACTGTAACGATCACTTTTCGCATCTGTGTCCATTCAGTTTCATTCATTCATTAACTATTCGCGGCCCACTATATTTCAGGCCCTGGGTACCTAGGAGGGAAGGAGGCAGACCAGGAGCCGCTCTCTGGGAACTTCCTTTCTAGTAGAAGGAGACCATAAGCAGACAAGATGATATCAGTGCTCTGAAGGAAATGGAATAGCATTAGGGTGGGGAAGTCTACTCAGGAAGGAGTGACAGTGCCAGCTGAAACCTTAATGAACAGAAGGAGGGATGGGAGAGGATACAGCAAGTGGAAGAGGCCAGAAGCAAGAAAGGCATTAGTGCCTTTGAGGGGCAGAAAAGCAGGCAGGGTGGCTGGAGTGTAGAGAGCAAGGGGACTGGCCATCCAGGATGAGATGGGGGCGGCAGGGGGTGCAGATCCTGCAGGTACTTCTGCCGAAGGACCACTCTTCATCCATCTCCATACCTGCTGGCACAGTCTATTCATGTGACAGACGCCCTATCTGTGTTTGTGGAATGGATATGTGAAAATTCACAGGGAACCCTGCGGTTGAAATTTGGCTCCCTCACCTGACCACTTCTCAGATGTGCGTCTTGGCTGGGTGGTCCTTTCATTTAGTCACCTTCCCTACTGAGCATCTGCTCTGGCCCAGACTCTAAACTGCCTCAGCAGCACAAAGCAAAAGAGGTGATGTGGACCTGTGATCTCAAGTTTGCTTCCAAAGCTCAGTTCTGCCACGGACCGGCTGAGACACTGGCCAAGTTACACATCCTCTCTGGGTCGCTGTTGTTCGTGGGTGTAAAAGGGAAAGTAAGAGTATCCACCTTGGGCATGTTCTGCCTATTAAATGAAAGGTTGTGTGTTTCCCTGGAATGGAGCAGGCCTCAATAAACATTAGCTGTTACAGCTCACAATGACAATGACTGTTACCAGTATTGTACTAGTTAGTGTACAGTCCCAACACACGTGAGGAGAGAGCTGTGAGGAACATGAGTGGCGGGCTGGAGTGGGTGTTGCAGAGGAGGTTACACTGAGCCTTTTTACATCTGAGAAGGATTTTGTAAAGTACCGGATCGACAATTGCAAGTTCAGGTGGCTTCTTCGACTTGTGGGTACAATTCAAGGGAAAGAATGTAAACTGGAGAAATAAAGGCGCCGAGTAAATAATGTTGGACCTTGGAAGTGATGAGACTCCAGTGAGCCTCCATTTATTTTTTATTTTTTAATTTAAAAAAATTATTGTATTTTTTCCATTACCATTTAGTCCGCTTATACCCTTTCCCCCCTGCAATCACCACACTGTTATGTCCATGAGTCCTTTATCTTTTTTGCTCAGTCCCTCCACCTCCTAAACTCCCCTTGACCTTCACCTCCATTTAAATCCTGCGTAAAGGCCAAGGAACAGGCAGCATGTGGTTTCTAAGCTGCCCCTGATTCCCCCTTGCTCCTGTGCTCTCAGTGGCTGCGTTCAGAAGCACCTGAGGGCACTGGTACCACCCTGCGGCAGCAGGCCAGCATTTTCTTAAATCAGTTTCTCCAAGGCCTGCCTGTTAGTTGCAAGACTTGTGACTCCTATAAAGCTCTGTGTCAAGTTCTCTTTCTGGCTTTGTGTGTTGATGCTTTGGGGTCCTTTTTCCTCGATCTAATTCTACTTTTTTTGTGTCCGCCAACAGGTTCCTCAACACAACTCACGAAAGTTTCAATGTCACCCTCCACACCACCCTGGTTGTCACCACGAAACTGGTGCTGCCGACCCCGGCCAAACCCATCCTACCTGTGCAGACGGGGGAGCAGGCTCAGCAGGAGGAGCAGTCGAGTGGCATGACGATTTTCTTCAGCCTCCTTGTCCTAGGTGAATGCACAGGCGCCGTCCTCTGCCTCCTTGAGTGTCAGTGGGCGCTGTCTACGGTCAGCCCGTCTAAATCGCTGTTGACCCTCCATTCGGGTTTCATTTCAGACAGTGAGGGACACCGAGCAGTGCGTACGGTCATAGCAGGGTCCTTCTCTCTCTTTATAGAGTCAGAGCTTAGCAGTTCGGAAGAGCTCTTGGTGTGGTTTCTTAGATGTCTGTTGGAAGAGAGAATTGAAGAGTTTTTGACCTAGAGAGAACCTTGAACATCTTCCAGTGTAATGGACTTTAAACTCTGCTCACGAGAATCTGTAGTACGTGTGTGTGTGTGTGTGTGTGTGTGTGTGTGTGGTAGCAGCAACAGGAGGCGGGGGAGTCAGACAGATTCAGTCTCTCAAACTCAAAATCTCATTTTGTTCTCCCTCTTCCTTTAACGGGTGAGAACATTTAGGCCCAGGGAGGTTAAGCAATTGGCCTAGGATTTGGGAGACTAGAGACTAATATCCAGGTTTCCAGACATCAGTTTTATTTTAGATAAAAGGTAACAACTTCAGTGTCTCCCAGAGACTGTAGTAGATACTTGTGTTAAACAAACACAAAAACTCCCATTACCCAGAGACTGTAGTAGATACTTGTGTTAAACAAACACTAAAACTCCCATTGAAACTGCACAACCACTTTGGATTAGCTGACCACGGAAGAAATAGCTTCGAATTTGACCCAAGTCCAAACTCTCATTTGAAAAGTGAAGTTAGCACATTTACATTTTTCCACTATCCTTCAATGATAGTCACTCATATTTCCAATTAGATCTTTTCAGACAAGTGAAAGGTGCAACTGGATTTAAAGGGGCAGTGCATTTCTCTGGCATCTAGTAAGACTGTTTTTTGAGGGAACATGTCACTTCTGTCACACTGACATTCAGACTCTTACAGTCAGTCTCAATGATACAGGAAAGTCCTAAGGCTCATCCTCGCCTCGTAGATCGAAACAAAACAAAACCAAAAACCTGTTACGTCCAGCTCTTTTCACTTAGCATCATGTCTTTAAGGCTCACCCATGTTGTGGCATGTGTTAGAGTTGTATTCCCTTGTATGGCTGCACAGTGTTCCATCGTAAGGATGTGCCACATTGTGTGTACCCATTCATCAGCTGGTGCACATCTGTGTTGTTCCCGCCTGTTGACTGTTGTAAAGGGTTCTGCTGTGAACATCTGGGTACACATTTCTGTATGAGCATACCTTTTTATTTCTCCTGGATATGCCGTATGTACCTAGGAGAGGAATTGCTGGGTGAACTGGGTATTCTCTAACTGTCTCACCAGCTGCCAGACTTTTCCAGAGGCTGCACGGTCTTACATCCCCACCAGCAAATGCCCAAGTGTCCCATGTCCCATGTCGAGCTGATATGCCCAGGTAGTTCTTTACCCTATAAATATAGTTAAATTCTATTTGTAGGGGGTTGCTTCAACAATCAAGGGCTCTTGTTTTCTTTTTCTTTTGTTATAGTTGCTGAATACAATGAAGAAAAACAGTTCTTTTGTTGCCCAAGAAATCTTTAGTTCTTAAAATCCTGAAGTGTTCATCTATTTACATTGTTGTCAGCTTGGTATGTTAGAGGATATAAAAGGCTGGCCTGGAAAAGGAAAGCTTCTGTTTTGTAATCACTTTTTTCATAAGAGGGGGAGAAGCATGAGTAAGACTTCTAAGCTAATTTTCAGGCATTGAAGATGATTTTGTGCCAAAGACCACAAAGCAGGTTTTTATAAGGTACTTTTTCATCCAGGCAAAATCCTGCCCAGTGTTCGTGCACATCTGGGAGCAGAAGGACTGACTTGCATTTAATAGGGCTGCATGTTTCTCTTGGGTTGTCTTCTCTTCAAACACTTCATGAGCCCAGACTCTGGAGTCGCATGGATGTCCTGTGGGCCCCCTCTTCACAGAGTCAGATTCTTGGCAGTTTATGGGTTGGTATCTCCGCTTTTTACGCATAGGTCAGCGTGCTTTAGCAGACTAGAATGCTTCTTTTTAAGTAAATTTGAAGGTATTTTTCCTCTCGTATGTTATAAAGATAATATGTTTCTTGTTTATTCCTGATTAGATGTAAATCTGATAAAGTAAAAAAAATACTGTTAATAGATAACTTGCTAACCCACTAAATGCACGAACCCTGGTGAACTGAGGGAGATTGTTAGTCCATAGTTCATTGTAGACTTCAGGAACTGGCCTAGAACACATTCACCGCTTTTGTTTACTATTAGTTACGTCAAATGAAATTGTGACTTTTGTGTCCATAAGGATATGAAAGGATCACATTGTATTCCTCTTTGCTGAGAAGGGATTTTTTATTTTTTTTAGTTTTAGAAGCTTTGAATTAGTTAACTTCTACTTAACCCTTGCTAATCTTTGACTCTGCAGAAACAATGGTGAGTCCCCGTTTCTGACTTTCACTAGAGTTAGCAGTTAGTGTCATCTGACAGACATTTTATGGGCCATTAAATTTACTGGAGTTATTAAAATCGAAATGTTTGTGTTTTAATACAGTTTATGTAGTTATTGCTTCAGGCACGAGATGTTGGAAGCACAGTGACTTGTGGTATACATACCCTCCCTACCACACAGAAGTTTTTGTTCCTGCTTGCTCTCTTTTCCCACAGCACACTTGGGAACACGGACTTGTATCTGTGTGTGTACATTTGTACGTTCATAAGCACGTACACACGTACAGTCACGTAGAGCTCGGAGCTTGTTTTCTTTAATATAAATGGGGTCCTATAGCTTGCTTTTTCCTCTCACAGAAGGACTTGGAGATCTTTCTGCGTTAGTGTGTTTTACAGACTTCACCCTTTTTTCCTTTTTAAAGGACGTGTACGTGGCAAAAATAAACAGAACATAAAATTTCCCACTTTAAAGCGTACAATTCAGTGGCATTTACTACATTCACAGCGTTGTGCGGCCATCACCACTGTTTAGTTCCGGAACGTTTTTATCACCCCAAAAGGAAGCCCTGTCCCATTAACTCTCCATTCGCCCCTCTCCCCAGTCTCTGGTAAACGCAAGTCTGCCTTTGGTCTCTAAGAATTTGCCTACTCAAATTATCTGATACAAATGGAATCGTACAATGTATGATCTGTATTTGGCCTCTTTCACTTTGCATCACGTCTGCCAAGTTCAGCACGTGTTGGAGCTGTGCTCCTTTGCAAGGCTGAGTAATATTCCATTGTGAGAATGTGCCACATTGCATTTATCCCTTCATCAGCTGATGCACATTTGTGTTGTCCCCACCTGTTGACGACTGTGAGTAGGGCTGCTGTGAACATTTGTGTACACATTTTTGTGTGGACAGGTGTTTGTTTCTCCTGGATGTATACTTAGGAGTGGAATTGCCGGGTTAAATGGCTGCTCTCTGAGTAACTTCCTCAGGAACAGCCGGACTTTTCCCACTAGCAAGGCTCAAGTGTTCCAGTTCCTTTACATCCTTACCAACACTTGTTGTCATCCGCTTTGTTTTGTTCCTTTAATTATAGCCGTCCTAGTGGGAGTGAAGTTGTATCTCATTGTGACTTTGATTTGCATTTTTCTAATGACGAACGATGTTGAGCATCTTTTCATGTGCTTATCGGTCATTTATCTTTCTTTGGAGAAATGTCTATTCAGGTCCTCTGCTCATTTTTACATTGTGTTGTTTTTCCTTTTGTTGTTGAGTTCTAAGAGTTCTTTATATATTCTGATACTAGACCCTTATCAGATACCCGATTTACAAATATTTTCTCCCATCCTGCGGGTTGTTTTTTCAGACCTCACTCTTTCTGATGGCTGAGGACCATTCCTTGAGCCTTATATTTCGCTGTCTCTGTTGATAGTTTTCCCCTCTGCTCTGAAAGATGCAAGTAGTTGTTTGACTTATGAGAATAAATTTTTAAATTGATTTTCTCAGCCAGTTTGGTGCAAAGAAAGAGCAGAAACTGGTTCAACTCCCCAATTTATTATCTGTCTACTTTACGTGCTCGTGTGCCTGCCTTTTTAGACAGTAGGCATGCCCTTTGGTCACATGTTACCATCAGGCATTGGAACTCTGTTCTTGCTCTTGGGGTTCAATGTAGGATTTTCCTAACTAGGTGAAATGTTTATAATAAAATAGCACCACAGATCGGCAGCTTAGAGCACAGAATGAAAGGAGGACAAAATTTCTACATTTACAGCTCTTTCCTTTCTCTGGGCACCTGATGCTTTTTGGTGGAACTAAAGATATCTCCGTCTGTCAGTGCAGCTCTGAGGGCAGCCAGGTAACAGCCGTGCAGATTGTTTAAACATTTCTTTTTAAAGTGCTAGGAAGGCAGCCCTGTGACTGGGAGACGGCAAGCCACCCAGCTGTCTGATAAAGAGACGTGCACCTTAACACTGGACTATGAAATCACAGTGAGGGATGAGTTATGTAGAAGGTCGCTTCTGGGGGAGGGCCCAGAAATACTTACTCCTATCAAATAGTTTTCTAGTCTTTTATCTCCTTTTCTTTCATGACATCACCTCTGTGAGGAAAGTCAGACACTATTCTTAGTCTGCTGACTGAGGAATGAAGGCAGCCAGCAGGGAGGTGGTGGGTGCCCGAGGTTCAGGACACCGGAACGGACTCTGCCTCCACCCTGCGGCACCTCCCAGTGAAGTGCCCTCTGAGGCTCAGGTTTCCCATCTAGAATCAAAGGGGATAATGGTGGCAATAGCTCGTTGAGAGGGGTGTTGGGGGTCAGATGAGGCAGCGTTTGGAAGTGCTCAGTGCATGCCTGCCTGGTGGGGAGCCCTCAACCAGTGGGAGCCCCAGTACCCGGCTGGAGAGCAGGTGCTTCATCTTTAGGTCTCTGATGTTCTTAGAACCAAAGTGTTTACTTTGCTGTGTTTATAAAAACACCCCCGCCTTCTGTGTTAAGAGAGAACCAGTCACCTGGTGGCAAAATACTCTATGTCAGCATATTCTGTTGTAGTTATAGGTACAGAAAAGTGATTGGTTTCCTTGACTTCCTCCTCACTGCTTAGACTTTTCCGCTGCTTCAAAAAAGTTGAGGACCACTTCTCAGAATCAGGGAAGTTCGAGTAATTTTCAATCATTGTAGAAGGTTTAGCAGCTTAGAAAAATTAGATGTCTGAAGCTCTCAGATGTACGGAAGAATGGAGACAGGTCACACACACAGTGAGTCTGCGTCCAGTTTCAGAAATAAGAGACTGAAAATACCACTGACGTTCACGGTGTCATTGACAGTTGTCCATTTTCCTAGCAGCCCTCCAGGAGTGACGGTTGCCTTGAACTTGGTGTTTCTGATGTAAAAATGTGCTGTTTTAACAATGTCTTGTTTTTCCCGCAGCTATCTGCATCATATTGGTGCACTTACTGATTCGATACAGATTACATTTCTTGCCAGAGAGCGTTGCTGTCGTTTCTTTAGGTAAGTGCTTACTGGGGATTTTACAATAAAAGCAGTAGCAATGACTGTCATTTTTTTAGTGCCTCCCACTGCCGGGAGCCACAAGAGATGTGGTTCATACCTGATCTCATTTAATCCTCACTGCAACCTGCCATGAGGGTGCTCTGATCCCATTTTCCTGTGAGGACACTGTGGCTCAGAGAGGGGTCATGGCCTCATGAAGGTCACACAAACGCCCCTCTGTACGGCTCGAAGGCCCTTTCTACTTCTGGAACGCACTGAGGCGCATTGACCTCTGATGCGAGGCTGTGCTGACGCCCAGCTGAACCAAGGCAAGTGACACTTGAACTCACAGTGTCACCGAGAGGGGCTCTCACTTTACACTTGAGGAAAGAGAAATGGCTCACTTTAATGTCAGAGGCAGATCTAAAGTCCTCAGAGAGCATTTCGTTCTACCTCACGTTTCTCTCTTTTGTTTCCTGTGGCAATTAACTCTTAAAATAATTAGCCGCTATTTAGAGTGAATGAATTGTTGTAATAACAGGTGTGAACTCACAAGCACGTTCATTGAAGTGGTTAGTGGAGGAAGAGGCAGAGACCTTATTTTCAGTAAGTGTGAAGATCAAGATGAAAGCGTGGGTGGGGATGCTTAAGGCGTAGAAAATAAGGTTTAACCAAGTTCAGCTAAAGCTCTCATCACATTATTACATTGCAGTTATTCTTGCTAGTTCCCACTTGCCTACTGATGATATTTAATTGTTTATTATCACCACTGATGCTTTAACTTAATTTTATTTGCCTTGTAGATCTTGTTTAGTATATTTAGTAATTCTTTCCCAACATAGCTGTTGTTTGGATTGGCTTTGGAAACAACGCTCAGACTGTTCATTCTCCTCCCGCCACCGCTGGGCTCCTGCTGCCCTGGCTCAGCCCCTCCTGGGCCTCTTCTGGGCCTCACAGTGCTGCTCAGCACCAGGCTCTGGCCCACGCGCGCTCACACTGTCGTCTCATTTAAGCCTCCGGACCCCCAGTGGCGCCATATTTTAAGGAAGAAGCACCCCTATGTCGTATTGATCTTCAGAAAAGAGTTGGAAACCAGATTTGCTCAAAAGAGTTCCTGTTCTCTGTCTAGCAGGCTCTCCAGCTGCACATCCGGGCAGAGTCTAACAGCCTTAGCTAACCAATAGCCTTAGAGCTCTGAGAACGGGAGGGTCACTCATTGACATTCCTTTCCCGATGTCGAGCATGTTGACAATAACAGCTAATACCTGTTATTCTGGGGCATTCAGCAAAGCCTCTAAAAAGCCATTCCAAGGAATTTACAGTTTTACAGTCAGTTTTGATACTTTTTCAAGAATAATAAATGTAGTTGGTGTGTATTGAGGTGTTGTGTGCATGGAAACTAAAATGGTGGTTGGTTCTTATCATTTGATTTGGAATGTCAAGCTCTTCACTGTCTCCTGAGTGTTTGGGTAACTGCAGGTCAGGGCCACCCGTGCTTGTACTGGGACTCACAGCACACCACTGTTGGTGGCCCGCCCAAGAGCCGTTTTCTCCCTTCTTCCTGGAAAATAGAACCCTCGTGTTGGTCAGGTGTCTTGCCTCCAAGTTAAGGTTGGTCCTCGCCATCATAATCATTGTGTTCTCCTTTGCCCACGAGGGGCAGAGGCAGCAAGGCAGTGTGAAACCCAGGTCTGTCAGTGAGCCCACGGGAAGGCTGCCCAGGGGCGGGTTTGGGAAGACTCTTTTCCTCCGTGACAGAAAGGGTAATCTTCCCTTTCTCTGATGCTGTTGCATGAGCTTGTGATGCCTGGAGCCCTGGGAGCCATCCTGCGTTCACTGTGGCTCACCGACGGGAGCCGAAATGCCAAGGTCTGCCAGGGCGGCAGACGGGAAGCCTAGATTCTCAGCTGCACTTTTGTTTCATTGAATTGATGGCTACCAATCTCTGAGCTGCCAGTTCAATGGGATGATGGACCATTTTTAGTCAGGTGTCCTTTCACTTGCAGCCAAAAACATTTTAACTGATATGGGATCAGGCTCTTTCCACTCAAGGGACAAAATCCATTCAAATTGACTCAAAGAAAATAAATTGGTGGGCGTGAAGTTGCAAACCCATTGGCTCATAGAACCAAAAAAAAAAAAAAAAAAAGAGAGAAAAAAGAAAAATTCACCGGTGGTGCTAGCTCCAGACTTAGCTGCGTCAAGTCTCCGGGGCTCAGTTTTCCTGCATTTTCGACAGTGTTTCCCTCCGTTTCGGCTTCACTCTTGGGCAGGCTCTCTCCCTTTGGTGAGGCTTCATAGCTTCAGGCTCACTGTCTTTACAGTAGCAAGTGGGGGCGGGGGCGGGAGCCTCCTGTTCTCCCTGGTTCCACCAGGAGCTGTGGACGCACCCTGACCACATGGCCACCCCAGAACGGGGCATGGGGGGCGCGGAGGTGGTCGGGAGCCAGCCAGGGCTCTCCGTCTGCAGGAGTCTTGTCTTCACTGATGTGGCAGAAATGACCGTAGCCTGTGCAGCCGGGCCTGGGGCGAGATGAAGGAAGGAAGTCTTGCTTTCAGCACCTACTTGCTAACTTAGTGAGTGGAACACCGAGAGCAGGTCTGGGGAGAGTGCGGGGGTCAGAAAGTAGCTTTCGTTACATTCGAGGACATTTGGTGGGAATTCAGAAAAGCTGACAAAGCCATCAGAGCAGTCCTGCATTTCATACAGCTGTGCGTTAATGAACTGAAGGAGAACCTTGTACTACTAGAGCAAAGTGTAACAAAATATGAGACATTCACCATTTCAAGAATTTCCAACTTTGGTGCCAAAAAAGAATCTTGACGAAGCTGCCAGAGAAAATGGGGTTCCCACTCTCCCGGGGGTACATTTTCCCAGCCCACCTCTTCCAGCCAGAAGTTACAGAAGTCCACAGTCACTTAGGGACAGGAATGGCCTTTTATGTGATAGTTCAGCGTTCAGAGTTCCTAATAAATTGTTGATACAGAAAAGGACTTATCCGCACTGTAAAAACATGTTTTCTCTTTCCTATTTTATTGTATTTTCAAATGAATCAGGAGACTTTTCTCATTCTTTATAAAAACTTAGTATCAACATAAAGTTCTAAAGATTCTTTCCTGGCCTGTGTTCAAAGCTTTCAGATATTTTCTGTACTTCATGAAATTCTGTAGTTTGGGCCTCTTTTTAAAAAGTAAATTTTTTGCACATTTAAACAGCTATACAGAAAAAGAGAAATCCTTTTTATGGGCCATTTCAACTATTTTTTATCATGCTTCATTCTCTTCCAAACCATTTGTAGACATACACATATTGATTTACTTGGTTTGAGTTTCTATCATTTTTTGTTTATATCCTTTCTTCTTACTGTTCTTTCCAGGTTTTACTTAAGCTCACACATTTATTTTCATTGGCCATATAGTGCTGATTCAGTGTTTATAGATTTGGGGCTGAAACTTATAAGGAAAGAAAATGAAATGATTGTATTGCCTACTGTCCTCTGTTGTACATAGCAAAAACAGGAGTAGATTCTTTTTCACAATCACACTTTATCTGAGAGCAAGGAAAGGCCAGTAAGGGCTGGAAACTTGACTTTCCAACGCCAAGGTTTAGCCTGAGTACTGCGGATCGTCAGGAAACCGCGTTTTAACTGTCAACTAGATTTGATTGGATCATGGAATGAATAGGACATACAGACGTGCCCCCGTCACAACCTTCTTAACTGTGTTTGTTCTTTCAGTTATAGTCACCCCCTTTTGTTTTGACTAAAGGACTTCCTTTTTTTTTTTTTTGGGGAATAGTGCTCTTTTTGTCATTTGGGGTTTTGAGTGGAAGATGATGAAAAACCACTCAGTTCCAGAGTTATTGACTAAAGGTAATTCTGGAAAAAAGCAAATACAGTAATTACATCCTAATTATACTTCAATTATAAAAAATATTTTTAAAGGAAGCGTAAAGGGAGACTCCTAACTGTAACAGCTTTCATTATTTTTTAGACTCTTATTAGAGTCCAGCGCTGATGCAGCTCAAGGTGTCCCATGGGTCGCTCTCCCTACATCTTAGCTGCCTTGATTTATTAGAGAAGAAACAGACGTGCATATGTTGGTATGGGAGTAGCTGTCTTAGAGGTCAAGGCTGAAACTGGTTGTCAGATTGACAACGTGATTGCAGTTCAGGACTTCCCAGGCTGTCACATTCGAAGGAGGAGTGCTAGCACAGACCTTGGCCTCTGTGTTTCTGGAAGTGCAGGTCAGAGGTGATCATTTATGCTCGGAACGTCATGCTGCTGTTTTGCTGCCCTTAGCTAAATGCGTGCTCCGTGTGTAGTGACATCCTGCCTCTGCCCGGAGCCTTGCTTCGACTTTCCTAGGATTCTGGTCATCTCTTCTTGTCTCAGCATTTCATCCTCTTTAAGCTGTATTTTATGCTTACAGCTTCCAGACATGCCCAAATAGGGAGGGAGTCTAAATATTAAAGGAAAAAGGGCTGCTAAAGAATTGCATTCTGAAACTTGCTGTATTGGAGCTGATTTCTATAAACGCCCTATTTCGCCATGTAAATGTTCTCTGCGGATTATAAGGAATGCCATTCCTTTGAAGAAGTAAGCTACTTCTAAAAACAAAACATTTAAACAGCCTTTCCCCAGAAAGCAGACAGACAGACAAACCTGAGGTACCGTTCCCATCTTACTGGCAGGTCTTCTGACTTTTAGAGCATCTTTGGAGACGCATCTGCTTTAATATAAGTCACACAACATGAACGAGGACTGGATTTTCAAAATATCCTTATTGTTTTACAACACAATTCTATAACTACAGCTGACAAGACTCACTAACGATGTTTTAAAGTATTTTCGATAAATCACGTATGGTTGAAAAGTATTACATAAGTAGTTATATTCCACTTTGCCCTGTTACGTGGTAGGAGAGCTATGTCCTCGTGATGATCAGGGGCCCGTGGCAGTCTCTTTCCAGGCCTACTGGTCTGTTGGCACAAAGAGCCCAGAGTGACCGGGCAGCGGCCACTGTAGCTCTCACTATGTGACGCTGGTGGAAACCCCCTTTCAACCCCCGGAGCCTAAAGTTTCAGGCTAAGGGAGCAGAAATCCCCACTCCCACGTGAGTCCCTGAGGGTGAGGCTGAGTGGGGCCACTCCTGCGCATCGTGTGCTATGCTCCTCCATGCTTACCTTGTAATAGCCACGTGTGTAAGGAGTGTGCTGTGTCCTGGACGAGAGCTCCACTCCTCACAGGATGTCACCGCCAAGCTGGTGCCATCTCAGCTCCATCTCTAGAGGCCACCTTAGCACTCTGGCTGGCTGGCAGCTTCTGGATGGTGTGGTATATGGTGTAGGACCATGTGGAGTCCATGGTCACATGCCCAGGACTGCACCACCTTTGCCATAAAGTGAGTCTCTCCGCTTGACGTGTCATCATGCAGCATCCCACTTGGGTGGGTCAGACCCTCTGGGCCCATGGGCAGTGGTGCTGGCCAAAAGACAGGCAGCGTGCGTGTTAGTCTCAGGCAGAATGAGCTGCTTTCCAGGATGGAAGGGTCTGATGTAATCGAGTTGCCAGCATGTACTGGCTGGTCTCAAGGGATGGCACCACACCGGCTGCTGAGGTTGGTCTCTGTAGCTGTCCAGTAGACATTTAACAGTGGCAGGAGCTAGAGCAGCCTTGGTGAGAGGGAGTACATGCTGTTGGGCCCTGCATAGCTTCTACCTGCCATCATGGCTACTGAGTTCATGAGCCCCTTGCACAAATGCTGAAGTGGCCAAGGCCAGAGGCTAAGTGAGTAGTCCATGGACCAAGCTTGGGTTTTTCTCATCTGTCAGCTGGTCATAAGGAACTCCTGGACTTCCGGCCAAGATGGAGGCGTAGGTAGATACACTGTGCCTCCTCCCACAACCAAAAGGAGAAGAACAACAAATTTAAAAACAAAAAACAACCAGAACTGCCAGAAAATAGAACTGTATGGAAGTCCAACAACCAAGGAGTTAAAGAAGAAACATTCATCCAGACCGGAAGGAGGGGCGGAGATGGGCAGCCAGGGCTGAGAGGATGCGCAGCAAGGTGGCGGCTGGCGGAGCGAGCGGTCCCACATTTGCGTGCAGATAACGGGGAAGAACTGGGGAGCGAGACAGACCACACAAACCAGGGTCCCAGTCGGGAAATAAAAGCCTCAAAACTTCTGACTGAAAACACCTGTGGGGGTTGAGGCAGTGGGAGAAACTCCCGGTCTCACAGGAGAGTTTATTGGAGAGACCCACAGGGTCCTAGAACATACACAAACCACCCACCTGGGAATCAGCACCCAAAGGCCCAATTTGCGTGTAGGTGGCCGGGGAAGTGACTGAAAATCAGCCGAGAGCCCAGCAAGTGGCATTGTTCCTTCTTAGACCCCTCCCCTACGTACAGCGTCACAACGCAGTAACGTGGGTTGCCCCGCCCTGGTGAACACCCAAGGCTCTGCCCCTTACTACGTAGCAGGTGCGCCGAGACAAAAAAAAAAAAAAAAAAAAGGCCCAAATGAAAGAACAGATCAAAGCTCCAGAAAAAATACAACTAAGTGACGAAGAGATAGCCAACCTATCAGATGCACAGTTCAAAACATCGATAATCAGGATGCTCACAGAATTGGTTGAATACGGTAGCAAATTAGAGGAAAAAATGAAGGCTATGCTAAGTGAAATAAAGGAAAATGCACAGGGAACCAATAGTGACAGGAAGGAAACCACGACTCAAATCAACGATATGGACCTGAAGGAAGAAAGAAACATTCAAACAGAACAGAATGAGAAAATAAGAATCCAAAAACATGAGGAGAGGCTTAGGAACCTCTGGGACAACTTTAAATGTTCTAACATCTGAATCATGGGAGTGCCAGAAGGAGAAGAGGAAGAGCAAGAACTGGAAAACTTATTGGAAAAAATAATGAAGAACTTCCCTTATCTGGCAAAGGAAATAGATTTCCAGGGAGTCCAGGAAGCTCAGAGAGTCCCAAAGAAGTTGGGTCCAAGGAAGCACACACCAAGGCACATCATAATTAAGTTACCTAAGGTTAAAGATAAGGAGAGAATCTTAAAAGCAGCAAGAGAAAAGGAGACAGTTACCTACAAAGGAGTTCCCATAAGATTATCAGCTGATTTCTCAAAAGAAACCTTGCAGGCAAGAAGGGGCTGCAAAGAACTATTCCAAGTCATGAAAGGCAAGGACCTACATCCAAGATGACTCTATCCAGCAAAGCTGTCAATTAGAATGGAAGGGCAGATAAAGTGCTTCCCAGATAAGGAAGGTCAAGTTAAAGGAGTTCACCGTCACCAAGCCCTTATTATATGAAATGTTAAAGGGATTTATCTAAGAAAAAGAAGATGATCAAAACTATGAACAGTAAAATGACAACAAACACAACCATCAACAACTGAACCTAAAACAAAAACCAAAACAAACTAAGCAAACAACTAGAACAGGAACAGAGTCACAGAAATGGAGATCACATGGAGGGTTATCAATGGGGAGGAGTGGGGGGAAAATGGGGGAAAAGGTACAGGGAATAAGAAACATAAATGGTAGGTACAAATAGACAGGGGGATGTTAAAAATAGTATAGGAAATGGAGAAGCCAAAGAACTTATATGTATGACCCATGGACATGAACTAAAGGGGGGAAATGTGGGTGGGAGGGGGGCGTGCAAGGTGGAGGGAAATAAAAGGGGGAAATGGGACAACTGTAATAGCATAATCAATAAAATATATTTTGTAAAAAAGAGCTCCCAGTGAAGTCATGTGTCGGAGCTGAGGGCGAGGTGCTGATGTCACAGCTATAGATGGCTTAGAGGACTGGGTCACCTGTTTGTGCAGGATACTTGTGCCCTGTAGACCCACACAAGCCTCATCTCTAATGCGACACTCTCACCTTAAAGCAGATTGTTGCTGGGCCCACCTGGCCTTGTAACTGGGTGGGTAAGGCAACCCAGCTTAGGAAGGACCATTCTGGCCACTTGGGCACTTGCTGTCCCATGCGCAAATGCTCTGTCTTTGCAAGGGCCCAACAGCATGCCAGGAGCTGTTTCGTTTTCTCCTCCGGAGTTTTTGAGTGGTGCATGGTTCTCTGCTGCAAATGGCATGGCCTTGCCCTAGGGCCTTCGGGATCTATGCCAAGTAACCCTCCTACTGGGGCTTATGGAGACATCACATGGCACCCCTTTCTACCACAGATGCTTCTAGTACCCCGGGGTCTGCCAGATTGCATGGCAGAAGCTGCTCAAATTGCAGCTGGACCTGCTACAGGGCCATTTCTTCTGGGCCTCGCTCAGAACCATCAGCCTTTCACAAACACAGTAAATGGTTGAAGTTTTCTCAAGTATGGACTTTGTGGTCTCCAAAACCTGGAGGAGACCTACCAAGCATTGTGCTTCTTTCTTAGGGGTAGGAGGTGGAGCGTGCAGATGTTGTCCTTCACTTGGAGGGAATGTCCTGGCACACTCCAGCCACTGGACCCCTAAGAACTTCACAGACGGGTAGGCTCCTGACACTTTGTATCATCCGAGGCGTGTGTGTCTTACCAAGACACCTACTCACCACTTCTTTCTTGTCATACCAGATCAGCATGATGTCACCCGGGTAGCGGACCAGGGTGTTGTCCTGTGGAATGTCCATATGGCCTAGGTCCTTTGGGGCTATATATAACCGAAAGCAGGAGTCACATAAGGCACTTGCCTCCTTTGGGACTTCTGTGTAATCTTGAAATAGTCTGGGGAGCTCCATATTCCCACAGGGAGGTGGACGCGACCTCTGCAGGCCCAGAAGGTTCACAGGAATCTGAAGGTTGAAGGGGCTCCTGTGCATCTCCCCGATACCTCTGTCCCACGTCTCCGAGTCCCGCTTCTGCCTTATCGGGGCCCTGGGAGGGCAGGCGTCAGAGAATTGCCTTCTAGAGTTCCACTTCCTCAGAACGTCTGCCACTCTTACTGTGAGGTTCCGTACCTGGTCTTCAGCTCTAGAAACCCTCCAGCTGCAGGAGGTGACGGGCCTGTTTAAATGCTGCCAAGGAGGCCCTCCGACTCCCACCTTTCACTTTCAGTTGGATTGTCTGAGCCTGTCATTTTCTCCTTTCAGTGCGTCAGTGGCATTCAGAAAGAACCACCCAGTTCCGCTGGTCCAATGGGCACTATTTCTGCCTGCCTCTCTGACAGTGGAGGTACCGCCCGAGCCACCAATGTCCCGGCCCAGTCCACCACAAGGGCAAGTCCAAGCAATGGCGCTGCCACCCCAGGTCAGGGGCTCCCAGTGCTTCACTGCCAGTGCCAGGGTCCTCATTGCCAGCCTGTTCCTGAACCCCGTATTTCGAGTTGGCTCCCTGTGACCACTCCACTTCTGGAACCAGTTGTCTTAGGTCAGCTCCCAAAAAGCGGAGCCTACGACAGGTTTGAGGACATGTAATTCAATAAAGGGCACTCTTCAGGAATAATCTGCAAGGAAGGGAGTACACCAGAGTAGGGAAGGAGAAAGAGCTGAACATGGGGTGGGATCTCAGGGCAAGCCTGAGCCTTGGGCTCTGGGGCAAGAACTGACAGGCAGGGCTGGCCCCTCCTTAGAGCAAGGGGGCTGGACATGTGTGCCCCCATCAGTTATTATTGGCTATAGGGTGTAGAGGGGCACAGCCTCCACCATGAGGAGCCTCTGGCAGCTAAGGGCGGTTTTCCGGAGAAGGGGGAGAGCTGTGAGCACTTAGCCCCCACTCAACGGCAGTTCGCACAGACCAGCCAAGGGGACTCAGTGGGCCTCACAGTGTCTGCCGCAGAAGGCAGCTGGTAAGCTCTCTACAAAATTAAAACTGCCTGCACTCAGGCCCAGCAACCCCCATTTCGGGAGGTTTTCCTGTAGATACCCACCCACACGCAGAGCAAAGTGTCTGCTCAGACAGGAAGGCAGTGAGAGCACCAGCCTGGAACACACTGGAGGGAGGGCAGGGCCAGGGGACAGGCTGAGAGGTGGCACCTCACTGCAGAGGAAGGTCCTGCAGCCCTCAACAAAACAAGGAGCGGGCGCTCTGTATACATGGATGGGGAATGGTTTCCGGGATATGGTGCAAGTTAGAACAGCGGGTGCCACACGGCTATTTGTCCTAAAAGTGATTTTCTATGTCCTAGCATATGTACATGTATGATTTTCTATGTACAGACTCTCAGAAGAAACATACCAAGACCTGGGAACAGTGCCTCATAAATAATAATATAAAAAAAACAAGCTTAGGCAACAGAATAATTACTGATTTTCAAATGTTACTGCTTCATATGTAATTACAAGCGTTAATCATGGTATTAAGGTTGGGTATACATTTACAAGGGAAAAAGAAAGTTGCAGTTTTAGTAGAGCAAAAAAACCCACTAGCTTTTAAAGTGAAATCTGAAACCGTGAAAAGAGGTTCACCTTCCCTAGCATTCAGGGATGGTTGCTGAAGGCCGAGTGACTGCACATGCGAATGGAAGCCTTCAAGGGCAGTTTGTCGCCCACCACATTGGCAGAAATGTCCAGTGAAGTCTGATGACTATCCAGGGTCAGTGAGGAGGTGGGGGTCGCCCTCGTGGAAAGCAGCAGGGCCACGTTAGAGGACAATTTGCCAACCTTTCGGGGATAAAAACCTCCTGCCGTTCATTGTCTCTGGACCCGCCTCGGGGCAACGCTCTTACACGGGAGGTGTGCACAGGCATGCACAGGCGTGTTCACTGCAGCACACTGTTAGCAGCAAACAGTTGGAGGCAGCCATTATTGGCAGAATAGTTTTTTCAAAAATTAAAATATAATTTGCATACCATAAACTTCCCAGTTCCAAGTGCACAATTCACTGCTTTTTTGTGTCGTCACAGGTTGTGCGGCCACCAGCACTGTAATTCCAGGGCATTTTCATCACTGCAGAAAGAAGCCCTCTGCCCGTTGGCGCTCACTCCCCGTGTCCCCCTTCCCCCTTCCCCCTTCCCCCTTCCCCTGGCAGCTGCGAATCAGCTTCCTGTCTCTCTAGAGTTGCCTATTCTGGACATTTCATATAAATGGAATCACGCAACCTGTAGCCATTTTTTAATAACAGCTTTGTTGAGATATATTCACATACCATACAAGTTATCTATTTTAAATAGACAATTCAGTGGTTTTTAGTACAGTCACAGAATTGTGCAACCCTCACAATGATCGACTTTAGAACATTTTCCTTACCCCAAAAAGAAAGCTATCACCCCTAAAGCCCTACTCCTCAAACCTAGGCAACCATTTCCATCCCTAGAGATTTGCCTGTTCTGGATATTTCATGTAAATGGATCATCACATAGTCTTTTGTGTCTGGTCCCTTTCATGTCCACGTTCTCAGGGCTCATCCACACGCCGCGCGAGCCTGCGCTTTCCTTCCATTGCTGGGCAGTACCCCTGTGTGGACAGACCGTGACGTCTAATCCATCATTCAGTTCACGGACATTGGGGTTGTGTGCCCCTTTGGACTGTTGCGAGCAACGCTGTGAATGAACATCCACGCACACGCTTCTGTAGGAAAGGTGTTTTCAGCGGCCTTGGTGTAATTCCTGAGTCTCACTGTGAATCAGTTTAACCGAGTGAGGCACTGCTGAACTGTTTTCCCGCAGCAGACGCACTGCTGCACATCCCCACCAGCCATGCACGAGGCTTCCAGTTTCTCCTGTAGCCTTGCCGACACTTGTTTCCGCGTGTTTTATTCTGACCGTCCTAGTGTGTGTGAGGAGGTATCTCACCGTGGTTTCGAATTGCATTTCCCTGATGACTATTGTTGTTAAGCATCTTTTCGTGTGCTTTTCGGCTACGTCTGTGTCTTCTTTGGAGAAATACCTGTTCAGTCTGTGGCATTTTTATGCTATGCTGTAGAGCTGTTAAAAGGAATGGGGCCGAGCTCCATACAGTAAGTAATTTCTGATCTATTGTTATACGTAGCCCAAGACTTAGCACTGAGCAAAATAGCAAATGGTAGAAAGGTACATCACGGCTCCGTAAATTTTATGTAAACACACACAGGTGAGCCTCATGGGTACACACACGCCCCGTGATTAAATGTAAATCTGTAAAGGGGTAGAGAAGGGTCTGGTAAAATGTTCCGCAGACACATCGAGATGGTTGGTTACCTTGGGGCAGGAAGAGCGAGAACTAAGATGCGAGTGGGGAGCGGGGTCTCATCAGAAGGGATTGTCCTTTCTGTAGCATTTCACAAAGTTTTCATGAACTATTTGCTTAATAAAAGTTTGTATAGAACTCCTTAAAATGTATACACAATGTGAAAAGGTAAGGAAAAAGAAGCAGTCAGGGAACTCTAGCTGGAGAGGGGGCAGTGTCGGTGCCTTCCTGCCGTCTGGCAAGTGAATGTACGATCCCGAATGCAGGTAAGGTCCCAGCCTCCCTTTGTAGCTCAGGTCTCATTGTCTCGGTCTCCTCCAGGTAATTTCATTCTGGTTTTAATAACATATAACAATTCAAATAGTGTAGAGGTTAAAATTGCTCATCTCCTCTCTTCATTCACCTCGAGTCCCTCCTTCCCCATGGGAATTAGTGTTCCTGCGGCTCCTTTTCCTAATAAACTTCTGTGGTTTAGTATTGTCTCCACGCCCCTCCCAGTAAGGTAAACATGTTTCCTCAGCTCCCTGCTCTTGACTGAGGGAAGCTCCTTCCTCTTGTCTGTGGTGTCTCTGTCAGAGGGCTTCCAGCCTGCTTTGTCCCTCCCGAGACTGCGATTGAGGAGTTCCGGAGTTCCGCCCTGGTGTCTTTATTTTATAGAAATTTCCCACAGTGACTCTGATGAGCCAGCAGGGTTAAGAATCATTTGTCTAGTGAGTAACACAACAACCCTAGACCGTGCCCTATGCTTCTTTGAGAGTTGTTTTCGATAGGTTCTTTATGATAGAGGAATGTGTCTATCAGCTAGATAGAAGCATGCCCGAACTTCGATGGTCTGTTTTTTCCAGGGGTTTCACCGAATTTTTACTGTAGGTTGTTCTCAGCCTTAGAGTTTGATCTCTGTAACTAAACACTATACACTGAGCTGCCGTCCGAGTCTGTGAAAGGGATCTTGGGTTCATTTTTTAAATGGTAGGAATAAGGGGCAAACTTAGCTCGTAAGATTTTTCCCATTTCGCATTGAAAATGGGTGGATGTAGAAAAAATGAAAGGTGTTAAATAAATCTTCTGTGTCAGGCAGACTGTTCTTGGGTCCTATTTTGTAAAACCTTTTCTTCCCCTCCTCCCCCAGATTTTTATAATTTTCATTCCAGTATGTTTGCCTGAAATGCAAGTGATAAACTCACGTAACTCATACAGCTTCACATTAATTTCCGTTATCATGCTTTCAGACATAAAGCTTGCAGAAATCCATAAAAGCCATTTAGAGACATAATGATATTCAGCTTCTCTAGAATAATAAACCTGAGTAATCTTCCTCGTCCCCGAAATTTATGTTAAACTTACATTTTCTTTTCTAGGTATTCTCATGGGAGCAGTTATAAAAATTATAGAGTTTAAAAAACTGGCAAATTGGAAGGTAGGTTTGCCCAACTGTTCATTTTTTAACATTATTACAATTTTTATTGGTTGCTCTTCGTTTTAGTAACACTGGTGGTTATGGTGGCTTTCTTATCAGTGAAGTTTACTTTATTCCATTAATTTATTTAACATTCAGTTAGATGAGGTTTGATACCTTTTCTTTTTAAAGCATAAATCTCACACTGTTTCGGTCAGTTAATTTAGTTTTGAAGGTAAAATACCAGTAGTATGTTCAATAGTACTGACAAGTGAACCAGTGCTGGGTGACGAATATAATGAACTGCCTGAAGAGCCGTCTGGGCAACCAGTGGTTGACCTCAGAAAAGGGCCATGTTTCTAGCGGGGGTAGTTGGGGCAGGCTTCCTGGAAGAGCAGCTGTTTGTGGAAAGCCGAAGTGGGAAGCAGGACACCTGTTTGGAACCTGGGCGCTGCAGGGAGCAGTTGGAGATAAGACGAACAAGGAGCTTGCTGTGTTTTTCTCCAAGTTCTGTTTTCAGACTGTCTCACTGGGTCTGCCTTCTACCCGCGTTGTCATAATGCTTCATATATTTCCTTAAATCAACTTGCTTTTTTATTTATATACATGTTTGTAGCAGGTTTTTAAAGCTTTATTGTGATAAAGTATACAAAGCATAAAATTTATCACTTTAGCCATTTTTAAGTGTACAGTTCAGTAGCATCACATATACAGTTCAGTAGCATCACATGCACAGCTCAGTAGCATCACATGCACAGTTCAGTAGCGTCACATGCACAGGTCAGTAGCATCACATGCACAGTTCAGTAGCATCACATGCACAGCTCAGTAGCATCACATGCACAGTTCAGTAGCATCACATGCACAGCTCAGTAGCGTCGCATGCACAGTTCAGTAGCGTCACATGCACAGCTCAGTAGCATCACATGCACAGCTCAGTAGCATCACATTCACAGCTCAGTAGCATCACATGCACAGCTCAGTAGCATCACATGCACAGTTCAGTAGCATCACATGCACAGCTCAGTAGCATCACATGCACAGGTCAGTAGCATCACGTACACACTTCAGTAACATCACCTGCACAGGTCAGTAGCATCACATACACCCACAGTGTTGTATAATCACCACCACCATTTCCAGAACTTTTCTGTCACCCCAAGTAGAAACTGTATCCATTAAACAGTTTCCCCTTTCCCCCTCCCTGCTTTTTTTTTTAAGATTTTATTAATTTATTTTCAGAGAGAGGGGAAAGGAGAGAGAAAGAGAGGAAGAGAAACATTGATGTGTGAGAGAAACATCCATCGGCTGCCCCTCACACACCCCTAACTAGGGACCTGGCCTGGCAGGCTTGTGCCCTGACTGAGAATCGAACCGGCAACCTTTGAGTTTGCAGGCTGGCACTCAGCCCACTGAGCCACATCAGCCAGGGTTCTCCTTATTCTACTTTCTATTTGTTTAGTATTTTCTTTTTATCTTTATAGTAGCCCTAGTCTTCTTTCTGTCTTTATGAATGTATGCGTTCTAGGTACCTCACGTAAGTGAAATCATACAATATTTGGCCTTTTGTGTCGAAAATTATCTCAGACTATTTTGGGGGAAACGTTGCCAAAAGGAGCCGGGGACCTTTTCTGTACCGCTCTTCATCATAAGGTAGTGGATGCATTTCCTGTGGCCGCTGTAACAAAGTGCCACAAGTTGGGTGAATTAAAAGAACAGAGATTTATTCTCTCGTGTTTCTGGAGACTAGAATCAGAAATCAAGGTGTTGGCAGATCCGCATCCCTCTAGGGAGTGAATCCAGGCTCTGGGGGAGAGTTTTTCATCGCCTCTTCCAGCCCCTGGTGGTCCTGGGCATTCCTGGGCTCTGTCCTGCTTCAGTTCATCTTCACATGGCCTCCACTGTGTGTGGGTGTGTCCTGTTCTGTCCCTAATGAGGACACTCTCCTTGGGTTTGGGGTCCACCCTCATTCAGTATGATCTCATTGGGATTCTTCCCTTAATTACATTTGCAAAGACCCGATTTGCAAGTGAGGTCACATTCTGAGGTTCCAGGTAGACATGAACTGGGGCTGGAGAATACTACGCAATCCACTGTAGCTGGGTTCTCCTTTCTCCCAGCGGAGCTTTGGTTTCTGAAACTCCAAGATCAGTTACAGAGGCCGCACTGCACAGATCCTGAGAATTGGTTGCCCCACAAAACACGGAGATCAGCCCGTTTCTTCTCTCGTGGCCCAGTCTGAGTCACGAGCTTGTTGCGCCCGCAGTTATTTTAAGACTTAATTTGAAGTCATCACTTACTTCTATTTTGAGCCTTTTTTAAATGCTATTTTAGTCTTTATGGTAACAGCTGTACATTTGTAAGAATACGTTTAGTCATTCTCTTGATAAGAAATCAGACTGTCGAGATTGTAGCATAGAAATTTTCACATGAAAAAAGGCCTGATTTTGCAGCATTTACATGTATTACATGTAGTCTCTTTTGGCTTGAGGACCAGAGTGTATTTCCCCCCAGCCCACCAATAACCATTAGAGTGTTATTTCATCCCGCCAAAGATGGCACTACCTGGAAATGCCTTTTGTAATCGTACTTAACATTTGAATCTGAAAGCATGGTGAGGGACTGGCTTTATAGCCAGGTCCTAAGTCCTAAGTCGTGAGAGCATCAGGTGGGGACTCTCACCACAGTCAGATGGAGGAACGTGGCAGCCTTGTCTGTGACAGGCAGAGAAAAGGCAAGGCTCTCTCAAACATGGGCAGGGTTTCCCGTCCTCCGAGTGGAGTGTTGAAGGGCTTACCAGCACCTTTATCTTGGAGGATTCCAGTGTGTGGGCTTGGTTTTGAAAGTGTTCTCTTTGAAATGTTTTCTATATTAAAATTAACTTTCTTTCCTTAGTAAAAGATAAAAAGCATACAGCTGTGTTTAGAAGCAATTCATTCTGCTTTTTCTTTTGCTGGTCACCTTTTAAACTCACTTATCCTACATTTTAAAATGCATGTTTTGTTTTTTCTTGGAGGGGGCTGTTTTTGTTTTGGGGTGTTTTTTTTTTTTGTCTGTTCTCCTGCTTGGTGTTTTTTATCATGCAGTTTTTAAAACATGATATGTCTCCATTGGGCCAGGCCTAAGAGAAGAATTACTTTGACTCTTTATTGATGGATTTATTTTTTAATTGCCTCTGAAAGTACCCATTTAATATTTACAGGAAGAAGAAATGTTTCGCCCAAATATGTTTTTCCTTCTGCTGCTTCCACCTATCATATTTGAGTCAGGATATTCATTACACAAGGTAAGGCTGGATGGCTTCTGTGTCGGTGAGGCAGGTTTAGCTGCGGTGTCTCCGTGTGCATATCCGGGGCGTGCATGGAGCAGCTGGACTGGACGGCCTGACTTGTGGGCAGGCGCAGGCAGGAGCTACGTCCGTGGTTTCAGGCAGTGCGGCTTATTGAACTCATGCTGTCCGCAGAAGGGTGCTTTGCTTAGGAAGATGGCCGAAGTGATTTTCAGTGGTGCCCAGGGCACATCTTCCTGTTGGACACAGACTGACACATGTTGAAAGGATAGACTGTGTCCTGGGTGGACGGGGGCATGTACCCTGGGCCTTTTGATTCTCTGAGCTCACCATGTGGGCCCTCCGCCCTCCTTAGGCCCATTCCCCATGTAGTATCTCCCCTCTCAGTGCCCCGCTCTGGGCCTCAACTCCCCCTGGTGTCCCCTCCTCCCCAGCCCAGCTGCCCCACACAGGATGGAGCCCCATCCTTCTGCCTGGTCTTCCAGCTCCTTCTGGCACACTTCCCTAGCCCCACAGTGGTTCTGCCCGGTCTCAGCTCCCCAGCTCCAGCCTGGGAGGAGTGGCACCACCGGCCCCTGCACAGTGCCTGCTTTGCTTTGTCACTTCTGGTCTGTCCTCCAGTGGCCAGTGGACTCTCTGCCTGGGTGGGAGCTGTTCGCTTTCAAGCCAGTTTTATGTGTGCACATGAGTGCTTTTCTTTGCCTATGTTTTCTTTAAATATAAATGTATTTAAGTTTTAAAATAGATGATTCAACTTAAAATGTCAGTAATACAAAAGATGTTTTGTAAATGTGAATTAAAAAGTTGTGCAGGTTGGAAGGACTGAGGTTTGGCCTACTGCCTTTGGAGAGAGGGAAGGGGCTGGGCTTTGGAGCCGGAGGCCTAGATCTAACCATGTGCTGCCCCCTATGGATGCCTTCTGGGAACTGTAGAAATTAAAGCAAAAAACAGCACCAAAACCCTACCTCTCAGGTTGCTATGGAACTTACACTAGATGAAAAAATGTATACAAAGCACCACCCACCACATTGAATAAATCATAGTGCCTCTCGTTAATAACAGTATCTGTTATTACTAATATTACTATAGAAGCGTGAACAATAACATAAACTTGGGGGTTAAACTTGTCAAGAGTTTTTGTTAAAACATACAAATTAATTTTTAATTTTTCACCTGGGTACTAAACCCAAAATATCCTAGGATGTTCAGTCCAGATTTATTTTAAAGTTGTTATTTTATTGTACATCTATCCACAGAAGATGTGAAAAGAAAGTATTTTATTTATTTATTTATGTTTCTCCTTAAAGAAGAATCTTGAGGGAAATAAAAGCCACGATTCTTTTTTTATTATTCATTTTGAGAGAGAGAGGAAAAGGAGGGAGAGAAACGTCGATGTGTGGTTGCCTCTTGAGCGCCCCTTTACTGGGGACCTGGCCCGCAGCCCAGCCCTGCGCCCTGACTGGGAGTCGAACCGGCCACTCTTTGGTTCACAGACCTGCGCTCAATCCACTGAGCCACATGAGCCAAGGCACATTATGAAAATATTTTAAAACAATGTTGAGGAAGTGGATTGAATTTGACTTAAAAACAACACTTTGATTATTATGTTAGATCATGGAAAGTTTTATTTTCTGATTTTTTGGAAGGAGAGGGAATAAACTTGTCCAAAATTTGAGGAAAATAATAGTTCCTTTAAGAATCATTTCTTTGCCCTGAATGGTGTGGCTCAGTGGGTTGGGAACTGTCCTGCAAACCAAAAGGTCACTGGTTTGACTCCCGCTTAGGGCACATGCCTGGGTTTCAGGCCAGGTCGCTGGTTAGGGGAGCGTGAGAGGCAACCGATTGAAGTTTCTTGCACATTAATGTTTCTCTCCTTCTCTTTCTCCCTCCCTTCCCCAATCTCTAAAATGTAAATAAATAAAATCTTAAGAACAAATAAAAATCATTTTTTTGAAGATGGCTTTCCAACAGAAAAACGTGATAATGTATGTGGAAGGGACTAATGTGATTTGGAAATGCAAATTCAGAGACTGTCCACTTCTTACCCTCTCCCAAAGGAGATAGGAGGTCATCTTTGAGTGTTTTATTTTAATATTGCTGTATTTTCTCATGTAAATTTGGACTTGGAATAAAAAGTTCAGTGAGGCTATTCTAAGTTGATATGCATTAGGTAGCCAGGTATTGGCTTTTTAAATTATTAATGTCATACAAAGAATAAGACATTAATTATGTCAGAAACAGATGAATCCACTTTGTTTTGCAAAAGGAAGTTCTTATAGTGTGGTAGCATGTGCTTGGGTAAATTTTCAATATCCAGATTACCATTAACCACCTACATATAATGTATCAGAATTAGCTCCCTATAAACAGACCAAGATTTGCTTGAGTCTATTTTAAAACACTAACAAAATAAAGCAGCTTTTTGCAAAGAAAGACTCATAGATGAAAGCCCTTTGTTTAGAAAAAAACAAATCATTGTGTTTGGCTTAAGTTACGTTAAAGTTCTTTGAGGCTAAGGATTGACATGCCAAACAAAGTAACTGAGTCAGACTATGGGCAGCCAACTCGAAATTGCAGTGATTGACTCGAAGGAACTTCCTGAAGCAGATAGGATTCGTGGTCGGTCGGGGTTGAGCTGAGGACGCCCTTTTGAAGTGAGCTTTAAAATGTCAGTTCCTGTTGTCCGTGGCTTGCCAGTTCCTGGGCGAAAAGATGGGGTCCCTTGTCCACGCTCACAATTGGGGAGTTGTCAGGGTTTCCTGGTGTTGTCCCCCAGGGGGTCCACAGGGTTCCAAGAAACAGCTGATTTTCTTAATCTTGTGGAAATTAGAAAGATGTTATCATGCTACTTGGACTCAAATATTTTCTCTTAAATGCCATAGAGGAAAATATATTTTATCTGTCCCATTTCTATTTGATGATGGTACTGAGAGTGAAATAAAATTGTTTAAAAGACCTGGACAGCAAAGGGGAGTTTCTGATAGTATAATCTACTGTTTTGACATGCTTTGTCTAACGCGCCTTTTCTTAATGAAATGAAAAATTACAACTGTATGAACTTTGGACTCTGATCAGACGTGAAGCCCGATGAATTCCTTTGGTACCTGTTCATTGGGTGTCTTGCATCTGACAAGCATTGTGTCAGTGACGATGTACAAAAGCAGATGTGGACATCGCCCCCACTGAGCCTGCAGCCTAGTGGGAAAGACAGGCATCGAACAGTTACATCAATAAATGTAAATTTTCAGCCATATCCAGTGCTACCGAGAGAGGGTCATTGCGCATTGAGGGCACAGAACAGAACACGACTTTGCTAAGGGATCAGAGAAGGCCTCCCCCAGGAAGAGGGAAAATGCCCCGAGATCTCAGGATGATGGAAGTTCACCAAGCAAAGAAGGAGGAACAGGGCTCCAAACCCAGGGAGCACAGCGTGTGTGAAGAACAGAAAAGCCAGCAGTGTGACTGGCTCCCAGAAAACAAAAGGAGAGGCCAGAGGCCTTCCCAGGGGTCGGACCGTCCAGGCTTTGGTTGGGTTTTAACTACATTGTGAATGGAATGGGGTGGGATGGGGTCAGAGTTAAGGCAGCACGATCAGATTTGTCTGCTGCAAAGATCATTCTGGAAGCCCTTGGAGAGTGGAGGGCAAGGGTCAGGAACAGTTGAGACTCGTTAGAGCTGTTGCAGTGGTTCTGGGGGGGATGACGGCACCTTGGGCAAGGGCGGTGGAGGTGATAAGGGACAGAAGTGGGGGGGGGTGTGAACGACTTGGGGAAGGTAGAAGCCACAGGACCAGGCTCTGCATTAGATGTGGCTGTGAGGGAAGACTCCCAGGTGTCCACCTTCCTAAGCAGGGTGGGCGATGGTGCCCTCCCCAGAGAATCAAGCATGTGAGGAGGGCCAGGTGTTGGGGGGGCTCTGCCTTCATCGACTGGACCGGCTTTTCTAACTATGCCTCTCATTTCTGCTCTTTCAAACAGGGTAACTTCTTTCAAAATATTGGTTCCATCATCTTGTTTTCTGTTTTTGGTACGGCAATTTCCGCTTTTGTAGTAGGTGGAGGAATTTATTTTCTGGGCCAGGTAAGAAAACCATCTTTGAAAAACTTTGCCAATCTTACATTCTTAGCGCTAGTACAGGGAAGGGGGGTGGGGACGCGCCCTGGAAGGAAGTCCAGACTCACAGGAGGCACAGTAAAGTGATGCCAAAGTTGTCTCTCAGTGTCCTCGAGAGCTGTGATGTTGGAATTGAGTGAATCTTTTCCATAATCCTCAAAAGTACAATATTTATTTGCTCTTGCAAACCAATATTGTCCTCCATTGAAATAACTAAAAATAAAGCAGAACATGTATCATCAAGATCTTCAGGTTATAACACTATCAGTTGTGTTGTTAGGTACACTGAATCAGGGTTAAATGCTCTTTTTGCAATTAAAGTTTGCATTTTAAAAATCAAAGCTGATCCTGAATGTGTTCGCTCAATTCTAATGTGTCCACCTGTGCACTTACGTACACTGGATTTCCCACCACTGCCAAACCAGTTCCCAGGGTCACCAATTGGGTGTTCTGTGCTCGGGGTTCAGATTGTTTGCATTCATTTAAATCAGCCCCACCCCCACCCCCGGGAGGGTAGCGTTTGTGGTTTTGCCTTCCTCACATCTCTGCATGTCAGTTCTTTCTCTTTCTGGTCAGTAGCGGGAAGTGTGCCTGCCCCAGTTCAGTTAGGTCCGTTTGAGGTTCAGGCAGCTGGGTGGCGGGCAGATTTCCCCTGCGGGTGTCAGATGTGCCTGCTTCTTTGGTGGCTGTGGGCTCTAAAGCCCGTTCCGTCTGACTTTCAGCTCCACTGCCGCCTCAGCGCCACCAGGGCAAACCCGTCTGTCACGCAACCTTCTTCATTGCCCGGCTTCTAGTACCAAATCGGAATACACTTTAGGAAAGAAAGTTGTAGTTAATTTGGTTTGAAAAACGTAGCATTCTTTTCCGTACTTCTGTTATATGATATCAAATGCATGCTTAAACTAAAAGTTAGAGGAGCTTTAAACATTTTTGCAAGTGGTTTGAGGATGGAAGATGAATGTCCTTATCGGTTTGTGATTCAGCACTAACGGACATTTTAACCTTCTTGGCTGTTCTCCAGGGGGACCTTTTTGTGCCTCTGTGTTTGTGTGTTTGTTTTACAGGCTGATGTAATCTCTAAACTCAACGTGACAGACAGGTAAATCTTTCATTCCGTAACACCCACGTGACTACTTTTGAGACCGGGGACGTTTTGAGACATTAATTCCTGGGTGCGGTACCTCTCTGTTCTTTCTCTCTTTTTGTTTTGCTGATGATTTCTCTGTAGGGTCTATTCTGAATTAATGCGGGTCTCTGAAATGAATCAAAACTAGATTGAGGAGATTTTGAAGATCTCTCATCAGAACATGGCGATTGAAACAATTACTCTAGTTGAAGCTTGGGAGGGAGTAATGCATGAGTTAAGTGCCCCCCCGCCCCAGCACCACCCACTGCACCATTGATTTATTAGTAAGGACCCTCTTCAACTGATTTCTAAGTTCTTTTCAATGGCTACAATGAAAGGTTGTCTCGGTGGGTTAGGGGTGGAGGGAAGTGAGGTGTGAATCTTTACCCTGGGATCCCCACCCAGTCTGGGGTGAGGGTGCGGTGGGGGAAGCAGGCAGGGCCTCGGGATCTACTGCGGATGTCCCCTCCTTCTGAAGCTACTCCAGCGAGCTCTCAGGGCAGCTGCCTAGGAGCCCAGTCCAGGAATTTCCATAGCTGGCTTAGAGAGAAGCAGCCTAGGCAGCTGTCTCTCCACAGGTGCGGACCTAGTGCTGAAAAAGCGCACCAGCAGGGTTCAGCCTGGTCTCCTCTCCCTGAAGAGTCCAGCGAGGATGCAGCCCTGCTCCGTGTTTCTGCGCCCACCATCAGCACTTGGTTCTTCCTGCCACATGGCTGGGGGGCCAGGAGGCAGTCCAAGCGCTCTGCCCCACGTCCCTCCCATCCAGCCCGCCAGAGCTTTCTGTCTTTAGCAGCACCCTGGGGACTAGAATCTCGGAGCCCTTTTCATGGGAAATGTGCCTCTGATAACATTAAGTCCAATCTCATTTTTCTCCCAGGGGCATAAATTTCAGAGCTCTGGTTGAAGATAGTTTTGATGTAGAAACAAGTAGCAAAAGTCACATTCCTGTCCCGTAAGGAGCTGGAAATAAACCAGAACTGGTGCCCTGCATTTTGTAGGTATTTTGCCAGTGAAAAAAGATGCCCCAAACCCAGTCCAAGTACAGGAAGGTGTCACAGCTTTCAGTGCTTCAACCTGATGGGGGGCAACCGTGCAGAGATACAGAATGTGCCTGACAAATTCTTGTGGAACTGAATTGAACCGGTGGTTGGGATGTCGAGGGGGGGAAGTAAGAGAACTGTTCCTGAGACAAGCAGAGTGACAGGCATGCTGAGTTTCTTCCTCCGTGTGCAAACGCTTTGTTTCCTGTTGGAAAGCGACTGTCCCACAGAGGGGAGAGTTCTGGGAACATTAGCCAGCAGTGGCAAACCGCACAGCTGCAGGGCCAGACAGAGCTTGTCACCTCACGGGGGAGCTGGCCAGGTGCACGTGAGGAGGGGACATGAACCAGAGAGCACGCCCTGTCTGCCGGGACAGCCACTCCCCAGCCCCGCCTAGTAGTTACATTTATGCACCCAGAATGACTAGATATTTTTAAAGTTTTTTTCCAAAACAGGACAGGTTTTTAGATTTTAGTTGGGAATTTTCTGGTTTTTAAATGTTGACAATTTGTTCAGTTTTTCAAAAGACCATGCAGGTCAAATGTGGGACCCACAGACATCTGTGCTAGAGAAAACATTTAAGGGGAAAAAAAGAAGAAAAGAAACCAAAACTTTGTTGCATTTTATTTGAGTGATATTTCTGCTGGAGAGGCATTTTACTCCCAGATACACCCTGAATTATTTCAGCATCCTAGACTGTTTCCTTTTTGTTTTCTTTTTTGTTGTTGTTGTTATCTCCCCTGAAGACATGCTCATTGAGTTGAGAGAGAGAGAGAGAGAGAGAGAGGTAGAGAGAGAGTGGAAGGGAGAGAGAGAGAGAGAGAGAGAGAGGGAGGGAGGGAGAGAGAGGAAGGGAGAAGGGAGAGAGCCACACACACATCAATCCGTTGCCTTCCGTACGAGCCTCAGTCCAAATCCACAGCCCAGACATGTGCCCCGACCGGAAACCGAACCCATGACCTTTTGGTCTACAGGACGACGCCCCACCCACCTGAGCCCCATTGGCCAGGGCTCTTTTTGTTTTCTTGATGTTGCTATTCTTTAAAATGATGGAATCAAGAAAACATATTTTTAAGTTGAACTTCTAGCTCTGGCCTTGTAAAAAACTGGGACATGGAGGTGTGTGGAGTGAGCAACTGATGGCAAGTCACATGACCCCTTAGTTTCAGGCCTGTTGATGACGCAGGCAGCTCCTGTTTCAGACTTTCCATAGTCACTGTCAGAAGTGCTCCATGCCAGCTTAGATCCCCAACCCAAGCTAAATGTGCTGTATAGTTTATGCAAAGCACTTCCCCCCAACCCTTTATTGTGAAACCTGAAATGGACAGCAAAGGTGGCCACGTGACCACCACTCCGAGTCTGTAGTTACCCTTTCGCTGTGTCTGCTTTCACACGGGTCTTCCGTCTCTCCATCGCTCTACCCATTCATCAGTCCCCCTTCTGGTTCCTGCTGCTGATCGCCGGTTCAGGATGCCACAGGGACTGTGGCAAAGGACATCAGGCGGCCTCTTTCAGTGCAACTGAAACCCAGCACCAAATAGCTTTTCAAAGACAAAGGAAGTTGATTCGTAGAACTGAAGTGTCCCCACAGTGATGGCTTCTGGCGTGACAGCCGTCCGGGGCCTACAGTGTCAGGAATCTTTCCTGTCAGCTCCGCTCTTCCCCGATTGACTTCCTCCTTGGGCACATTTGCCCCAGGTGGCAGCACTGATGGCTCAGGGATCATGTCACCCTTCAGCCATCCTTGCCAGAAGGGCCGACCTAATTCCCCGTGACCTGGTAAGATGCCGGCTGGTGGCCCATGTTGACCAAGCTTGGGTCCCCTGCCTAGTCCTACAGTCTTATGTAACTACATGAATGGAGAGTAGGAAAGTGGCTCCTCAAAGGAAAATTGGGGTGCTGTTACCAAAACGGGGTGCATGGGTGTTTGAGCAGGGAGAACCGTGGCCATCCACTCTGCTGTGTGTCACTGGGGGATGGAAGGAGGGGCCCCTGGCTGGGGGAGCAAAGCCAGCACACGGTACACGGCCTCCCAGGGCTGTCCCCCAAACCCCTGCCCCTCCCGCCACCTCAGAATACACTTTAGACAGCCCGCTTCCTTCGAGGCCCCTATGCAGTTGCCATGAATGAGCGATGAGAGAGGGAATAAAAGAAGAGACTGGAAGGTCTTGTGTCTGGGTTGCAGCACAAGGGCCTCACAGCCAGCCACCAGCCAAATGGGGTCTCCCAGGTTGGCGGTCATTTGTTACCCACCCTCCCTCCAGCCTGTCTGCCTTCCACAGAGCTGTCTGTGCCATGCTCAGTACCCGTCCTGGGAATATACCCACGGCTGACACGCGGGGCCCACACCCCTGGCACTCACAGGGAAGGCGAGAGGCAGGTGAAGTCACAGCTCATAATGTGTGTCACAACTTCTGTGAGGACAGGGAAAGTGGGAGCTGGGGTCTGAGCTGAGACCGTCTTGGGGTCTGGTCCTTGGCTTGGGATCCGGAGAGCCTCCTTGAGGTGAGCAGGCTCTCCTGTGTGAATTCACAGGAATCAAACTCGCAGGGAGCTGCCACAGAAATCCGAAGGCCAGGGTGCTGATTTCCGAAGAGAACTGTGCCTGGTGAGGCAGCCAGGCACCTCCTCCCACCAGTGCCCCCCTCCCTGAGCCTGGAGTCCAGTGACCATCGAGGGCCGCTGGGGATGGCAGAGTGGACAGGGCGTACTCCGTCTGCAGGCTGAGAGGCTCCCTCCTCCCTCCCAGACTGTGAGCTCGTGAGGGTGGGAAGCAGCAGTGGCCAGTCTATGGCCGAGGGCTCTCAGCAGGGCCCTCGCACTGGGGCTCCATGTTGTGCCTTGTCTTGCAGGAGGGGTGGGCCTACCCACTCTGCTGGTGCAGAACAGAAGGCCGGGCAGACACAGCAGTTTGAGGGGGGAGAGGCTTGCAGGACACTGAGGAGGAGGAAGATAAACAGGCTCAGATAACAAGTCACAGCTCCTCAGGTGGCCCACAAGGCCCCAGGGGGTGATGAGGCCCCGCCTGCCTCGCCTCCCTCGCCAGCCCCTACCATCTCCTGCAGCCCGCCCAGGCCGTCGCCACGGAGCCACCACACTCGCCGTTTTGTTGCTCAGGCAGCCAAGCCGACTCCCACCGCAGAGGCAGCTTGCTGTTGCCACTGCCCCCAGATCTTGGCCTGGCCACCTGCTGCTTGTCCAGGTCCTTGTTCAGATAAGTGTCATTTCTTCAGAGAGGCCTTTCCCGACCACCCAGCCTGACGGCGCATCCCCCCTTCCTGGTTATTTTTCTCTATCACCCTGATTTCCTGTGTAAAATGTCATTTTCTGAGTTGGTCTCAGCCACTGGAGATTGCCATTTCCGTGTTGTGCTTAGGTCGGGGCACCGACTCTGAGCCAGATGACCTGTGTTTGAACCCTGCCTCTGCCACTTGTTAGCTGCCCAACCTTGGACAAGCTCCTTAATATCTCCTCAGTTTTCTCCTGTGTCATCGGGGCAGTAATAGTACGTCTCCTGCGGTGCTAGGTGGATTATTGAGCTTCTACATGTAACGTGCTGCGTCTGGTGCCTGGGCTGTGGTCAGTGCACACAAAGGCTTGCTGTGGTCATTAGCCTTGGTACCTGAAACACAGTAGGCCAGTAGCGCACCTTTGTTGGAGGTGAGGAGGCCAGCGTGGGCGCTATCAATGAGAGCCACCGGCTGGGCAGGAGGCAGCTCTGGGGTCAGTGTCTGCCAGCCAAGCCGCCCTCCCCCTGAAGCACTCTGGCATTGTTGCTCTTGGCATTTTTTAGATGTTACAAATATGAGCAGAGGCTGGGGCTGGTCACGGGCAATGGCAAGGGGCAGAGCAGGATTCAGACCCATGGGTCACTTGGGGGCGGCCCCTGAGCCATCACGCTTCCGAGTGCCCTGACCAGCAAGCCTGGGAAGTCTAACGCATGTGAGCCAAAGCCTTGCCTCCATCACTGCTCCACAAAGTCTTGATGCCTACAGTGGGCAACCAGGCCGCTCCTCGCAGCTCTTTTTGGAGTGGGCACTTCACTGCTCCGCCCACAGTGTCAATTCACCAGTATCGTAAGAAGAAAAAATACGCCAACCCCTGTTACTGCTTCAGCCACAGTGGGTGTGCTGTCATACCTAACACAGTCCCGGCTTTGATGCTTTAACCTGTGGACCAGGTGAGGGGCATTACACAGAACTTCCCCTTCCTGTTCCCTTCGTTACAGTTTTGCCTTCGGCTCCCTAATTTCTGCCGTCGACCCGGTGGCCACCATTGCTATTTTCAACGCGCTCCACGTGGACCCAGTGCTCAACATGCTGGTTTTTGGAGAAAGTATCCTCAACGACGCAGTCTCCATTGTCCTGACCAAGTGAGTGTGCTCTCTTCAGGGGACAGGTCCTTCTTCAACGGAAGGTCCTTGGCACAAAAGGCCAGATGTTTCCATGCAGCTATATGTGCAGGTGCTTGTCCCCTGGGTGATCAGTTCACCTGCTTTTCTTTCGGTCCTGACCAGCGTGGGCATGCCCCAGGGATACTGTCAAGGTCCGGGTGATCGCCTTTTATAGCCTACCTTGTGGTAGTTGGAGTGCAGCTTCTCATCTGCATCGCTGGGGATCTTGTTAAATGTGGCATTCTCAGGCTCCACTTCAGGGCTTCCAAGCCAGTGACTGGTCTGAGGTGAGTCCTAAGAACTTGGGTTTTTAACAATTTCCCCAGACGACGACGGAGCAGCCTGTTGAGGGGTGAGTACTGGGCTGCACTGCTGCAGACCGCAACAGACGGGGCCTACTCCACACTTCGGGGCTGTTGCGGTCGCCTTCCTGCTCCCAGCTGAAAAGGAGGGTAGCGAAGGTAATGGGCACCCCTCCTAAAGCTGCCCGTGGGATGAAGGCCACTCTGGAAACTGCAGATCTTTTTCAAATGTTCATGGGTGTCACTGCCCTTGTTGATGGGATCTGAGAAACGAAAGGTGAATCATAAGATATCTTTGGGAAAAGAAAAGGAATTTCAAATGTGTGCATCCTTGAACTCTGTGTTTTGTGGTGTTCATTAGCATTGGTGGGCCAGAGAGGAATGCAGTTTTGCCAAAAAACAGAAAAGGTACCAACAGTCAAAGCAGTTGGAGGAAAGAGCCCTGTACAGTGTGCGATTTGATGAGCCAAGAGAGTTTTGGGAGCCAATCAGTGTCTGCTGGAGAGTAGAACTTCCAGGATCTGAATTCTAACTTATTTCCTTTGTCACAAGCTCCCTCACTAAGCACAATATTCTGTGGTAGTTAGCATTTTCTTAAAAGCTTTATCATAGACTACGTTCGAAATTCTTACACTGGACTACCAGGAGGTTTCATAATGGGAAGAGCCCAGGTTTTGGAGTCAGGCTGACTTGGGTTCAAGTCCTGATGATGCCATTACCGGGAGAGATCCAGAGTCAGGGCCCTGCCCCCAAGCTTGTTCCTCAGTTTTCACCTCGCTCAGGAGGAAAGGGGGCAAGTGAGAGGCGACAAGTATGGTGGGAATGAGAGCAAGTTTACGTGTGAAATGCGGCTGAGTGCAGAGCTGTGGGCAGGCACCTGGCTAGTTTGAGTGCCCCAGGCATGGAGGAAATAGAGCTGTTAGCAAGTTTGTTAGTGAGATAGTTTTACACCTTGAGCTGAGGCTACAAGTGGGCATCTGGCTAATCTGCGAGCACCGGCTATTGGGGTTCAGGGGTCATGTACCTTAGCTTCAAGGTTCCCCCCTCCCCTTCTAAAGCATGGCAATAATGTACAGCTACCAGGTTTTCTTCCTGCTAGTAAAGGCTCTTTGTCTTAGTGAAAGTGTCACAGAGGCTCCCCTTCCCAGAGTGGAGTCTCAGGACGCCCCTGCTCCTGCGCCGTCCCTGCCTGTGATGGTCGGACGACCTGGCAATCCTATGGGACCAGGCTTGGGACTGCTGAGCCAGAGAGTGAGACATGTCCCCCCGCTCCCTGCCCAGTTTACCACCTATCCCACCTACCAGTGCCACTCATAGCTGTGTGACCCGAGGTCCCTCACCTCCTGTGCCTTGGGCTTCTCAGCAGTCGGTGGCTGTTGAGGGCGGTAAAGCCTCCGCCTCGGACTGGATCTGAGGATTGACCAGCGAAGTGTGGCGCTCTGCAAAAAGCATCTGATGGCAGAAACGTGAGACCCTCCGCTGTCCTACACCTGCCCCATTACTGTCTCCCTATTGGCTCTGTTTTTATTCTACTTCTGTAGGAAGAACTTACCAAAGGTTGCTTAGTTGCAAGAAGTGCTTAGCAAACCTAAACAAAACAAACTTTAAGATATTTTTGTTATTCTAAAAAAAAAACATGTATAATTCATATGAAACTTAGAACACACATAAGAAGAAAGGAAGAAAGGAAGAAGGAAAAATTACATGCCTTGTTACCCAGAGATAATTACAGTGAACAGCTGAGTGGAAGTGGACGTGTATCTTACTTAGGTGAGCTTATACCCCACATGCTGTATTGTAGCTTCTCCATTGAGCAGAGGTGATAAAATAGTCTTCTGTAACATCATTTTACCCTGTTGTTGGCTTTTCCCCATTTCTCTTGACAAAGTTTTCTGTAGCTTCATTAGGAAATTCTCACACATCTTGCTATAAGACCTTTAAGAAGTCAGATGGCTGATTTTTTCTTAAGATCTACTCTGAAAGCTCCTTAGCTTTCCGGTTTTGACTTCGATCTCATGTCTTGGCTGCATATATTGAACATTTGTGATAAGGAATTGTGCCCAAACTGGAGGTGACATCATGAGTTATTTTTATACATTAGGAGCTAAACTCAATTGCTTTACCTCTAATTTATTTTGTTTTTAAAAATCAGTCAGAAGTAGGAACTTTTCTGACCTTTTCCAGGTCTCTTTGTCACAAAAAAAGGCCAAAGATTAGGAGATAATCTCTTTATAAAATGAGAAATGATGGAGTCATCCGTTGTAAGTAGCCAAAGGTTCTTCCTGGAAAAGTGCTTCTGAAGGCCGGGGTCCCCTGTGCCGACAGTTCCCCAGACTGGGTCTGCGGACACATGCCCAGGCAGTTTCCCCCACTGCTGGGACACGGGCGGGCGGGGAGTCACTCACCCAAGCCCCGGCCAGCCTCCCTGACTCTCCAGAGGCCCTGTAGGCTGGTTGTCCTCCATGGGCGTTTGGTGAGGACCCTCTACGGCTCAGACACTGTTCAGAGATCGGTTGGACTCGACAAACTCAATCCAAGGCGAGAGAAAGGTGCTCTCAGAGAAGTGGACTCAGTGGTGCAGGCGGGACACAGCCACTCTGCAGGGCTCGCCCGAGGCTTCTCGGGTGGGCTGTCTCCTGAGTCAGGGGGCGTTTCCAGACAGAGAGAGGTGGGGGAGCAGAGGGCATGGCAGGCCTGCCCCTTTGTTTTGCCCAGGAGGGAGCTGTTGTCAGCTTTCCTTGGTTGTGAGGTAGAGTCGTGCCTTGTTTGCAAGGGTATATACTTCATACATGGCCATTTTCGAAGTGATCTGACACGTTTATCTCTGCACCTGAACATAAGACTGGATTACCCCTTTTTTAATGTTTTCACTTTCAGAAGTGCCAGAAAGCTAAGTAGCTTCTGTTTCTTCATTAACTAATCAAATTATTTTTAGCTTTGATTTGTTGCTATGACAATTTAGTCTTAAAATAACTACTGTGGAGGAAACCTTTTCTTTTCTCCAGCTACGGCTTAAGCTCAAGAAACGGATCCGGAAGCAGCATTGTCTTGTATCCGTAAGGTGTGAGAAACATGACCTGAAAAAATAAGGTGTAGAAAATTCCCAGGCCAGAAAGAGTCCAGACTCTGCTTTCATTCATCCTGAGTTCAGAAACCACTGGCCGAGGCCTTCTCTGCGTAAAAAGAAATCATAGGCTCTGGCCAGCGTAGCAGCCGAGGGAGCCAGCCGGGCCGGGGGCTAGACACTGTGTGCATGCCCACAGACCTCTGGGACCTCTGGGTGGTCTTCGCCTCTGAAGGCACTTTGCTGGTAAGAGCCTTGTTGGATCCCAGCGTTCCCTGAGGAGGGATGTTACCCCCTTGGAAAGAGAGGGGATGGGGGCGGTGGTGCATTGAGGTGAGTTTGGAGAACACTTGGGTGAAAAAAGATTTTTTCCTTGCAGGACTTGACAGAACCTTGTGTTACATGGTGCAGTGAATCCCCACGAAAGGCTTCCTGAGGTGGTTTGATCTAGCTACACTTTTATCGGAGATTATCCGGCTTCATAATTCCAGTTAACATAATGCTGAGTAATGAAGCTGAATGTTACCGCTGACAATTCTTCGCTTTGTTTACTGATTCAGCAAAAGTTTATTGGGTGTCTTCTGGGTGCTGGGTGCTGCCCTAGGCCCTGGACATCTGGCAGTTGAACAGGATTGGCACCCAGGCACCGGTTCACTGGTGTTCAGCTGCTGTGGAGAATGCGGCAGCAGGAGGGCCTGCGAAAGGGCCGGACTGTGCAAAGGGCCCAGGGCAGGTGTCCCTGAGGAAGTAATGCTGACCCTGGGTTCAGAGAAATAAACTGGCAAGTTAGCTGGGGCCAGGGAGGAGTGAGAGGTGACCACAAGCTGGTGCCAGTGACAGCGGGCCAACCCTGAATGAAGATATGTGATCAAGAGGTGTGGCAGGGAGAGGAGTCGGGCTGAAACAGCCCAGGGACTTGTGCCCAGAAATGGAAAATACTGGGTGACCAGGAAGCCAAGCTACGACCAGGTGACTAGAAGGAACGCAAAAATGTCACCGCCCTCCACTCCCTACCCTAACACGCAGAAGTAGCTGATTTCATCTCCCTGTAACTGCCTCCCTAAATCACTGACCCGCATGCACAGTTGACCAGGGTGGCTGCTCTACAGCCTTCCCAGGGTCCCGCCATCCTGCCCCCACCACGCCAGCGTGAACGCAGTGAACAGGCAATGCAGCGGGAAAAGGAAGTCACCCCACCCTGAAGTGAAAAGTCCCGCAAGCCTACCTTTTCTAAAAGCCTGTCTTTTTGAGCAAGGCCGCTTTGTCCCCAGCTCGTAAAAGCAGCCAAGCAGAGCCAGCCCCATAGCGTTCAGAGGACCGTCCTTTCTTCTGGGTCGCCTCCCTTGTGCTCGAGCATCAGCTTCACAAAAATCTGTCTGGAAATTTCTCAGGGGTGTCCTCTCGATGACTGTTTTGGGGAACCCAAGAATCCCAATACTAATAACAAGGTCAAGCTAAGAAGTCGAGGTGTCCTCCTACAAAGCAGCAGGAAGGCTGTTGATGGGTTTTGACCAGGCCGATTACCTGGCCAGTTGTGCATTTATTTTACGGGGATGACTATGCTACTGGATGGAGAAGGGGGTGGTCCCTCGGAGGACAGGGAGGTCTGTAGGGATCAGTGAGGCAGAAACCCAGGGACAGCATGGGAGGGCAGGAAGGGAGAGAAGCGGGTGGCTTTAAGAGACAGCCCGAAGGCAGAATCTGACTGCAGGAGAGGCTTGTGTAATGAGAACAACTGTAAGGGCATAACGGTTCTCCCTTCGGGGTAAAACCAACTATCGAATTCAGTGGCTTCTGACCGTTTCCAACTTTGCTCGGTTACAGTGAAAGGAAAGCTCTTTCAGCCTCTTCTGCCTCCTTAGCCCACCCGCTCTGACTCTGCCCAGCAGCGCTTCTTCTTTAGGTGGCTCCGTTCCAACCAGACTGTACGCCCGGCCTCAATTTCAGTTTTACCGCAGGATCCTCCCTGCCGGAAACATTCCCAGGGCCTCCGGGTGCAAGAGCAGCCCTTGGCCTGGGTCATCAAAAGCCTTTTGCAGGTCCTGAGCTGCCTGCTGCTCGGCCTCACCGCTGGCTTCTGTCTTCCCCACTGCGCCCCGCCCCATTCTCTCTCTGGGTTTTATCCGTACTAACCTATGTAATCGAATGTTCCCAGAACATGCTTCTGTCTTCGTGTTCTCTGCCCGGGTGCTTTTCCCTTGTTTTTTAGCCTGACTGTAAACCCAGCCCATGCCACATGCAGAACCTCCGTGAGGTTCGATGCCCCCTTGGTGTTGCCATAGCCCTGGGCCCTCACCCCAGATGGTCATGCGTCCCTGTCACATTAGACTAGGGGAGCTCCTCGCAGGCAGGGGCTTGGCCCTCATCTCGGAACCCCTGGGAACCAGCACAGGGCCCGGGACAGAGCAGGTGAACAGACACGTGTGACGCACTGGATGGTGGAGCAAAGGAATGCGAATAATCGAGGAACCAGCTTTGCGTTCTAAATTGATTTGTAATAACTTCGTCTGTAACACTTTAACTTCTTTCTGTTTTCTTTGATTTCCTAGCACAGCTGAAGGTTTAACAAGGAAAAATATGTCAGATGTCAGTGGGTGGCAAACCTTTTTACAAGCCCTTGGCTACTTCCTCAAAATGTTCTTCGGCTCAGCCGCGCTCGGCACCCTTACTGGCTTAATCTCTGCATTAATATCCTTTGAATGTGACGAACAGGCACGGATGAGGGGAGAATTCTTCATTACCACCACTGCCAGCCTTCATCTCCAGCCCCTTAAGGGGACCAGTGTTAGTCTGAGGTGGGGTGTGATGGAGGATTTTTATGCTTAGTTTTGGTTCCAGGGGCACTTTAACTTAAACTCAAAGATTTTTACATTTAACATGTGAATCACTTTTTAAAGTTTAAAAGCCATGCGCACCGTTGGATATCGGATCTGATTCGGGAGGCTTCTGAGTTCCTAGAGTATGAAAACTGCATTCAGAGGATTTTCATTTTCTGCTGGCCCACTTCTCACGTTCCAAACACTGGACATTAATTTCACTTGAAAATGTCAAGTTGAGAAAACCTGGAAGTGTTTTTCTGGAAGGACCAGAAAAGAGACTTTCAAGGAGACCTCGTCTAAGTTATTTGCACTGATTTTCTTGCTTAACAGCCCATAAGCTTTTCTAGCCAGAGAAGGAAAGAGGCTGGTGGAGGCCAACGACACCTTTATTGCTGTAGAAAGTTCACGGTCATGACAGGAACAGGCACCCGACGATTTCAGGGCCAGCCTGAGCCTGCGTCTCAGGGAGACGGCCACCTGGCCCTCCCCCAGGAGCAGTTTGTCTCCCAGATGGCTGGAAGAGCCTCTTTTGCCTGTGACAGGCATGTGTGTCTGCCATCCTGTGGAATTTTCCCGTCGCCTCCTTTGTCCAGAAGTCTGAGTGCTCTGCTGACTTGGCTGACAGCTTCTCATATTGCACCAATAAACAGAACAGAACAGAACAGAACGCTGTCACCAGTTTAACACTTCCCTCCATAGTTGTCTTTTTCTTACAAGGGGTGGGCAGCATCTGCTGCAATGAAGCCAGGTGCACAGGTGCCGTGAGCCCCGCAGGCATGGGGACAGTGTTGGAAAATGTAGGAGATTCTCCTTTCGCAGGAGCGTGAGTTTGGATGGCTCCAGGAGTAGGAAGGGCAGCCCTCCAATGGAGCCTTGAGCCCCAGAGTCTAGAAACCCCGTTAGTGCATCTCATCTGGTGGAGGAAGAGGAGCTGAGAGTAGCAAGGCCCCGGACGGGACCCGGCAGTGTGGGCCGTCCCCAGTCCGTCTGCAGCCCCCACTTTGCCAACCACAGCCCTGGCACACTGCCCACCTGCCAAGGCAGTGTTTTTAAAGGAGCTGACTGGGGTTGATTTTAATTCCCCCCACCATTTGTCTCAGGAATTCACATTTCTTAGTTTTGTCAGGTTCCCTTTCTTAAAACTACAGTCTGCCCGTGAAGAAAAAAAAATCCATGATGCCAGATCTTCACTAGTCAGCTCAGAATGTTCCAGAATGGTGTATCCATTGTTTAACTGAACGTGTTTGGAAGGCAGCAGTTTTGTGACTTTGCTAGTCTCCCATCCACGGTCCCTTGATTCTTTTTCCTTGACAGCTGTCATTTACGTGCTCAAGCACATTGACCTGAGGAAAACGCCTTCCTTGGAGTTCGGCATGATGATCATTTTCGCGTATCTTCCCTACGGGCTGGCGGAGGGAATCTCACTCTCAGGTAGGTGGATGAGAGCATTGAATTGCTGGGCGGTGGCGTGTTGTCCTGCCTGGTGAGAGGCTGTGCCAGCTGGGTCACTCGCCATCACGCGAGACGGTCACAACTCAGAAGAGCTTGAGCAACCAAGAGAGTCTCCTGGCCCCTAGAAATATACCTGGGTTTAGACCAGGCTGCACCCAGGGCCTCAGGTTGTCGCTGTCCCCTTTTCCCTTTACTGGCCGTCCTGCAGCGGCGATCACAGTGTCACTTCAGTTTTGCCTCTGTCCCGGAACAAGGGCTCTGAAGCTCTTCCCCCGAGGATGGGGTCAGACTCCCGGGGGCCCTCCCTGGGCCCTGGCCCTCACGGAGCTGCACTGGGTCACTACAGTGTTTTTTCCAGAATGTCAGAGAAGTGAAATCATGTTGTGTGCAGTCGTTTCTGTCTAGGTTCTTTTAGTTACCACGACATTCATGAGCAGCAGCACGTTCTGCATGCATCACATTCATCATTGTCCCAACATTCTGGAGCACATGGCGCACATTTGTAACAGCGATTTGAACGTCCTTGTTTCCTAATTCCATCAGCTCTGTTGACTCTAGGCTGTTTCTGTGATTGGTTTTCTCCAGTTTATTCATCATATATTGCTGCTGTTTGCTTGCCTATTAAGTTTTGATTGGATACCAGGCATAGCTAACTTGATTATGCTGTTGCTTATTAGATTTTAGTATGTTCTTCATAGAGTCGGGGGTTTTCTTTGCCATATATCGAAGTTTCCCAGAGTCAGTCCTTTTGCGGTTTACTTTTAAACCTTGTCGAGGCAGGTCCAGAGCAGCATGAGGAACTAACGCACAGCCCTTCTGAGGACTCTGCCTCGTGTCCCATGTGTTAGGAGGTTACTCCACTCTGGCCTGTGGGAACACGAATCATTCCCAGCCTTGTGTGTGCCTTGGGGATTGCTCCGCCTATTCCTTCTCAATGGTTCTCTTCCAGCTGCTTGGAGTCTCACCCACGCATGTACAGTCAGATTCAGTCCAAGATTCAGGGGGACTCGGCCACAGCTCGCGGGAGCTCTCTTTCATTTATCTGTGTGGCTTCTCCTCGCCGGTGTTCTGCTGCTCTGTGCCCTCCAGCTCTCTGTCTCCCCTTCTCAACCAGACTGAGGCTGCTGGGCTGGGTTCGGGGTTCCCCTCTCTGAGCCTCAGCTGGGAACTACGTCCAGGTAGTAAGCTGGGCCGGGGCCTGGGGTCGGAGTGGCCACCTTGTTTGTTCCCCCTCTTGGGGACCGCAGTCCCACCCTGCCCAGCGCCCAATGTCAGAAGACAGTTTCATTCAATATCTCTCACAAGTTTTCTAGTTGTTTCTGGCAAGGCGGCAGTATGCGCAGCAGTTAGTTCTCCACTGGCAAAGTGTAAGTCCCCACGGGTTTTAAATGACTCCATTGAACAGCTTTCCCACAGGTCACTTTCTGGAATCACATGTGGGCGCTCTGTGAGCAGACCTTGCCAAGGAGAAAGCAGGGAGGGCTCTGGCCGTTTTCACCGGAGAACTTGTAAACACCAGGGGTTTTGTTTCTGTTTTGGTTTGAATCCCAAGCCAGTTCTTGGGAAGGTGCATCCCAGTACCTGCCGTCCACTTTCCTCTCTTGCCGTTCCTGGTTGGGGCACTTACATCAACATTACCGGTGAGTCATTTGGCTCTGGCCTAGCTATTTTTACCTCTGTTTTTCTAAATTGCTCCCCACCCCTTGAGCTGAACATCAAGTGCCTGGTGGCAAAGATACATTTCATACATCCATGTGGAATTTCCAGTTAAAACAAGGGACTATTTTTCTTGTCTTTTCTTCAGAGAGGCAGCGTTTTCTGTCGGTAGGGCTCTCATTCCCTTCAGGACCTCCGCAGTTCGCACTCGTGGGGCCGGGGGCAGCACAGGCCTGCCCGGAACCCCCGGTCCACCTCTGGGCCTTTGGGACAACCACCACACAGTTTTCGGAGCAGGGGAGGTGACCCCGGCGCATTGTGCGCATCCCACTGTAAGAGCATAAATGGGAAAGCAGATGTTTCTGTTCTCTCCTCCTTCCCTTCCACGCTCTGCTTTTCCCGACTCTCACGAAGGACTGACAAAGTGGTTCCCATGGCCGCCAAGCAGGACACTGTCCCCACCAGTCTTCCACCCAAGTCATGAGTTTAGAGCACAGCGCTTGAGGACGCCGCACTGACCTGGGTTTGAATCCCAGCCCGGCCTCTCATCAGGAGCCGTGTGACCTCTGACTGCCGACTTAACCCCTCGGAGCATGGAGCGTGCTCACGTCCTCGTGTAGCACAAGTGACACCCTCAGGACCGCGGCTGGGATGAGAGGGAGCTGCGCAAGTAAGAGTCCTGGCAGAGGACCCAGTCGTGGTCTCGCCGGGGCAACCGTGCAGTTTCCCCCTTTTGTCCCAACACGATCAATGAACAGCACCCCCTTTCACTCATGAAAGCATCCTGGTTTCAACAGCAAATTGAAGAGTCTCCCTGATTCTTACTTGGAAGCATTAGCTAGTCTCAGACTCCTCGTTCTAATTCTATCAATGCAGCCTATTCCGATTTTTCTGTCAAGCCAGTTTTGAGGACTGCTCTGCCCTCTGGCTCTGAAGGGTCAAAGGGCCTTGCCAGGTGAGCCAGCACTAGGCTGAGGGAGGGGAACCGGGGCAGAGCCACACTCTGTCGAGGTGAGTCACAGAGGGGGAACTTTCAGGACATGGCACTTCCTATAAAGTAGGGAACGTGTCGGCCAAAGATGGACGCGTTGCCCGGCACCCGCATGCACAGGCCTACATCCATGGACCCTTCTGCAGCACTGCCTGCAAGAGGAAGACTGGGCGCCGCTCTGTTCACCGGTGATGGGGAGTCTCCGCCCCTTCTCACTGTGGCGTACTATGCGGCCACTCGAACGTGAATTTGTTCTGTTTGTGCTGCCACTCCAAAATCTATTGTTAAATTTGAAGAAAGTTATCGTTCATTCAGCCATTCAGTGAGTGTTTTTTAAAGACCCACCGTGTGCCGAGAACTGTCCTTGACATTGGGGCTATGGTAGTGAACAAGACAAGATCAAGTTCCTGCCTGCGGAAGACAGACAGTAAGCGAATGAGCAGACACACCCCTTAATCTCAGGCAGTGAGAAATGGTATGAAGGCAGAGTGATGTGGAAGACAGTGGCTTGGGCGGGGGAAACATCGTGGGACGGGTCAGGAGGTCTCCTCGAAGAGGTGGTTGTGGAGTTAAGACCTGTGTGGTGGAAAGAGCCAACCCTGGGCGGATCTGAGGAAGGGTGTTCGGCCGCAGGAACAGTAGGTGCTAAGGGTGTCAGATGAGTGGGAGGACACTAGGCAGGCTGCAGAAGAGCAGGAAGACCTCGTGGCTGGGACAGAGGGCCAAGGACCCCGGCCCCCTGGGTTCTGTAGGCCTGGGAAGGAGGTGGGAGTCCACTAATTGTGCAAAGGCAAGTTCAGAGGCCTTCCAGAAATCGCTGGGCTGGCAGTCCATGCCGTGTATCTCATCAAATCCTGTTTATTACTTTTTAACGACAGACAAACTTGATAATGGCAGAGTGAAAGAACTGGCAATCTGCAGAGCGGACCGTGCATGGTAGTCAACCTCTGGGAAGGTGGAGATTCTCTTTATGCCTGTGAGCCTGGGTGCTTTAGAGCACAATTGCATTGAGTATTGGGTAATTAACAAAGAAAACTGACTTGGTTTGACTCAGCCTTCAAGAAGCACACTATATTTGACCCCCAGGAAGATAGGATACAGTGGAACTTGTACCATGCTGCCCTTCAACGTCCGCCTTTTGGACTTGAACCCCTTCTATTCCTCATTACATCTAACACGGCGGGTTTAACTGAGACTGGAAAAGGAGCTCCTCCCTCCCTCCTTCCTTCCAGGAGGCTGAACGTTTGGCTACCTTCTTATTTGCCTCCTTAAATTACTTTTCCATCTACAAGAAATGTGTCGGGAAGTCTTCCTTCAGGGCATTTTTACCCCTAGGAGTGGGCCTGCTCACACCATTTCACCCACTAGTGTTTTTACAGCCCGTGCCGGTGGCAGCTACAGTGGGCGGGGGAAGTCTGGGGGTGGAGAAGTCACCTTTGGCCTAGGGAGGGCACAGAGGGCAACCACTTGAGCTGTCCCTCAGGCCTTTGCAGCCACTGCTGACTGGACTATTCCCTTTAGCCCCTAGGACTTGGATACGCCCTGACCCCACGCTAGACTGAGGTACAGGTGGTGGCGCAGCCAGAGGCCCATTTTCATCTGGTCTAATTTCAGCCCCCAGATAGAGCTTGCTCATCTACACACACAAAAAAATTCGAAACATTTGAATTAGTTGCATCATTAAATTAGCAGATTTCCTGTAAGAAACAGATATATGCATCTCTCTGAAAACCAGCAGGAAGGCCGGTCGGCCTGAGGCCCCAGGCACAGGGCCGCCCTCCACCCTTTGTAGATGGCTTGTTAGTGCCTTCTTCACCTATGGGCTGCTCACTACTCTTTATTTTTGTTGTATTGTCTGGCCCTGGCTCTCTGGAGTGGCTACATAACATCAGGATCCATGGGCTGTGACACCCTGTCTCTTAGGGCAGGATGGCCACATGGGGAGAAGGCCATCCGCGTCACAACTTAAACGGGCCCAGGCTCCTCTGGGGTGACTTTGACTTCAAGGTAAGAACCCCAGAGTCTCAGCTTTGTCAATGGAATGGATACCCCTTCTCAGACCAGGCTGGTGAAACAACGCCCTTGGAAAGCCAGCACCTTTCTGCACTGGCCTGCTCTGCACAAGGCCAAGTGCAGAGCCACAGAAGTCCGTCCTGCCCTGTTCTCCTCTAGTCTCCACTGAGCTCCAGACCCAGAATCTGTCTCTCTGCCGACTCCCTTTGCTTTGCTTCTTGACGGTTTATGGAAGGGCCAGGAAGGGTCAGCTCTCCAGGTGGTCACCTACAGGAACATTTGGGAGAGCCACCAGGGGCTGGTTTTCATGTATGTGGTTTTTATCTCACGGCGCGGTGGTTCCAAATGGCTCCTGAGCTAGTCTTCTCGGAGCTCTGCGGTAGCAAGCACAGAAGCCTCCTGCTCACTGCTTCCCCTCCTCCCACCTTGTCTGGCGTGGCTGTGGCAGTGCTGCTGGAATGTCCCTGTCCAGCCTCCTCCGTACAGGAAAATGAGAGAGCAAAGAACGTGCTGTTTGCTAAGAGGGCTAGGAGATAAAACGTTCCAGCTTCCACCGTCACTCGGGCCAGCACATGCCCGTTGGGCCAAAGAGTAGGGTCTCCCTGTATCTTGTAGGGTATTGTCTATACAGGAAGCTTAGCCATTGAAATGTCTCTGATGCATTCTATGAATTTTCACCCTTTCATAAATGTAAAGTTCACGATTAATCCATGTTTCTACAAAATGACAGGAGTTAGAATTTTGCTTATAAAGTCTGACTTGCAGTTCATATGTATTTGCTTATTTAGCAGCTTTATAAAAATATCAGCTTCCTTACATGAAACAGAAACCCTAGACAGGGAGACGCTGAGGGGAGACCTATGTAAAGTGCTTCAGCCGTGACGGGGCAGCGGCCCAACGTGGAGACTTAACACGTTAGTAAACAAGCCCTGGCTGGTGTGGCTCAGTGGCTGAATGCCGGCCTGTGAACCAAAGGGTCGCAGGTTCGATTCCCAGTCAGGGCACACGCCTGGGTTGCAGGCTGGGCCCCCAGGAGGGGGCATGTGAGAGGCAACCACACACTGATGTTTCCCTCTCTTCCTCCCTTCCCCTCTCTCTAAAAATAAATAAATAAAATATTTTAAAATAAAAAATTTTAAAAATGTTAGTAAACAACAGAAGTTGCAGACTGTCATGGAGGGCTTTAAGGAAAAGGCACTGCGTGTTATAATGCATCTCTCTACCTTGTAAGAGTATTTCATGGTGATTATAGGGGAATTCAAAATTAAGGAAAGTATTAAAAAGTAAATTAAAATCTACCCAGATTCTTACACTCTCTTTCTGTCCCTCCTTCCGTCTGTGAATGACAGTGACAGCCCACGCCTGTCCTGTGATGGGCTGGTCTTCATTACTCTCCTAACAGTTCATGAGTGGGTACTACTGGTCCTACTGTCCAGATGAGGAAACTGAAGCTCTTGCCACCCCTGCCCTTGCCCTGGCTGCTGTAGCTCAGTGGTTTGGTCGCCAGCCTGTGAACCAAAAGGTCACCGGTTCGATTCCATTCAGGGCACAGGCCTGGGTTGTGGGCCAGGTCCCCATTTGGGAGTAAGGCAACCAATCCACATTTCTCTCACACATCGATGTTTCTTTCCTTCTCTTTCATCCTCCCTCCCCCCTCTCTGAAAATAAATAAAATATTTTAAAAAGAAGAAGAAAATAGGTTTGGCAGGGGGCCGGGGGGAACTTGGCCCGAGGTCTGCCAGCCAGTGATGACGCTGCCAGACAGAGGGGCCCTTAGCATTTCTCTGCAGTCTCTGGGAGGCCTCAGATAGTATTTTCTTCTTTTCTTTTTTCCTAAAACACCTAACGCTGTAGGCTCCGGGACTTGTAGGAAGTTGGACATACTATTTGTGGGTCACACGGTGGGTGCTTTTCTGTTCTATTCACGTCTGGGCACTTGGCCCCTTTGTCCCTCTCCAGGCATCATGGCCATCCTGTTCTCAGGCATCGTGATGTCCCACTACACGCACCATAACCTGTCCCCGGTCACCCAGATCCTCATGCAGCAAACCCTGCGGACCGTGGCCTTCTTGTGCGGTGAGTCCTGCTGCTCTGTGCTCTGGCGCGGGCCTGCCCAGTGCTGCTCGTCCCTCTCACCCCGTTTAGGGGTCGAGGGTTTTCCCGGCAGAAGAGGCGGCAGGAGCCCTCAGAGCCAGAAAATACACCCCCTTCTCTTTCGGTAGTTACTCTGGCTTTGCAATTCTATAACGTAAAACGAATGCCTAACAAATGGAACGTTTGATGCCTGCGATTTTGAAACCCAAAATAATGAGAACTGCTAATTATGAACATTTGAGACTCATGCACTTTAATGTATTAAAGTGACAGTTCCAAAAACGTTTTCCTTTGGAGCTGACACTGATGAGAGTCAGGTGAAGAAAGACTTCATAGTCACAGCAGGGGTTTGGGGAGTCTTGGGGTAAGTAAAGTTTAGCTGGTTCCTGAACTGCAAGACTTTTCAGCTAGCGTGCATCAGAGACGCATCTCGGCACCTCCCACCCTTGTCCACAGGACCCTTGAAAGACAGCTTGGGGAGGCATCGCTGTTGAGCTGGGGCGCGCCCCCAAGCTCCACACACATACCCCCCCAGTCTGCGCTTGGGAGTGAAGGGACCATGCACCCTGTCCCTCTGCACTGGTGCCAAGGGTCTGTGCCCTAGCCGCTGCCATCAGCGTCTCCCCTGATACTTTGGAGGGGCTTGTCACTCGGCAGCATGAGCTGCACGCTGTCACACGCAAGGAGGCAGGGCGGCTGTGCAGGGACTTCATTCCCTGGGTGAGGGGGCTCCCACGTCAACACGTCAGATGACTTGCCCACAGTCTCAGGGCTCAGACGTGACTCTGAAGCCTCGTCTGTCTCTTCTGGTCCAGTCAGTATTTTTCCCAACGCACCCCTTCCAGAAAGTCATGGCTAATGACTCTGACCCTGCTCTGATAGGTAAAGGGTGTAAGGCAAAATGTCCATCAAACTCTGTTTGGTACCCGAGGGATTAGTGCATTCTAGGTTTGCGAACACCCACTTCTGACACAGTTGGTGGCAGGTCTGCTGATGCCATCTCTGTGGAGAGTCTGAATTTGCGGCACGTCTGAGTTTACAAGGCTCATGCCCTTTGACCCACAGGTCTACCACCAGGAATGTTGCCTGTGCAGAATTACACCATTTGTTGTCATCTGTACTATTAGAAATAGAAACAGGTGAAATAAGCAACAACAAAGGATTCATTAAATTAACCATGACATCCCAAACAGGGAGGGGCAAAGGTAGGTGTACAGTTGCTCGTCCAGCAACTAATACAATAAATAATAATAATACAAGAATAAACTGCTTTGCGTAACCCTACTTTTGCCTACAGGAGTTAATGCTGCCACAGAAAAGCATAACATAGATCTCAGTGTGTTCTAAATGAGCTGATTTGGAAAGATCACAGAGCATATTTAACGGGTCAGAAAAAAATTCAGGGAGGAGAGAGGTGGATCTACTGTCCAGCTTGTGACTTGTTTTGAAAAGACACACATTTGAAGAAAACAACAGGGCTGAAATGCTTTTAAAACAGCCTCACTGTATTATGATGTTCACTATTTAAAAATGGCCTTTCTCCTGGTTACAAGGCTGCCTGGGGGACGCCCCAGTGTAAGCAGGGATCTAGTGCTGGGAACGTATAAGGTGCCTTTCCGTAAGGTGCACCTCCACTGCTTGTCCAACACGTGTACGTGTTGGACTCTGACTTGTGAGTGAAGCCAGGGACTGGAAGTGTGTCTCTTCCTGCAAACCCAGCAGGGGGTGAGCCATCTTCTAAACCTGTGGTGGCAGTAACTATGTGACGTCCCTCATTTGGCTGGTCCGCCCTGGGCCCTTTCACACTAGTCCCGGGGCCTGTGCAGCCACGGGCCCTGACTTTCTGCCGCTTTGCCAGCAGTTGGGATCCTTGCTAGTCGGTGTTCAGCAAGCAGACTGAGCACTAATTTGCATGAGCACTCGACAGCTGCCTCATTAAATGAGGAGATTCTCAGTCGCAAGCACACGTTGCTTGTGTGACAGAGAAGAGAGAGAGAAGCGTAGGACCAGCTTCACCAGGTATTGGTTGCAGGATGTCCCAGAAAAAATAAGCCCAGCGTTACACTGGATTCTGACCGACGTATGACCATTTGCTTGCTCAACAATTGAGTCTGTGTTGGAAGAAACAGTAGGGGCTGAATAATCCATTCTTTGGTTTGTTTCAGAAACATGTGTGTTTGCGTTTCTTGGCCTGTCCATTTTCAGTTTCCCTCACAAGTTTGAGATTTCCTTTGTCGTCTGGTGCATAGTAAGTATTTTCCTGGTTTTTATTTCATTACTTATTCACAGCTCAGCAACCACATGTTCCGGACTCATTCCTGTAACTGTTAGCTGTTCGAAGCCGACAGCTACATAGACGCTCTTTTGTTTAAAGTTTCTCTTGTTAAAAAATCACAAACATACAGGAAAGGGATGGAATTAAATGAATGAATATCCTCAGAAAAGGATTTTGGTTTCTTTTAAAATTTTAAATGGCCTCGAATGTTGGGGGCTTCTTTTAAAAGTACAAGCTTATGAATTTTTATGGTAGGTGGTAAAAACAGATTTCAGAATTGAATATGTATTTGAGCATAACCATGTAAAAACATTATGCGTAGAAAAAAGAAAATAAGTAAAGGAGATTTAGCCCAGTGTTCCCAGTGCTTGTAGAACCAGGGATGATGCTTTTCTTTTCTGTGTTCTCTGGGTAGTTTCCAAGGCGTGTATTTCTTGCTGCGGCTCCCCCAGGTGTGTCCGTGCATAAGCATGACCTTGGACACTTGTGTCAAGTAAGGATTACCAGCTCCCCTGGAGCTTCGTCCAGGGGACTCATCCCAGGTGACGCTCGCCATCAGGAAGGCTCAGGAGACTGTTCCGATCGCACTGGGGTGGCAGGAGGAGACGGATTAAGTGCGCCTCTAAACCAGGAAAATAGAAGCTCAGTCGTTCGCAGCAGAACCAGACCCTTGTGGGGAAAAGAACAGTTTGGCATCTGAGAGAGAAAGCCCAGCCCTCCCAGGCATCCAGTCGGAGTGGCACTCGTGGTGTCTGACCGGTTTGGTGTTGAGCCTGGTGTCCCCAGGTTGCCTGTCTGTGTTCTGCATCTCTGTGGGTCCTCCTGCTGACCCGTCCTCCACCCCCAACTTGATCTCTTTGTCTTCTTTCCAGATCCTATGGTAACAAGGCACTTAAGAAGTATACTTTACTGTTGTTGAGTTATCATAACTCATCTTCGGTTAACTGTTACTGCCAACCCCACTTGAACAAAACACAGCTCTCAGGGGGCGAGCCTGTTACTGTGCATGGTCATCTGCTGGGTGCACGCCCGGGAGGCCTGCCGGTCTGGCGTACGGGGAACCTGAGACACAGAGAGGATGAGGAACCCTCAGGAAAAAGATGGTTCTCCTTGCCACCCAGGGGCTTGCACTTCTCAGTCAGCAAGAGCATGTGGCTTTTGTCACTGGCGTCCTCCACATTCGGGTTTCAGGACAAGGGGACAGCAACCAGGCTTTTCAGAAAGTATGACAGTCTTTAGTGTGGGCACCGGGTATAAGGGGCCACTTTTGGTCAAACCTGAAACATGAGCGTGGGAACGGAAGACGGGGTGCCGGCGGGTGAAGCCCAGCAGAGGCTCTCTTGGCCGTGAGCTGGGAGGAGAGGAAGGAGGGAAGGGGGCCCGGAGTGGTGACTCGGTTTGGGCCAGTTATTTAACACCTCTATGTCTCCGTTTCCTTGTCCCTAAAATGGAGACAGTGCCACCTACTTTGTAAGACCATCGCAGAGATCTAAATTTAACAAGATAACGCATGGAACACGCTTAGCACATTGTCTGGCATGTAAATGCGAGATGACTGGGAGTCATTATCAACTTGACCATCCTTGATAAGTAGGTCCAACTAAGTATCCACTTAGATTAAGATTTAAACTACACAAAGCTGTACTGTATCGAGACAAACATGCTTTCGGAGATGGTTAGCGACCAAAAGCCACGGCGAGCAGCTGGCTGGGTTGTGTCGTGTGACCTCCTTTCAGAGCCGGCCGGCACGTTCCTTCTGCTCAGGGAGCAGGGTTGGTGTGCGTGGGCCAGCCCTTCCCAGCCTCTCCTCCTTCCCCTGAGGAGTAGGCCCTCGGGAGAGGCAGGAACGCCTTGTCTGTCCCTCCAGAGCGAGCCCTCCGGGAACGATCAGCACAGCCCTGTCCCGTGGCAGAGCACCTGTGGAGGAGTTAGACTGCCCTTAAATTAACCTCTGGGGGCATCTGCAAGGCCTCTTGGCCTCCAGTTCTGTTCCGCGGTCATCAGGAAAGCCAGCGCCGACACCTTGTTCGTCCTGTCCTCCTGACTGCTGAGATGTAGTGTACAAACTTCACCTTTTCCCAGACACGCAGAAACCAGGCCAGAAGGACAGCCCCCCCAGCCGGGTTTCTGAGTAGCGTTGTGTTAGCCACGCCTTTATCGCCGAGGGGAACGCTCCACTTGGAGTGGGTGTGCTACAAGGCCTGTGTGAGCTGCAGCAGCCTCGGCTTGAGGAACCAGAGGTTTCCGTCTGAGACTTGCTTGTTGCTGTTAACAGGTGCTCGTGCTGTTCGGCAGAGCGGTGAACATTTTCCCTCTCTCCTACCTTCTGAATTTCTTCCGTGACCACAAAATCACCCCGAAGATGATGTTCATCATGTGGTTTAGTGGTGAGTCCTGCCTTGAACCGTGGAGGGAAGATGCCTCTTGCGAAGGCGCACACCGTGTAGAGGGCACATGTGGCTAGTGCCCTTCGAAAACGAGTGCGCCTCGTGAGCCAGAAGTCACTCAGGGCCCCAAGTCCATCAGTGCTACCAGGAGCTGCGCAGTGGCGGGGGGTTTGCGGGGGGGAGGAGGGGGCGTCCGCTGGACACGCTGCTTTCTGTGCTGTTGCCTGTAGGCTGGGTGGCCCTGGAGGATGTAGTCTCTCAGTCTCGTGAGTGGACTGTGGGGAGTAACAGGACCTGGTTTACAGTTTCCTGTGAAGAGCAAGCGAGGCCGCGTGTGCAGAGCACTCAGCACAGGGCTGGCACGCACGGGGTGGACCCAGTTTGCATGCACTAGCCCTCGAGTTTCTGAATGTGAGCATTGGGCTGGGTACATATGTGCACGGCTGCCCTTCACAGCCTGCACAGGGCAGCTCACTTCATCTGCTCGACCACGCTGTGAAGTGGAAACAGAGGGGAGCTTCCACCTGGGCCCCACTTCTCTGCGGCCTGCTTTTCTCCCACCCAAGCCTCACAGGCTGTTCGTGCTCTCCGGCGTGGTGGGGTGGGACATTGGCCATGATGCTGTGCCATCCCCAGGTCCCCAGAGAACCGGGTCAGGGTACCACGGCCCTCTCCTCTCATGCCCTTTGCTGTCCCCCCAGGCCTGCGGGGCGCCATCCCCTATGCCCTGAGCCTGCACCTGGACCTGGAGCCCATGGAGAAGCGGCAGCTCATTGGCACCACCACGATCATCATCGTGCTCTTCACCATCCTGCTGCTGGGCGGCAGCACCATGCCCCTCATCCGCCTCATGGACATCGAGGACGCCAAGGCGCGTCGCCGGAACAGGAAGGACGTCAACCTCAGCAAAACAGAGAAGATGGTTAGTGCTCAGTGGGCCTGTGGCGGGGTGGGGCGGGGCCAGGCAGAGGGTTGGTCCTCGCTGACTGCTGGGAAATGAGGAAATGGGACACCATTTGAGGATGCTTGGCTCCTTCGCATGCACGCACGCACACACCCACTCACAGGTGCAGTTGCCCAAGCTGATGAGGAGGTCGAACTAAGGTTCTGAAGTGTAGCTCTTTGGGTGGCTTGTCTGCCAACCTCATGGCCTGGTGAAGCCACGGAGGTTGTGGATGGGGAGCGTGGGCCTGTATCAGACTCTTCCAGCAATGCTCCTCCCCTACCAGTAACCGCCCCACCTCATCAGGGCCCAAGACTGGAAGGTTTCAGAACCACATCATTCCCAGCGCTTACTGAGAGCCTCCTATGGGGCCTAAGTGGGAGAAGGTGCCTTTGAGGGCCATGAGAGATGCCCTGTACTGACGCCAGTCAAGGGCCTGACTGGGGACTAGGGTGCCCCCTGGGGCCCCCACACTCCTGCCCACCTCTGCCTCCTCCAAGCCACCCTCCTGCCAGCAGCTGCTCCTGCTGGTGGGCTGCCCCTCCCAAGTAGGCTGTGGTCATGCCTTCCCTGCCCTGTGTGCCCCTCAGGCCCATGTGCTGAGCCAGGCTCTCTTGACAGGAGCAGAGGCCGCTCTGTCCTTTCCCACCTTTCTGTGCTGGCTCCCCCACTGCCCCCACACACGAATTTCCATAAATGCATCTTTTTCCAGTTGCCTCAGTAACGTGGGTCACAGATGGCACAGAAATCCTCAGCCAGGAGACAGGGCAGGGGGATATACTGCCCATTTCTCACGGGAAGTCCTGATCTGGGCTGGGCTGCGCTGTTGGAAAGAAACCTTCAGAGGACCTCGTGCTGGGACACCTCCCTCCCTCCCTCTCAGCGGCCCTTCCCCCACCCCTGCCCACCCACCTTGATGTCACCAAAAGCTCTAGTGTAGGTCTGAAAGCAGTCAGTGGGTGTCAGCGTCTGTGCAGATCTCCAGGGTCCTACAGGTCTGGGGTGGGGCTAGAAAGAATGTGCATGCCTCACAGGCTGCCAGGTGCCGATCCTGCAGCCACACAAGGTGAACCAACATACCCCCCCCTCCCCAGGCTCTAGTGGAGGCAGGATGTTTGCTCAGAGGAAGCACATGCCATTCAGGGAGTGTCCTGTGGCTCAGGAACAGTGCTTGAGTCTCCTTGGACTGTCGCAGGTGGCCCAATGGCCTGCACGAAGCAGGGGCTCTTGTCATGCCCCGCGTGCAGATGAGAGCACCGAGGCCCAGAGAGGCCCAGTCACAGAGCCGAGGTCGCACAGAGTACTGGGCCTCCGCTCTTCATGGTCCACTGGTGGTCCCCAGGGTGGGCTTCTGGGCCAGCAGTGTCATGAGGAACTTGTTAGGAATGCAAATACCTGGGCCCCGTCCCAGACCCTGAATCAGGGCCTCTGCGAGTGGGCCCAGCATTCTGGGGACCCACAAGCCCTGTGAACTGGCGCAGGCCCAGCCAGTAGGCTGTGGCTGCGGAGCGGCTCCCGCAGCAGAGCAGCACCCGGGGGTTCAGGCCGTGCGGCCACCTGCAGAGGCTGGGGGTGGGGCTGAGCAGGTCCAGCAAGCCTGAGGCCCACTTGCAGCCCAGGCCTGCCGTGCCCCGTGCAGGCGTTCTGGTCATTCCTGCGTGGTCCCCGCTGGGATTGTCTGTGTGTCTCCTCTCCCCTCCTGCCCTGCCCCCCACCTCCCCAGCACTGACCTGCATGTGGAAGTCTCCTGGAAGCTTACAAACCAAGCCCAGCCCAAGCCCAGAACTTCTGATTTATTCCCAGTTCTGACTTATTCCTAGGTGTTCGTCACGTTTTTACAAACCTTCCTGCCTCCCTGCAGACTCCCAGGAAGCCCCTTGCTGCCCACAGACACACTGCATGGACTCAGAAGTGCAGGCAGGGCTGGGGACACGGGTGGCCAGGGATGAAGGGCTGTTACGTAGGCTGGGTGGCGCAGGCTGCCGGGAAGGTGCCAGCCCATCTGCCGGCCCTCATTGGCCCTCCTCCCTGCAGGGCAACACCGTGGAGTCGGAGCACTTGTCGGAGATCACCGAGGAGGAGTATGAAGCCCACTACATCAGGCGGCAGGACCTCAAAGGCTTCCTGTGGCTGGACGCCAAGTACCTGAACCCCTTCTTCACACGCCGGCTGACCCAGGAGGTGGGGCACAGGCCAGCACCACACGGCTGGGGGTCCCTTGCCTTCCTCCTTCAGAACCAGCACTGGCCGAGGGGGAGGGAAGGCTCATGTGCTGTGTTGGGGAGGGGAGGCTGGGCCACCACCTCCTGCTTGGCTCTCCTTCCCAGGATCGCATCTGCTGTTTTTCCTTTGCTGCCGGATTTAGTGCTAGTTTAATAATAGACTTAACACAGTTTGCTTTTCCTGGACGATAGACTCGGGACATTGATCAGCTCCTGAATCCGAGCTGAGGAATTTCCGACATGCCAGGGCCGCAGGCAGTGGCCCAAGGCTCAGGCTCTTCTTGTTCCATCATCCGGGCACTGCTGGCCTCTGGGCGACAGACTGGGATGCAGTCTCAGGGGCCAGCTTGGGCCTGCTTTGCCAAACAGTCACCCTGCCCTGTGCAGCCTTCAGGGTGGGGTGGGGTTCTTCCGGCTGCCGCCCCCTATTCCCACCGGCGGCAGTCCCAAGGCAGTACGTGAGGGCGTACTAGGAGCTGCACCAAACGGTGCTCACAGCCTCTCCGGTTCACCCTCCCAGTGATCCCAGCAGAGGCTGTTCTCTCACTTGATAGCTGGGGAGGATGCAGCCCAGAGAGGTAAGGTAGCCCCCTGAGGTCACACAGCCAGTATGAGACAAAGCCGGGAGGAGAGCCCAAGAGTGATTCTAGGGCCACAGTTTTTAACATCCTGCCACCCTGCCTCCCACTCCTCCTGTTCCTGAGTGACACCTCCTGTTACCCCTGCCCCCACAAAGAAAAATCCCAGCTGACTTAGTTCATACTTTGAAACTGCAGGAGGCCATGGCCCCTGCTTCCCATCCCCCCACAAGGTACAAAGCAGCTCCTCTCCCTTCCTTGACCTTGACCCTGACCCTGACTCTGACCCACTGGCTTGGTTGTGTCTCCTGCCTCAGGACCTCCACCACGGGCGCATACAGATGAAAACCCTCACCAACAAGTGGTACGAAGAGGTGCGCCAGGGCCCCTCTGGCTCCGAGGACGACGAGCAGGAGCTGCTGTGACCGAGCAGCGCCTCCCCCTGGCCCCCAGGGTGCCTGCACTCGGCGGCCTCTTCAGGGAAGATGAAAGCCCAGCGTAGCCAAGGCGCTCTTCACTGGGACCGTCCAGGTCTGCGGAGCCAGCTGGCTTCTGGAACACGCCATCGTTCCACTCCTCGCCGAGCTGGACCTCTGCTCGCAGTGTCGCTCCCAGCTCGCAGGTCAGAGGGAACACCTGTCTAGGTAGAAGTTTCCTTTTGCTTCTGTAGCCAAGGCAAAGTCGTCTGTCCAGCCAAGGCTCCTGAGAGGAGGAACCCTGCTGTGGGAGCTGCCATGACTGGGTGTCCTCGGGCGACGCTGGTTTGCTGTCCACCATGCCCAGCTCCTGCCACCACTGCGACCCCGGGAGCGAGCAGGGCGAGGAGCCCACTGCCACTTGTCTCCTCGTCATCAAGGCACAAAGTGGCAGGCCTCGGGCCTCAGTGGCAGCAATTCTGACCTAAGTGGCAGGCCCAGAAACCTTGAAAGCCTCACACTCCCCTTGGTGATGTTCCTTGTACACCCTGAGAAAGAAAAGCCGAGTGACCTTTTTCTTCTGTACCTCCGATTGGCACCTCACGGGCTGTCCTCCTGGGTGGCAGGCAGCCACCGCCTTCTCTGGGAATACTGTGAATGTTTACACTGGTAACCAGCACGCTGCACAGGCCCTTCCCTTGAGCCCCTGTGAAAGCTGCCTCCCTGGGTCTGGGGTTGGGGGAGTGCCTTTTCTCTGGGGTCAGAGTGCCCCCTACAGGGAAGAGCCAGAGGTCCAGCACATATGCAGGCCAGCGACTGCTGCCTGGATTTCCTTTAAATTCATGCCCTTGAACCAAGTGGTGCAAGCCCAGTGGTCGCCTCCCTCACCTTGATTCCCTCGCTTAGGTGTCTTTGTTTGTCCAGAGGCCCCTTTTCCTGGGCTGCGTGGGGCCTGCCCACCGCTTACCTGCTGCTACCTTCACTGCTAATCGGCATTTCCTCTCTCAGTTCTCTACTCTTGGGTGCCACTTGTCATCCGTGCCAGGGTCCCAGCTCACCCATGCACGGAGACGGGTCTAGAGCCTGCTGCCCCTCCCCACACTCCAGCCAGATGTCTCGATCCTCGCCTGCAGTCCCCAGGCAGCCACTGTGACCCCAGGACCCGGTCCCTTCACAGAGTGCTTGCAGTCTCCCTCTCTCACACCAGGGTCCCGAGCGGCCAGTCACATCCAGATGAAACGGAGTTACTGACACACACATCCGCTCCTTACCTCCCCTGTAACAGGCCTCGTGCCTGCTTGCCTTTGCCCGTCTCCAGGCTGTTGGCAATTCCCTCGTGCGGCTCAAGGTCCCAGCTGGAGCTGGGACATGTCACCCTCTGAGTGGTTTCATTCACTACGTGCATGTGCATACCCTTGGCTCTCTGTGGGGGCCCAGGGGGCCAGCACAGACCCTGGGCTGGTCGCAAGTACACGTCCATCTCCTGCCTCGTGCAGCATGGCTCTGGAGGTCAGGAAAGACCGATCTTGGGACCCTTTGAGGACTCCTGCATCCTGCCTGTGAAGCCGGGTCCCTCCTCCACCCCTTCCCTTTCCCTAGAAGTGTAAGACCAGTCAGGCAGGAAGCACGTAGTTTCCTTTTTGTGCATGAAAAGTAAATTTATACTTGATAGAGCTAAAATGTGATCATTTTTGTTTTTGTAATCTCAACCCCATAATTTGAGCCAAACAGGATTCTTTTATTCCACCTGACACCCCCCTGGGGGAATGATGTGGGCATAACTCTGGTCTCGTCATTTCCTGTTTCTTTTTAGTGGAAAAGTAAGAGGGGGGACCTTTGTCTGCGAGGCGGGGGGTGGGCCAGGGTCTGAGACCAGACTGTTTCTTTCACCCCCAACTCACAAGTAGTTTACTTTCTCCCCTGAAACTCAGGATCGGATCTCAGAGGAGGAAGCTTCATTGCAAACTCAATAGCTTGCCAGAAGAAAAACATTTTTTTTCTTTTTGGAATTCATAGAGTAAGCAGTGAGTGAAAACAGGTTCTTTGCAATTCAGACTGGCCCTTGCCACCAGGTCCTGTCTGGCCCACCACTTGTAGCTGAGACCTGAACATGACACCGGTAGGGAAGCGTGTGGGGGGCTTGGTGGGAGGCTTCAAGGCTTGGCGGTGGCGACAGGGGCACCTCCCCAGCAGGTACCAGCACTGGTCTGGCTCTCCTGTGGGCCTCTTCTGCCCCCTGCTGGCCTAGTGAGGGCTTAGCCTGGAAGAGCATTTCCATGGAAACAAGAGTAACCCCGTGTTCCTCAGTAGTCTGGCTGGCTGGCTAGTCACCTTTGGAGCAGGCAAAAGTCTACAGAGATATATTTTTCTAATGTCTTTGCCTGAGAATCAAAACTTCCTGCTGTCTACCTTTAGCATATCTAATACTATTATTTGGGGTAATAGAGGCCCATAACATTTTTAAAAATCCAGCATAACTGCAACTTCCCGCATATTTATTTTCTTTGAGGTCCAGGCCACGGGACAGAAGAGTTACAGACAGCACGTACAGAAAGGACTAGAGTGAGAGGCCGGTACCCCTGGGGAAGCTGGCCGTTCAGCCAGTGAACTCGGGAGGCGTGCTGGGAGCCCCGGCAGCAGGACCCACCCCCGGCGTCCCCTCTGCAACACTGTCGTTGCAGGGTCCCTGGGAACAACCATACCTTGAGGCTCGGGGTATGAGGCCTCCCAGGGAAAGGAGCTGGCTCTTCCTGGGTCTCCAGAGATCAAGCCCAGGCCGGTCTGGGCTGGATCGGTGCCACAGTTTGGTGCTCAGATGCTCAGCCCAGAGGCAAACGGAAGGGCTCCCACCCCAGGGCCCACCTCTTTTCAGTGCGTGTGCTAGCCAGGCCCTGGCTGCTGTGAGGCCAGGGGCAGGGCCGGCCTAGAGCTCTGGCAGGCCCTCAGCACTCCAAGTCCCCCCAGACAGGCCGCGGTTTGTCTGCAGAGGCCTTTGTGTGAGTGGGGGACCTTCTCGGCACTTATGGCAGGGGTGCTATCAGCAAGACTTAGCCTCATGCCTCGGCCTGGGTTCTACATTCCCACAGAGGCCCACACATCTGGCAGGGTCCTCAGCAGGGTTGCCGCAGACAGGGTCCTACTTCTGCTTTGGTGGGGACAGCCAGGGTGGGCAGGGTGGTGGCCAGCTTCTCCTCAGCAGGTCTTAACCATCAAGTTACAGGCAGGGCTTGGGGTGCCGTGGTCTGAGGGCTGGCCCGATTCAAGCATGGGAAGGAGTCTCTCAGCAGTGCTCTGCCGCCGATTAGAACACTAAGGGCAGAAAAGAGGAGTGGTCCCCTGGCCCCTCCCCTGTTCCCTCCAGAATGCAGGCCTGTGTTCCCCCTGCTGGCTGGTGAGTCGGAAATCAAATGTGAGACATTCCTGAAACAGCAGCCAGAATCATAAGTTGTTCCTCAAGGCACCAGACCACAGGTTTCACTTAGTGTCTTATTTATTTTTAGAGAGGGGACAGGAAGGAGAAAGAGGGAGAGAAACATCGATGGGTTGCCTCTTGTATGTTCCTTGACCAGGAATTGAACCGGCAACCTTTCACTGTGCAGGATGATGCCCAACCAAGCCACACCAGCCAGGGCCCCAGGCCATGTGTTTTAAATAAGAACAATATGGTCAGAGTACAGGTGTGAAGGGAAAAAGTGGCCACACGCCCTTCCTTTGAGCTTCCTGCCATTTCTCACACCAGTGGAGTTAGATACTCAGGGACCTCACTGGACATGCGACAAAAGACAACTTTCTAATTTCCCTGATGCAAATAGGGAAGAAAATAGGTCTCTGCTCAGAAAAAAAAAAAAAAAAAACCACGAAAATGTAGTTGGTTTATATTATGGAAAAGTGAACTACTTGCTGGTGGAGGGCCAGCTGGTTAGACCTTTTTGGAGGACACCGTGGGGACACCTTTCAAAAGCCGGGAAATGTCCTGTGCCTTGACCGCAGTCTTTCCCTTCAGAGGACAAAACAAGTGTGCACAAAATTTGGCCCGAGGATAGTCACCCTGGCGATATCTATAATGAGGAAAAACTGAAAATAGCTTCTGCCCATTGATAGGGAATTAGTGAGAAAAATAGTAAAATGCCAGTGATGAAAGATGTAAGGGTGTGGAGACATCTACAGTGCATTAGGCCAGCATCTTACCATCTTCAGAGAGAGAAAAATTTCATCCTTTCATGTTTGAGATTCTAAATGACTGAAAATGAATCAAAGGAGTAGAAATCTTGTATTTTTTTTTAAGTACAGATATGACTCCTCAAATACCCATTAATCCCCAAATGTGGCAGACCTGTAGATTGCCCACCCAACCACCATTTTCTATCCTGGGCCCCTTTGTCTTTGCTAACAAAACCCATTTTGGGGGGATAACGGGTGACCATGTGCATCAAGGGAAAAGCGGGCCCCTTCCCAGCCCAAGCCATTCCTGGTGTTCCTGGTCCTTCCACTCCCCTTGCCTGGGAACGGCAGAGGGATGGGCCTTTGACCCAGTTCTGGCAGCAGAATGAAGCAACATCTTAGGGAATTTCTAAAAGTGTTCCCTCACTCTCACAAAGACATTCAAGGAAGGGAAGCACCCTCTTCCCACTGGCTGGTCTTTGCTTCCCATAACGTGACAGACACGTGAGCCTGGGCCTGCTGGGCCGTGTGGAGACCATGCGGGAAGACCTCACGGCACGCAGAGGGTGGCAGAGCAGAAAGACGGGAGCCCGTGCACTTTCAGTGACACAGTCGGGCCAGTGAGATCAGCAGTCCTGGAACTGACCCTGCCCAGATCACTCTGTGCAAGGTACTGCGTGTTCTCACTGTTTGTGCCACTTCCGGTGGGTTTCATGTCATAAACGGACAGGATCCTGCTTGCGCCTTCATCGGCGTACGTGCCTCGGCCTCTAAGGACGAAATCTGTTAAGGACAGGCGCCAGGTTTTAACTTCGGTTCTGAGTGGAAGGGTTATGGGTAACTTTAAATATCTTTATATATATGTTTTCTTTCATAAAGAAATAAAAAGGACACTGTGTTATCGCTTCTTTTCAAAATATGATGGCAAGCGAAACCAGAACTAGAGGAGCAGCACGTTCAATGGAGAGATTCGACGTGACTGATACAAAGGGTAACAGGAAGTCTCATCCTCTGGTGACAGTCCCAACTGACAATATGACTTGGAAAAGCACGTGGCAAAGCCCAGGACAGTTACAGATGCCCGTCACCCTTCGCCCAGCCATCCTGCTCCTGGGCTCATGCCCTGCAGAGCAAGGTTGGCAGGCCGCTGTCTGGGAGCCAGCCCGCCCCTCCTGCTGCTGTGCTGCCAGAGAGCTAAGATTTTCAAGTGGTTGAAACTGGAAAAAAAAATTTTTCAAAGGAATATGTCATGACATATGAAAATTATATGGAATGCAAATTTTATTGTCCATAAATAAAGTTTTGAATTTTTAATTTAAAAACTATGAAAAATTGTTTTCTCTCATTCTATAAGTACCTACCTTTAGGGGGGAGGGGGAGGCTCTTAACTCCCAAAGCTGAAAATATTCACTGTCTGGTCGTTTACAAAAAAACTTTACCCTGGCCTGCCCTAGAGAAATTCTTACCCACCCACAGACACCTACATGAATATCTGTGACAGCAAGATGTTGGGTACACACAAGCTAAACAAATGACTGTCCCGGTACAATGATGCAGTGAGAACGGACGGGCGAGTGAATGAAACTAGGATGAACATGTCAACACGGATAAATCTCAGGGAGTTGAGGGACGGGACGAGAGCAAGCTGCAGAAGACACAGCACAGGAAGTACCCTCAGACCAGGCCGAACAATGCAGGGAAACGATGGTGCGTAGGGACGCGGACAAGAGTAGTGAGTGTGAAGAAAGGCTGGAAAGGTCAACAACGGGCCCCCGAGCCCACCGGGGTGGGGAGGGAAGGTGAGGAACGGCATTTAAACCACATTTCACCCACCCTGGCTCCCCTGTATCCGACATTTCATTTCCTAATGGAGTAGCGAGCAACCAGTTCATCGCTTGTGCGAACTGGCAAATGCTCCTCATGCCCCCCAAGCCTCATCCTTCGCCCCAGCTCTGGTGAATAACTGACACCCTCCAAGGGCCACCCCAGGCCCAACATGCCCTCACAATGTCAGGATTAGCTGTAGTCATGGGTAGCAAAATCAAAATTAGTAGTGGCTTCCCTGGAGTCCTTGAGGACCAGGATTCTCAGGGGGTGGGAGAGACGGGGGAGACGGAAACTGTGGTCCTGAATTTTAATTTAAGTACAAGCATGAACTTGTATGTTGTTTTTTTTGAAACGTCAACCTGTTCCTACCTCTGCCCACTGAGAACACCTAGAAGTGGTGACCAACCCGGCGACAGTCAGCACCCTGAGCGCGCAGACTAAAGTCTCCCAATGTCATTTCCCCGTGAAAGGACCCAGGACTCTTGGACAAACATCCAATTCCAGGACTCAGGCAGGACACCTACAAGACGAACCTAAAACATCTCGTCACACCAGATAGTGAGGAAGCAATCGAAGATTTCAGGGTCATGTCCAAGGGACTCGAGAGGGTGAAGAGGATCCTACTGGCCAAAGATGGGAATTTGGGCATCAATGACAATACTGCTGCTCACTGAAACACTTAAAATATACTGAAATCAATGAGTTTGTGATTAAAGATTAGTCACTCTCGGGGATTCTAAGGTGTCAACCCATTATTCTAAGTGAAAATGGAGAGAAGCACTTATCCTGTCTGGCGATGCTTTTTCTCTCTCTCTCTCAAATCAATCAATCATTTTTCTTTAAGGCAGTTTTTATTCTGGATGGCTGTCTGTCTAACACTCAGGGCTTCCATTACCGAGAGAAGGGGGAATGGAGATCAGGGGTCGATCTGCATCGTCTGCCACAGCTCTCAACCCTCTGACACTGGCACAGGCGTCAGGCGGCACAGATGGGCGCTCGGAGCTGGCAGCAGAGCTAACGTTGTGCAGCTGGTGGGCCTGACGATGTTTAAACATGCTTGTCATTTACATATACAAATTAAGCAATCTGCTTGAAGTCTCTGCTCTGCTTTGCATGCGTGTGTCTGGCATCCTCTGCTCTCCCAGGCTCGGTGTTCACCTCTAGGAAGCTGCTGCTGCGGCAGCCAGGATGGCAGGTGCCACTTCCTACGCCGTGGCTAAAACCAAACCCAGCACCTGGACCCTGAGCTGGCCCGAGGCCTGGGTGTTTGTTCAGCCAGGACATGAGATGGAGAAACCTGATCGGTCCCTTCCACGGCTGTGGAGCCAGCCCGAGGGGACCGACCCAGCGGAGCCGTCAGCATCGTGGGCTCATAAAGCCAGGACGTCCCCAGCCACGGCTGCTCTTACACCACCGGAGATTTTTGCCATGTATTTTGCTTCTGAGTCAACGTCGTTTTTTAAAAACACGTTAGATTTTTAAAGGAATCTCCCGTCACTGCTGTAGACAGAAAACCAGTACAGCACACAACAAAAAGGTAACTGAAAATCTAGCTAAGATTCTGCCAAAGGCTCCGAGTCTGATGCCTGCTTTGTTAAAAACAAGCCAGCATTACGCTGACTTCCTCCGTGTGGCACGCAAATGGGTCAAAAAAAGTAAAAATGGAATTAATTTTTTCCATATCATCGTCCCAAGTTATTTAACAAGTCATTTCTCCTGGGCAACATGGCTGAATTCTGCATACCTACTTCCCAGTCTGCACAATGGGGATCACAACAGTACTTACCGTGCAAGAGTGTCCAGGCTGTTACACAAGATCGTGCATCATACAGTGCCCAGCTCATACCCTGGCCAGGTAGCTCAGCTGGTCAGAGCGTCGTCCCAGTACACCAAGGCTGCAGGTTCAATCCCCAGTGAGGGCACATACAAGAACCAACCAATGAATGAGTAAGTAAGTGGAGGAACAAATCAATGTTTTTCTCTCTCCCTTCCTCTCTCTAAAATCAGTAAAATTTTTTTAAAGAGGAGAAAAGTATGAAAAAGATACAAGTAAATTAAAAAATAAAGTGCCTGGCTCACACTAAGCACTCAAATGCCAGCTCTTATTGTCAATTTCATGGAGAAGAAAGTGTAATTAAGGAACTAAATATGGCTTGAAGGGAAAGAAAGAAAAAAAAAATCCCAGAACCCAAGCAACTCAAGGGAAGGGGGACATAAAACCCCAAACACTTTATTAAATAATGGAAGACACTTTATTATTTTTTTTAAATCGTCTCTCAACATTTCAACTCTTGATAGAAATCAAATGCAAAACACCTGCATTTTTAAATTAGCATCTACTTCACTCTCCCGCTCACAGCAAGCTCGTACAGTAAGACACACCCCAGCGCGCACGGCCCGGGCGCTTCCTGTCCCAGCCCACGACCCAGTGTTTGCAGGCCGATACACATGGACTCTCGCCAAGGACGACATTTCCACTCCTGCTCTCGTCCACCGTGTAAGCTACGTGGCATCACAGTTGGTTAAAAGAGTAACTAGAGCTGGAGTGGTCTGGGAATGGAGACTAGAAAACTAGAGCTCTCGGGACTGGGCCAGGCATTGACGCTTCTGAAAGGCGGAAAGGAAGGTCAAAGGTGAAGGCGCCAGAACGGGGTGGTTTTGGTAATAAAGTTGGTTGAAATTCAGCTTTATATACACATTGAATATCTACGTGTGATCTACTAGATATATAAAAAAGCCATAGAAGATTTGAAAAGCCTTAAAATCACTGCACTGAGTTAGGACACCAGCAAATTCACAGTGGCCTCAGGACTCAGCCGGATTTCAATCTGTTCAAGAGCTGGACTCCTGCCCCACCAGAAAACCCGCTGCACGTCAATCCCTACAGCGTTCTGTACATCACAAACACTTATGGCTAGAATATATTATTATTTCACAAGGAAGCAGTTTTATTTTCAAACTCTCGCCCCACTCCTGCTCTGGCCCCCACAAGGGAAATCCAGGGGTCAGTCATTCACACGAGGAGTTTAAGGGGCCTTCGGGTTTGGAAGCGCTTCGGCTCAGCTGAGAATCTCAGGAGACATCTGTCTGACGGGCGCACGCCGACTCCCGCCCACTTTTAGTGCAAAAAGATCGCATTTGTCGCAGAGTCCTAGAAACAGTTGAAGAGAAGGTGACTGAGATGGAGGGGTGATGGGAGTCCCACACGAGTTTCCTTCTGAAGAGAGACTCAAGAAGTTCAGAGTGCAAGTTCACACTCGGCAAGTGGCAAAGGCCAGGCTGCAGGTGCGCAGGTGAGGTCCCCAACTCGTCAGTAGGTTATCACAGTCTGCAGGTGCGCAGACCTCCTGGCCCGCACCAGCCCCGTAGTGCACACTGGAGGTAGGTGTATAGAGATGTACTGCAGGGAAGACAGTGCTCTCCACAGCTCGGGGGCGTTGTCTGTTCCTCCTCTGCCCCCACACGCTCCGCTCTCCCTTCGGGCTGGGGTGAGTGGAGGACACGGCATGGAAGGGCAGGAGAGCCTCCCTTGGAAGACTAAAGGACCCAGGATATTTTTATAAATAGCTACATAATTAATGTTTTAACCACTCTGAAACACACAGCAAGTTGAATATTTATTTAAAAATAAATCTCAAAAATATCTATTTACAGTACAGTAAGAGGGGCATGTGCAAACAGACATGGGGAGCCGGTCCCGCTGCGGCAGGTGCGCACTCCACGCACAGGAGCCAAGTTCACAAACAGCATGGGCTCGGCTGAGCTGTGATGGCAACAGGGTGACATTCAGCTAACACTGGACTCGCTTCCCCTTTGAAACCTGGGGCAGAGAGAGCAGGGGGACCCCCCGTGTGTGGAGGAGCGTGGCAGAAGGGATGGGCCACTGGAAGAGGCCCAGTGTGGCAGGAGGGCTCATTTCACAAGCCAACAGGCCTCTAGCTCGCCGTCCCAGGTGGGCATTTGGAGGTGACCTGGGGGGGCCCTTCCCAGTACAAGTTGGCTTTGCAGTGGGAGGGGTAGATGTGGCAAGAGTCCCAGAGATAGAAATCCTCTTTTAAAAAAAAGAAAGGGAGTGGAGAGATGAACAAAAATGAATCTGAACGCCCTCTCCCTTGTCAGGCGACAAAGCAGCCATCAGGTGAAATATGTTAGTCACTAAGCAAACTCCCACATGGCACAGCCAACCCAAATCCCTGGCACCTACATGGTCAAGTGCAGGTCTCTGCTGCCCAGATCGACACACGAACACCTCTTCCCCAGGAAAGCAGAAAGATCAGTGCTGTAGCCCTTGGAACCGGGAGGGGCGAGGCCCAGTCTATCTATACACGAGATGGGAGAACTGGGTGGACCTGTAGCTCAGCTGGTTGTTGGGTATGAACTTGTGCAGCTCACTCTTTTTGCAGCAGGGGTCATAATGGTAGGCAATGAGGCAGGTGTCACAGGAAACTTTTGAACACTGGGTGCAGGTGTTGGTGGCACCTGGACGATTACAGAAGCCACAGCGGGAGGTGGCTGTGGTGGAGGGCTTGGATTTTGAGTGGAAGTGTGCCAGCCGGTCCAGGCCCTGCGTCTGGCCTGCATGCTTCTCCCTCAGAGACGCCCCATGGGCCAGGCTGTCGTGCGTGGAGGTCTTGCTGGGGAAGGCGCTGGGCTTGGAGGCTGGGGGACAGGAGAGCAGGCTGTCGCAGCGCTGACAGAGGGAGGAGCTGCAGGACAGGCCGCAGTTTTGGCACTTGGACAGGGCGGGCTCTTTGGCAGGGGCTGAGCGCTTGTAAAGGGCGTGGGCATCGTTTCTGAGCAGCCACACGTCCTGCCGCAGGGCGTCCTGCCGCCGGTACGCGGCCCTAGGTTCCGAGTCTGTGTACAGATCCACGTCATCCTGAGCCGAGAAGTATGCGCCGCGCAGCAGGCCAAGGCCATTGCTGGGGGAGATGGATGGGTGGTCATCAGGGCTGCCATGAGGGGAGCTGGACATGGCCAAGAGCGAGGGGGACGGGCGGATGATCTCATCCTTGAGGTCATCCGCCACATCTGCTGCCATGGGCTCCTTCCGCAGGCTCAACGAGGTCTTCAGGGGTGGCTTCCGGCTCTCCCAGTGGCTGTCATAGGCGTCCACTGACCTCGAGATTTTGGTCACACGGGGCTTGTAGTAGTCCTTGGCTGCCCGCTCGCTGGCAGACTTCTGGAGCGCCACACGGGCCACGGAGGCTGGCAGGTGGTCCCGGCCCTCAGCCCGTCGCCGCAGGGCGTCTGAGCAGCCCCGCACGTCCTCTGCATTGCTCCTGCGCTCGCTCACCACGTCCAGCTCGGAATAGCCCTTGTCCTTGACTTGTGAGTGGATTTCCAGCATCTGCTCACACTCCACCTTGGCCAGAAAGAGTTCAAAGGAGACCATCTTCACCTGCAGGGTCTCCACCAACTCCGTGAGCTTGTATGCCATCCCCAGGTCAGGCACGTAGCCCATGTAATTCAGGATGGCTCGGATGTCCTCTTCCAGCAACGTGGACTTGACATAGTAAACGAAGGGGCCCGTGTAGGTCTAGAAGGAAGGGGGGCAGACAGAGAGGAGGGACTTGCTGAGACACACGAGGGATACTTCCTCACAGCACAGCGCACCCCAGTCTGGACTGGAGCACGGGGAGCCACAGTGGGAAGGGAACGATCCCAGGGTCCTCTCACTACCGGAGGCAGAGGCTAACGCTTACCCGCAGCTCAGCGCACGGGCGTGCGGGAAATGATGTAAATGGAGGGAACAAAGCTGTCAGCTTCCTACGCTGGGCACCACAGCTCTGCCCGCCACAAGGACGAGCAGGGCACACTGGGTGGAGGAAGAGGCCTGGGGCAGACGCAGGGCCCGAGGAGCAGTGCCTCTCGCTGGCATCTCTAAAAGGCCTGAAGAGTGCAGGTGGGGCAGGCGTGGGTTTACAGTCGTGGATATGTGAGCATGGTGTTTATTCCTGAGTTATTTTTTATTAATCACTGTACTATTTTCCATGCGAACTACTGTAACCCCACTTTTACCCCACCCTGTCTGTCCCATCTTGGCAGAAACCCTCTGAAGCCATCACTGCCTTCAGAGTGACTGGGAACCGGCAGATTCACTCTCCCCGCTCCTCTCCACTCCCGCTGGGCCCCTGCGGCAGCCTCCTGACCGGCCTCCCTGCCCTCCTCTCGCCCTGCTACAGCCCGTTGCTGTACCCAGCCAGGAGGGTTATCTGCAAAGGCACGCTGACCCCGGCACGGCCCCGCCTCCCAGCCCACTTGGGGTAAGTCCGTGCCCTCTGCCCTTCCAACCCCTGGCTGCAGATGTGGGCTGCCAGGGGTAGGGACCCCGTTAAGAAGTGACAGGCAGACAGGCAGGGTAAGGAGCCATGGGCGTAATTCTGGTTGTTATCTCCAAGGCAGGGGAACCCGGGAGGGTGTGCAGGCAGAGCAGGGATGTGACCAAATGGCACAGGCCTCTCAAGGCAGCCTGGAAGGGGCAAAACAGCGGAAGGCAGACCAGTGCGGAGGGCCCTGCCCTAGACCTTACCTTGATGCTTCTGAACTCCTTCTTCCACGGGTACAGAAAGAGGTTGATGCCCACCGTTTCCAGCACACTGAAGGCGCAGTGCAAAGCCCGCAGGCTAGAGCAGCTCAGCGCGCGCAGGGAGCTCTCCACCACCTCATAGAACTGGATCAGCCGGAATCGATACAGGGGGTCCACCTTGTGCAGGCTGAGCAAGGTCGACGCGGCCACCCGCAGGTACTCATCACTGCCAGGCCGCTGCTTGCTGGGGGCGGCGTCCACTTTGCCTTCATGGAACTGCACATACTTCCGAAATAAGTCATCCTTATATTTTGTATCCATTGAACTGGGCTTCCCCGTCCGGTCCAGGGACGAGGGGCTACCTTATCTCCTCCACGGCCTCTGGGTCAGAGGCCGGGCCATGGCTAGGAACACTAACATGTCGCCTGCCTGGACCAGCGCTGCTGCGGAAGGGGAGAACAAGAAGCAGGTCATCCCTCCATGGCAAAGGCTGCTGAGGCAAAATGCACACTGAACGGGCCCGGCGTTCCGTGGGCACCGCCAGCCCCGGGCTTCCATCCTGCTCATCACTCCCAGTTTTACTGAACACGGCTTTCGCGCTTCACAACTGAGCTCACAAACGAAAAGATATGATTAGAAGCACCTTCCCTGGTTTTGTGGGGAGAAGGAGAAATGCTTACAAGCCCTCCTGAGGCAGTGACAGACCTGAAGGACGAGTGTGCAGAGGTGTCAGCAAGTGACAAAGGCCCTGAGCTAACGCCATCGGTCTTACTACGGCTTCCCAGCACTACCCCATTCCGTCTCCTCACACAGCCCTAGGAGATGGGTACTGCTGTCACCCCATCTTGCGGACACAGAAACGGAGACAAAGGGACATAAGGAAACTTGCTGAGAGTTGCGGCACTATTCAGAAGTAGAGTGAGATCAGAGTCCTGGCAGTCCGGCCGAAGTCCATGCTTAACCACCACAACCTGCTTTCCTGAGGCCGGAAGGAAGGAACTTGGCCACGAAAAGCAAGAAGCCTACTGTGAGAGGAGGGGAAGGGAGGCTGCAGGCCTATGCAGTGGCTCACTCCCCACAGCCTCCCAGAGCACACTAGGAATTTTACATTTATTCCAAGAGCCACAAGAAGCGCCTGCCTGAAGAGTTCAAAGCAAGGGAAAGAGGGACAGGATCCTATTTGCAATTTTAAAAAGAGATCATGCTGGCTGCTGGCTGCTGGCCCCTGGCAAATGCTTTTATCTGCCTTTGATGGCCTGCATTCCCCTTTGCCTTAACAGCGGTTTATAGTTCCACGGGAGAGGATAGAACGTTCTGAGCTGGGACACAGAATTTATACACCCTTGCTGTCTGCTTGGCCACCCGTTAGTAGAACATTTACAGATCCAGCAGTAATTTGTTTTTAATTTACTGTTTTAGAAAGAGAGAGGAAGGGAGAGGAAGTGGAAGAGGGGGAGAGGGAAAGGAAGAGAAATATTGATTTGTTGTTCTACTTATTTATGCACTCATTGGTTGCTTCTTTTATGTGCCCTGACTGGGGATCGAACCTGCAACCTTGGTGTATCAGGACGATGCTCTAACCATCTGAGTGACCCGGCGAGGGCCAGTAATAATTGGATTCATTGAGGGATATTGCCAGGGCCAGGGGCAGGCAACACAGCACAGGGGTGACAAACAGGTACCGAAGCCAGGCTTCCTGGGTGTGAATCCTGGGTGCTATACCCCCCAAGATGCTAAGCTTTCTCAAGAAGGTAAGATCAGAGTGGGACAAATCTCTCAGTGGGTAAGGGATGTGCATTTTCACACTCACCTGTCCTGCCTTTCCTGACCACAGCTCTATGGGTGTGGGGATCATGACCCAATTACTCAGTAGGTAACCTAAGCACAGGTAACCTAAGCAGGGCATGTGTTTTAGAAATACCTGCTGTCTGAGTGAGAGGCTCCTGCTGGCAGTGGGAAACCGGAAGGGCCCGGGAAGGAAGCCGCAGGGAGATGGGATGAGCCTATGGAGTGTGTTAGCAGATTTGTGTTCAGCCCAGGAAGTCCTAGAGGCCCTACAGCCTGGCAACGCTCATGATGTCAGTAAAATCACCCAGGTCTTCATGAGCCTTTTGTCTGACTCCTCCAGTTTTGGGGAGTGAGGGGTGAGACATGCAGGAGAACTAGGGACTCAGAGAGGCCACCTTCTCCCACCCACTGCCCTGCCAAGGAAGCCCAGTGTTTAGGAACAAACAGAATAAATATGCCTGAGGAGCTGAGAGGCAAACATAAATCCACTTGGAATAAATTATCTCTCCAGACCAAGGTCAAAGGCTCTCCAAGGTCACACCCCTGCTCACCTCTCTCGGTAGACTTTCCCTCCCCCTCTAGGTTCCACCCACAAGGACTGTTTGTAGTTCCTCAAACACAGCTAGTTCCTTTCTATCTCAGGACCTTTGCATGTGCTCCTTTTGCATGTCCTTCCTCTAAGGCTCACTCTCGTTCAGGCCTCAGCTAGAATGTCACCCCTCGGCAGGCCTCCCTGACAACCCCAGCTTGGTGACTCCCACCTCCCCAGTCCCTCCTCACCCAGTTAGCCTGGGACAGTCACCATCTGGGATTACCAACTTTGTATATTCATTCACTAGCTTCTTCTGTCTCCCCCATTACCCAGGAAGCCCCACAAAGGCAAGGACCACATCTGTTTCGTTCATCATGATGCCGAACACAGAGCCTGGCACTTAGCAGGCGTTTGATAAAACAGGTGACGTGAACAATGCACAGGACGTAAGCAATCATGATGCTTTAGTTTCGGTAGCTCTCCCGCGAACCTGGGAGACCAGCTGGACAGACAAGGAACAAGGCTCCGTGACATGTCTCTAGGTAGCTCAGGGCCAGTAAAACAGGGATCCAAGATTCCAAGCCTGGCCTTTTGATTTGGAGACTGTGCTCTCCCCACCACCCCGCGATTCCTGAGTTCAACAGGGATGTAGGCAGCACCTACCTCAAGCCAGACCCCGGGCTGGACGCAGTGGGGGCAGATACAGGGTGCTAGGAGCAGTGGGGGACAGCAGTCAAGAAGACATAGCCCTGCCCCCAAGTCCAGTTGAAAGAATTTACTGTCTAGTATCAAACTACGCCTGTTCTCTTAAACAATAAAACTGTACTGCAGCCTCAGAGAAGACATCATTTGCCCTTGCTAATAAAAACTTGTATGCATTTACCACTTTGTGCTTGTCTAACAGAAGCTTCCATCCTGCCTGTGACCCCAAGGACTGTTTGCTGGTACACCTGAGAACAATTTAAACAGGGGCCATCGGGCCTCCTAAACACTGCTGTGAGTCTTCTCCAAGGAGGTCAGCCTCGAGCCCACAGGAGCTGATTTTTTTCTTACAGCATCGGCCACCCTCCAGCTCGGAGTCTGCTGCTCCGTAATCACACCACAGTCCACACCCTTGTTTGGTGCTGGCAAACAATCAACAAGGAAAAGGGATCCAAATAGCCCAGTTGCTGTTCAAAATCCTAACTCTCAAGTCAAGGGTGAGAAACCCATCTAAGAATCGTGAACCAACCTAGGTAGGTGAGGAAAAAGCTGAGAGAAAATAAACGCTAAAGGAGAGAAGGAGACTAACAATTATCGAGAGCCTGTGTGCTGAGCACTGGGCTTTCTACTTCAGCTGCACCATCCCCTCTAATCCACGCCATAAGGTGATGAGGAAACCGAGGCTAAGCCCTTAGCAGTCGGCCCAACAGTTTCAAAGGGCCAGAGCTGCCATCTGAACCTCAGCTGGCCGACCCTGAGGCCTGCTCTTTGTCCCATTTATCACATTCATTTGTTGTTAAAATTAGCAGCATTCATGACAGGGTGAGTACCTAAGGGCCCTCTGCTGAGGCTCAGCGAAATTCAAGGAGATCTGCAGGACAGCCCCAAGGATAGAGAAGAGGAAACTGAGGCTCACAAAGGCCAAGTCACTTGTCCTGAGTCACAAGGCTAGGAAGAAGTGGATCTGAGACCTGAAACTCCGTCTGCCGTCACAACCCGACTCACGCTCTGAGCTGCACCGCTTGGAAGCAAAGCTGCCCCCTGCCCCGGCCCCCATCTGCTGGACAGCGCTACCGAAAAGGGCTCAGCGAAGCTGGAATGCCCTGTGGCAGGGAGAGCAGAGAGCAGTTTCAAAAAATCCCTGTAGTGCAGAACTCCCATCTTCCCACACACCCTGGGGCTGGCAGAGCACAGCTCTACGATGGAAGCTCAAGGGCCAAGGCAAGAGGCTGGCCAGTGGTGATGCCGCTGACATCATCCGTCCTGAATACATTTTCTGAGAATACAGGCTGCGTTAGAGCTGGTCATAGTCGGTGCCTTTTCTGAGCACAGAACCAGCAATGTATTCCCAGCACTCTGCAAGAACCAAAAAAACACACTCACTGCAAAAGCAGCGTGGTTACAGGAGTCCAGACAGCGCAGTGACAGAAGCTGTTAATTTCTCCAGGCAACCCAAGGACTGGAAAGCCAAGACGTGCCAGCCTGGCGAAGAAGGAGGGAAAAAAAAGGACACTTGAACACCCCTAGCAAAGTCAGGCAGGCGCCCCGAGCCAAAAGGCCTGGTCAGCTCTTCCTGCACCCACAATCTGAGCCCCTTTTGAAAAGCACATCAATGAAGAGACAGACACTGCAGCCAGGGAGGTGGTGGCTTTTTAATGATTATTTGTAAACATCTCAGTGGAAAGCTGTATCTGTTTAAAACCCCACCGAATGGAACTGAAGTGATTCTGAGTAGCAAAGCATGAGCTCGGCTTTACCTCCGCTGGCCCATTGGAGCAGAAACATTCCCCAAGCTGCATTTGAGGGCGCCCCCTCCCTGCCGGGGCAGGAGCTATTTTGGTCCCAGCATCGCCCCAGTCCACAGGTTTACAGACCCCTGGTCTAGCTTCAGCGGGCTCAGACTTCCCTCGACCTCCTCACAGCAGCGAAGGGAGAGCAGCTCAACCCCCTCCACCTCCGCACCCCACTCCTTTGTATTCATTCACTCCCGAGACTCGAGACACATCCAAGTCACCTTCTACTGGCTGTGAAACACCAGAGGGTCCCCAAACCCCAACCAGATTCCAGAGAAAATCAGAAAGACCTTCCAAACCTCTGAAAATAACCTCGGCGGTGCTGAAATTGGGCTTCCGTAGTAGCAGCAGCCTCTCCGAGGGGCTAGGAAGGAAGCAGTTCCCCCCACCCCCCACCCCGCTCGCAGGGGACAGAAACTGGCGGCTGCTATTCCCGGCCCGGTCATTCCTAGAACCTTGGAGGGCCGCGTCAGTTGTAAAACAAACAAACCAACCATAAAAACACCCTGGTCCCAAACTCGGGCCCTCCCCCACGGGCCCGGGAATGAATTAACAGCAGCTATCATTTACTGAATGCCTGCTGTATGCCGGAGATCTCATTTCACCCCCACTTAGGTCCTAGCACGCAGGTTCACTCCCATTTAACCAATGAATTAGGCAACTGAGGCTCAGAAGATTAAGTGACTTGTCCAAGGTCACACAGTGAGGTCAGCCACCGAAAACGGGGCTGAGGACCACTGCGCCGTAACCGCCTCACAATGGAATTGGGGTGTCCTCCACCTGGGTTAGTCGCCGAAGAGGGGGTGTTCCTCTTGAGCCACCCACGGTCGGTCCTAGGTGTCTATGAGGCAGCCCTTGGGGGAGGAGGGATCCTGAGAAGAAGCTGGGCCCCCAGAGAGGCGACAAGGAGGGCACGCCCGTCGCTCCCGCCGTCCGCGAGGGGACCCGCTCCCTGGCCACCGAGCCCCGCACAGTCGGGCGCCCCTTCGCCCGGGGAAGCCCCAAAGGCCGTTTCCGACGCGGCCGCCAGCACTTACCCCGGCACTGCCCCCGAGGACGCCTCGGCCGACGGAAGCGAGAAGAAGACGCTGCCGCCGCCGGAGCCGGAGCCGGGCCCGGGGGGGGCTCTCGCCGCTCCGGCCGGCTGCAGAGGATTGAGACCAGTACCCCGGGGCCAGTGGCGACCCGGAAACAATCGGCCTGGAAGTGACGTCCACAGTAGGCGGGTCCAAAGGGAGGCCAGGTCGCGGCTGCGCGCTGGGCTGGGGACAGGCCGATACCCACGGGCGGCGGAGAAAGAAGCGAGAGGCCGAAGAGCACGCACAGAAGCCGTGGGATTTCACTTTGGAAACTAAACAGCCACTGCCGGGCTGGGGCTAGGACCCGGAAGTAAACGGGCCAGGAAGTGACGCACCTGTCCGCCCCAGGATGGCAGCTAGTCGGTTGTCATGGGAACTGGTCTGGAGCTGGCGGAGGAGTCTACCGCCGGGGAGCGCCAGCTGAGCGACCCCCGGGCTCCGCCTCCCGGACTTGCGCTCCCGAATGCCCGTGAGCAGGAGCTGACAGTTGGATCCCTCGCCTCCTTTTTACAGAAGGAAATACCGAGGCTTCAAGAGAGCAAGAGATGCCCAGGATCACGCGAGACTGAATCCAGCCCAGAGAGGACTGTTGTTAACAGGCTGTCGTTAAGAGAGGGGTCCCAGCTTTGTCTTTGCCACTTACTAGCTGCGAGACCTTGGGCAAGTTACTTTACCTCTCTGAGCTTCATTTTTTTCACCTGCAAAATGGAATAATAATAGTACCGTCTCCTGGGAGTCATGTGAGACGCGTTCATATATGAAAACGGATTATTACAATAGTTGGCATAAAGATCTAGATACATTTGACTTTTTAAATCTGGTTAAGTGAAAGGAAATGACCCCTCCCTCTGTCCTCAACTTCCTTAAATGGAAGTCAGCGTTGGGGCAGATCAAGATACTGCCCCCTCGCTTTGTGACTTCTCACCAGGCACCTGTGGTACCTGTGTGGCCTACACTGGCATCAATACTAGTGGCTTGCTACTTCACTTCATGGGTTTGTCTTTTCTCCCACCCACCACGAGGACTCAGTTTTTATGATTCACCACTCACTGAAGCCCTACTGCTTGCAAAATGCCTAGTAGTACTCAAGACTGTTGAGTATATCTGCAACTGGACCTTACGGTCTATCACTCTCAACTTATCCCAGACATTTATTGTAAGACTAGAGCCCGCTCCATGCCAAGTTCTCTTCCTCCAACATGCTCCTGGCTCCCTGCACATACCATATACTCTTACCCTTCTGGCCTCTGTGCCTCTATATGCTGTTCCTTCCGAGTGAGAGTGAATGTGCTTCCCTCATCTCATTCTTTCCTCGCTTTCTTGGCCTCCAGCCCCAACTCGGTCCTCACATCCTTTCTGAAGCTTTCTGATTTCTCCAGGCAAAGACGAGCCTTCCTCTGGTTCCCCACAACCCTGCCTTTCATGGTCTTATCTCAGCTCTTACTACAGTGGATTGTATACATTGTTAAACATCACTCCCCCAGAGGACCTGGGGCTCCTTGTACATCCATGTTTTCCCTGAGCTCTGAACAAGCCTGATCATGAGGTGCCCGACAGATGTTTCTTAATTGGAGGATTCTCTCTCTCAGCCTTGGTGTCCCCGGCTAAAGTCAGCCGGTGAGTCTGTCTCAGGAGTCAATGATATACTACATGGAGAAGCATTTGGAGAACCAGCAACTTGTTATTCAAACAGCAGTGATTACTGTATTTATCTGTTTCTGTCTGAGCACCGCGCAAGGTCTTTGTGTACTGTGCTTTCGCCTCAGCTCATGTTTAAGCTTCTTTCTTAATCACCTGCAAGGTGATGGTGTTTACAGCAATTCCAGCTCCACCCAAACTCTCTGCCTTTGCAACAGCTCAAAACTGTCCTTTGGAAATTATTGCAGGACTACATGAGCCTGCTAAGAAGTCCCTTCCAGCTCTGTGGTTCTGTGAGAGACAAAAGGGAAACAGATTTTTAAGAAGGCTTTACCAGTAGGAAACCCTGGTCATTGAGAGTTGGTACACTTCATATCAGAAAGGAGCTGGCTCTGGCTGGGTAGCTCAGTCGGCTTAAAGCATCACCCCCATATGCCAAGGTTGCAGTTTTGATCCCCAGTCAGGGCACATACAAAAAAACCACCGGTGAATGTGTAAGTAAATGGAACAACAAATTGATGTTTCTCATTCTCTCTCTATCCCATCCTTTCTCTCTCTCTCAAATCAATCAATAAAAAATATTTTTAAAAGGGAAGAAAAGACCCAAATTTGCTGACAAGAGCCATTTTTCTCATCTTTTAGACAGGGTTAAAAGCCCAGGATTGTTTTGCTTGGTGATGCGGAATCACAGGAGCATCTTTTTCGGATTTTATTACATAATGATTAGCAGATTATATAACAGTCACGTGACAATGATTGGCACCTCTGCTTCCTAAGAGCCAACAACGTGAACAATCTACCTACTTCTTTCTATTTTATGTTTTTTTTTAAATCACAAAAGTAGCATGAATTTCAATGATACAGATGTGTATAGAACAAAAAATAATGAAAAAGAAAAGCAATCCTATGACCCAGCAATTTGATTTCCTGGACTCTGCCAGAGAAACAAGCACACAAGACCCCCATTACATCATTGTCTGCGATGCAAAAGCAAAACTCCAAAACATCCTCAATGTCCATCAGGAGGGGGATGGTGTATCCATACCAATGACCACTATGTATCTGCTGAAAAGGATCACAGAACTGCAGGACATGAGGAACAGTGCAAAAAGAAAGACATACTCTGAAATGGAAAACAAAGTATCAGTCAACACTATATGTTTTCTAAGGGTGTATATATATGGGGACAATATTGAAAATATAGATCATTTGTTTTTAAATCATCCCACAAATACATCTTATGTGATCTTATTTCTCCCCCAGAAGCCAGTTACCTCCATGAGAATATAACTATACCTGTTTTGCTCACACCTCTATCATTATCATCTGCCCTCCATACAGTAAGAGGTTCAACAGTAGTTGTTTCTGATGGAAATTTTTATTGATGTTAGATTTACAGGGCTTTACTGGAGCAAAACAGAGACAGCCCCCGCCCTCAAGGAGTGTACAGTCTCCTTAGAAAGAGAATGTTACTCAAATAGGAGCAGGATGATCTAAAAACCCATAACTCAGAACTGAAAGTGGTAAATGTTATGAGGATTTATAGCTTGGAGACTAGAGAGGGGACCTGGGACAGGGCAAATTGGGGACAGTCTCAAGGAGGAAGTCACATTTGAGCTGGGCTTTGAATGAGTTGGACATGTGAGTGTCTCCAGCTTTCCTTCCAGCTGGAGGGAAGAAAGCAATCAAAAGGAAGTACTAGAAATTGAAACTCAGCTGCCTCCAAGCATACAAGGTGAGCATAACTAGGTATTAGAGTAAGGTAGTCTTGTACTGTATAGTACCAAACATTAGCATCAATGTGGTCTAACATGGTACCTGGCTCACAGGAAGCCTTCACTAAATACTTGGCGCGAAAACAAATCTTGTGGAACCCCCACAATGCTTCAGCTGATTGTTGCCAATTTCCCTGCTGATCATGATTAGGCATTTTGGTTTCTGAAGAGGAGCTAGAAGTCCAGATTTTAAAGTGAAACTTCTCAGTGACAAACACCATGTGTAAATGTACTTCCTAGTTCTGTCTGCTGAGAGAGCCCACAAGAAATAACACCCCTGTAGCAAAAAGCACCTAGCACCCAGACCCTGCTTTCTAGATACCATTCCTCCACCAAAAGCAACCAAGTCCCCTTGGAGAAATGACTGATTCTTGGGGCTGGGGCAGGGAAATTGCAATGTGAGCCTCGGACATCTCATTGAGCCAGAAAGTACGGAAATGCCAAAAGAATAATGGGATGTGTCAAAAGGACACAAAAGCCAGGTTGGAGAGGTTCCTAGTGGCCAAGTCTGGGACAATTTGAACATCAACATAAAAAATGATAGTATCAGACTATAATACCTTCGTGGGGAGGGAAGGGAGAGAGGAACCATGATCCCATACTGATACCAAACGTGAAATAACAACATAAAAGTCTGTTTGGCGTCCGCCATGGCAGCCATTGAGGAAAAGCAGCCATGGCTCTCTGGTGCTCCATGGCCATGGGCCTCAACAAGGGCCACAAGCAGACAAAGAACGTGAGCAAGATGAGGCACAGCAGCCGCTGCGGGCTCATCACTAAGCACACCAAGTCCGTGTGGGACATGATCCACGAAGTGTGTGGCTTTGCCCCTTAGGAATAGCTCACCTATGGAACTACTTGAGGTCTCTCTGGACAAGAGGGCCCTGAAATTCACCAAGAAAACGGACACAGTCCGTGCCAAGAGGAAGAGAGAGGAGCTGAGCAATGTCCTTACAGCTATGAGGAAGGCAGCAGCCAAGAAGGGTTGAGCCCCACCCCGTCTGTGTAATAAAACCTGTTGGGTGGTGGTGGTGGGAGGGGAGTGTGTTTGCCAGAGGCACATGTCCCAGAGTTTTGTGGCCTTGGATGCCAGGTCTGACCCCTGCACTCAGGATAGATCAGGAACAAGCAGTTTATCTGTTTAGAAATATGAGTGCAAGGCAAGCTGAGAAATCAGGGTAACGAGATCAGCCCAGTCTGTCTCTGAGGACCTCAAATGTTAGATTGAGTCTGGCTTTGACCCTGTGGGCACCTGAAAGCCACTAAAGGTCTATGAGCAAGAAAGATGGTGGTCACAGGCCTTGCTCTCCAGGCCAGGCATTTGGTGCTGGGAGGCAACAGGCGGTGGTAAGCAAGAAACCAGCATTTAAGGTCCCTGGAAGCATGGCCCAGTGGAACAGAAATGACACTACAGCCAAGAGACCTGGGTTGAAGTCCCTGGGACCGCATTTAGTAGCCCTCTGAGTTGGGCAAGCCCCTCTAAGAGGCTGGACTCTGGGGCCAGCATGCCTGGCTTAAACTTTGGTGTTTACTGTGTGTAATGACCTCTCTGTGCCTGAGTTTCATCTGTGAGATAAGAAAGATACAATACCACCTACTTCTATACAGGTTACAGGACAGTCCAGGTGCGCACTTGGTATAGTACATTTAGGCGTTAGCTATTATTGTCAGTCCTTTTAAATTAAATGCAACAATGCAGAGAAAGAACACTCAGTTCCTGGAAGGGAGTAAGCCTGCAACTAAGGTTATCCATGATGAGGATCATGGCTGTATAACATTAATTTTCTGGGGGCTCGGAACTCCGTCTGGTTCTCAAAGCTCAGAATCCATTCTGACCGACCACTGGTGGAGGCGGGGCTACCAGCAGTTAGTAACCCCAAGGAAGGCTTGTCTTAAAATGAAAGCTGGCACAATCAGGCGTCTTCACAAGCAGTCAGCAAGCCCCGCCCCCTTATTCTCTCAAAATAAACCCAACTGCCAATCACTTCGAAGTCTGCCCATCTGCTGAGGGAGACAAACAAATGTCTAAAGGTGACCCAGCAGGCCAAGGGCTGTTTATTATCAGATTCCACCCAGCCCAGGTCAGCTCCAAGGAAACACAGCGCATGGGGTTGGAAATGTCAAAGGCTCAGCCAGCACCTCATCTGGATGATTCTAAATGGCTCCTGAAAACAGTAACCCAGAGGTTATGAGCTCCTGGTGTGTAGTATATTGGTCTCTTAAAGTATTGGGTTTCAAAGGACTGTTTCTGGAACCAGCCATCTTTGTCCTTTCCTTGAGGCAGGCCAGGGAGAGCTGCATACAGGTTGCCTTTGTTACAAAGCAATGTTATTCCAAGGCAGGAAGGCAAAGTAGAGTCTGAAGCTCAAAGGCCTGAGTTCAGATCCCCGCTCTGCCCACTTTCCAGTTGTGTGACTTTGGACATGCTATCTAACCTCTGTGGGGCTTCATTTCCTTATCAAGGATTAATTGGAGTCAATACCCGCAAGAATGAGTGGGAGCTTAAATTAGCTAATATCTGTTGGCAAGGATGTGGAGGACTAGGAAACCTTGTACCCTGCTGATGGGAATGCAAAATGGCGCTGCTGCTGTGGAGATCAGTTTGGTGGCTCCTTGAACAGTTAGACGTAGAACTCCAGATGACTTGGCGGTGCTTCTCCTAGGTAGCTACCCAAAAGAATTAAAAACAGAGGGGCTGGGCAGAACATTGTGCATCACCCTTAACAGCAGCATTCTTCACCATGGCCCACAGGTGGAAACAACCCAAGTATCTATCGACAGATGAATGAACACCCAAAATGTGGCCATACCCATTCGCTGGAACACAATTTATTCATCTGTAAAAAGAAATGAAGTTCTGACACATGTTACCACACGGACGAACCTGGAAAACATGTTACGTGAAAGAAGCCAGTCAAGAGAGGACAGACCCTACTTACATGCAATGTCTGTAAGTGGCAAATTTGAAGAGACAGAAAGTAGACTAGGTGACACCAGGGGCTGAATGAAGAGTGACTGCTTAATGGGTACAGAGTTTCTGTTTGGGGTGGTGAAAAAATTGGGGGAACAGGTAGTGGTGATGATTATTGCACAGTATTGTGAATGTAATTAATGTCACTGACTTACACATTTTTAAATGGTCAAAATGGCAAATTATATATATCGACAATAAAACATGTATATCCATAATAAAAAACTTTTTGATAAGTTTTTGATAAGTTTGATAAGAGACTGTCTTTCTTTTTAGGAAATACACACTGAACTATTTAGAAGTAACAGGGGCATCATGTCTACAACTTACTCTTAAATGTTTTAGGGAAAGAGTGTACATACATGTATATATATGTGCGTATGTGTGTGTGTGAACATACGTATTTAGAGAGATGAAACAATAAGGCCAAATGTGACAAAATTGGGGAATCTTGTCAAAGGGGTCTCTGGGAGTTCTTTAAAATATTTTTACAACTTTTCTGTAAGTCTGAAATTATTCCAAAATAAAAACTTACAAAAAGAATGGCCTAAATGTGAAATACTATTTCATCTCCTATAACTAAAGAGTAAAAAAGACAACCTAATAAAAAAATGAACAAAAGACTCGAACACTTTCCAAGGGAAGACACACCAATGGCCAATAAGCAAATGAACACGTGCTCAATATCATCCATCATTATGACAACTAAAGCCCTGAGCCCTGGCTGGTGTGGCTCAGTGGATTGAGCGCCGGCCTGTGGACGTAAAGGTTTGATGGTTCAGTTCCCCGTCAGGGCGCATGGCTGGGTTGCAGACCAGGTCCCTGGTTGAGGAGCCTGGGAGAGGCAACCAATTGATGTTACTCTCTCTCATTGATATTTCTCTCCGTCTCTTTCTCCCTCCTTTCCCCTCTCTCTAAAAATAAATAAAATGTTTTTTAAAAAAGAAAAGAAAATTAAAGCCCCGAGATCCCACTGCTCACCTGCTACAGCGGCTAAAATCAACATGGTAGACAACCGAATGTTGGTGAGGTTGTGGAGCAACTCATACGTTGTTAGAGGCAGTGAAAATATTGGGAGGGTGGTTCGGTTTGGCAGCTTCTAATAAATTTCAATGACCCAGCAATTCCATTTCTATATATGGATACTTAGAGTTTTTTGTTTTGTTTTTTTTAAGAGAAAGGGGAAGGGAGAGAGAAAGAGAGGGAGAGAAACATCAATCAGTTGCCTCTCTCGTGCCCCCAACCGGGACCCTGGCCCACAACCCAGGCATGTGCACTGACTGGGAATCGAACCTGTCACCTTCCAGTTTGTAGGCCAGTGCTCAATCCACTGCGCCGAACTAGCTAGGGCAGATACTTAACTTTTTTAATGTCTTGCTAATTGTGATGACTTCACTCTATTATTAGCCAGTGTCTCAAGTCACAATATATGCAGTTTGCCACTGATTGTAGTGGATTTAAATCCTTATTTCAATGGGCCTTGATAATGTTCATTGTTCAGTTCCAGTTCTTATCAGGTCATACTGGATCATTGTTTTTACCTCATTATGCGGCTGATTCTGGGTGTAATATAAACTGTAAACACGCTGTGTGAAAACAATGAGCTGGTGGAGTAGCGGGTAAACTGCTGTTTTTATGTGGTCATTCCCCTGCATCTCTCCTGTTTGTCTGAATCACTCACTGCCAATCCCAACAGGATGCCAGGCCCATGGAAGCTGTTGATTGAATGAATATTTACACGTCAGCGTTACCCATGTTAAAACTCTTGGCAATCCAGGACGATGTCCCTTTTTTATTTCATTTTTATTTCTAGGCTAAGAACTGCAAGCCATAATGGGCAGGGATAGTAAACCCTCAAGGAAGTGGAGAGAATGAGGGAGGCAGTGATCACCTAGTAGGACCAGGTGAGTCTCCGAGGTACTCGTTTTCCCCTACTGGTGTCGGTACAAACTCCTCATGGGTCTTACCGGTTTGGCATCTTGAATCTCTTACCAGTTTGAAATCAAAATAAAATTATTTGCCCATAGATTAATCAAGGTAGTCATATGTAATGGTGTAAATTCTGCCTTCTTAAGTGTAGTAGTAAGTTTTACACGTGACCTGAGGCTGAGAGATAGCGTTCGAGGGTTACATGATTGAGGGCTGGGGTCACATCTCATCATCTCAACTGACTCTCCCACAGGGCCTAATGCAATATTCTTTCATTTTTACTTAAAAAGTGATGTGGAAGTTCAGAAAATACAATAGGGGAAACATTTAGACAACTCAAAGGGGAAGACAATGAAAGTAAGTCTGCGTCCAGGCTCAGGACTCAGACCCCAGGCCCCTAGGTTCCCTTCCTGACGTTAGACACTGCTACTAGATTCTCGGCATTCTTCCCAGCAGCGTCCTGAGCCCCTGCACCCGGGACTTTCCCAGCTTTAGCCCTGAAAGCTTGGCCTCCTGGGAAACCCCTCAACCCCAGGCATCAGCTCCTCATACACAAATACGTGCCAGGTACATTCCCCAGCATCTGGGTGTAATTTTAATTAAAAATATGTTTCAAAGATCATTCCACATCAGCTGTATCTTCATTTAACAAATATATCTGGAGTTACCTACCATGCACTAGGCACTGTTTTAAAAGCAAAAGACACAGTAAACAAAATGGACGAAAAACTCCTCTGCTCCTGGAGCTGACGTACCAGTAATTATATCTGTTGTATATATTTAGTTACTTTGCTGCTGTGACTGATGCTGCCCTGGACTCCGTGTGTCCGTATCCTTCCCACCTGTGTGAGTAGATCTATAGCAGCACTGTCCACAGAACTTTCTGTGGCGATGGGCATGTTCTCTATCCGCTGTGTCCCGATATGTAGCCACTAGATACACGTGGCTATTGAGCACTGGAAATATGGCTAGTGAGACAGAGGAATTGAATTTTGGGAGTTTTTTCGTGTCTTTTTTTTTTTACTGATTGATTTTAGAGAGAGAGAGAGAAAAACACATTGATTTGTCGTTCCACTCGTTCATACATTCCTTGGTTGATTCTTATTTGTGCCCTGATCAGGGATTAAACCCCGCAACCTTGGTGCATCAGGATGTGCTCTAACCAACTGAGCTACCCGGCCAGGGCCAGTTTTGTTTTTTGACTTAGGGAAATTACCCACTAAAGAGTTTGTATTAGTGATCAGTTGCTGCGTAACAAATGACCTCCAATTTAGCAGCTTAAGCAGCACGCACTGATTATCTTGCAGTTTCTGTGGGTGGGGAGTGTGGACCTGGCAAGACTCAATCACTCACACTAGAGCAAATCTCCCTGAAACGTCCATGAGGATCATTATTTAGTTTAAAAACCTTTATTTATTTATTTTCTAAAGATTTTATTTCTTTTTAGAGAGAGGGGAAGGGAGGGAGAAAGAGAGAGAAACATCAGTGTGTGTTTGCCTCTCAAGTGCCCCCTACTGAGGACCTGGCCCACAACCAAGGCATGTGTCCTAATTGGGAATCAAACCAGCGATCCTTTAGTTCACAGGCTGGTGCTCAATCCACTGAGCTACACCAGCCAGGGCTATTTATTTATTTTTAGAGAGAGGAGGGAAGGAGAAAGAGAGGGAGAGAAACATCAACTGCTTGCCTCTTGCACACCCCCAGCTGGGGACCTGGCCCACACCCCAGGCATGTGCTCTGACGGGGAAATCAAACCAGCAATCTTCTGGTTGGTAGGCTGATGTTCAATCCACTGAGCCACACCAGCCAGGGCAAAAAACTGTTTACAGCATCAGTCACCAGCCACCTATCTTACCGTCTTTAGAGACCACATCTTTCTCCCTAGCACTGTATCTAATCTTTCCCTGCAGAGGGCCTGGCACACAGTAGGCCTACAGTGACTCTTGGTTGCCTGAATGAATGAGTCTACCTTGGCGGTAAAAATCAAGTTTGCAAAAGCTTTGAGCAGAACCTATTCCCCTACTCCAGGCTCACAGCACCCCAAGAGTAGCCTAGCCCATGTGGGCAAACTGGGGAGAAGCTGCCAAAAACTAAAGGAGAGGAGAGACTTGTGGGAAATATTTTCCTAAAAAAACATTAAGGGGGAATGGGAAGAGGAAGTTTCATTCATTTGACACATGTTATTAGGTTGATTGTTGCTGAAAAACAGCAAGAATGAGTGTGGGGAGGAGGAAGGGCTGGCTATATATTTGCAAGCTAAGAAAGGGATAATGGGGACATTGTCACTGGGTTGCCTCAGAAAAACAGGAAGGGATGTAGCACATTCAGTCTAGTCTCAGCACGGGTGGGGGTTAAAGAAAGATAGTGTAGGCTGGTGGTACTCAAAGTATGGCCGCCAGTTCTGCAGCATCAGCCTCATTGGGACAGCAATTAGAAATGCAAATCCCCAGGCCACACCCCAGACCTATAGATGTACGGTAGCCGGAACTCTGGAGGTGGGTTCCAATAGTTGGTGTTTTAAAAAGCCTTCCAGGTGACTCTGATGTATGGGCACCCTGAAGAGTATAGATGCAGAAGCCAGAGTGCATGTGATAGTCAAACTCTGACTCTGGTTTTCCCTCTGTGTTAAAAGGTAATTCAATCTCCCTGTGCTTAATTTGCATAGCTGTAAAATGGAGATAATAACAGAACCAAAGGCATATGTTACTGTGAGGATTTATTCATGTGAAGTGCTTGGAATAATGAGTAGCCCCAAAACGTTCACTATTATGTCACTCCTGTCCTCTTGTCTCTGCGACTCAGTATATAAGCCGGTGGAAAGTTCATTTCAAGAGCCCAAATGGGACACTCAATGGATTTGAAGCTCAGCTCGGGGGTCCCCTGCTCATCCCCACTTTCCTCACCCCCACAGCATCTAGCATCAGGAACAAGGACAACAGGAAGGCTTGTAAATACCCACAGCACAACCCTGCCACCTGCCCCCAATGGAAGTGGGAAAGAGATCAGGTGAGTGAGTGCCTCGCAGAGGAACAGGAAACAGAATCCAGGAAGTGTAAACATTGGCCCTCTTGGGCTGCTTCCTCCATACCAAATTATTTGTTGTAAGATGCCCACATGGACAGCTAAAAATAATTTTCCTGCTGCCACCAGGTCAAGCAAAATCAATCCAGATGAATGTAAAGGAGACAAAGAAGGCACAAATATGCATTCAATTAACCTGGTTTAACCAACATGATTTATTTTTCCCATATAGAGTCCTTACTGAGAGGCCTTTGTGGCATTTCAGGTGGAGGTTTAATTGATCATAAACTTTCCAGGTTAAGAAAACCATGTAGAATTGTCAGCACAGACTGCCTTTTAAAAAAGATATCTCTTTTCTTAAATGGGCTATGTGCAAAAGGTGCAGTAGGGAAGTGGAGAAAGTTGGGACTCAAGACATCTGGGATGTAGACCTGCTCCTTTCTCTGAGATTGAGTTGAGCCCACCTCTTCAAGCATCAGCTTTCCCATCTATATAGAGCGGGAGCTGGACCCCATCCCCAGGAGGCATGTGAACACAATATTAAATAATGTTGATCTAGGGAAGGAGGCATGCTTCCCATTACTTCTGCTTTCACTAGCAAGGCTCTGTGTGGTGCTAGCCTGTCTTCAACACCTTTCTAATGATGGCTAATCTCTTTTCAGCATCAACAGTAGTCAGCATGAACTAACGATATCGTTTTGCTTCCATTGTATTTTTACAGCTGCCTTGTGGAAATGGGCGATACTGGTTTTCTATTTGTAGCCCAGGAGTGGTATCAAATCTCCCTTTAAAATTTGTTTGCTTAAGTTTATTTATTTTTCCTTCTCTTATAAATTTTTTCGCTTTTACTTGCTTTAAGTCTAAAGAAATCAACTCGTTTTGAAGAGAAATGTTAAGTAATAGTGCGTAAGTAAATACTAAGTAATAGTAATGATTTAAATGTACTATTTAAATTTAAGCAGAAAGCCGGCTCCAATTTTGCCGATCCCCTAATCCGTTTTCCACATTTTTCAGATTTCCCTCGGCCTTTCCTTCCTCCTTTCTGGGTGCCAAGAGGCGTGGCGTACCCACTAGCCCCGCCCCCATCCCGGTGCACAGCCCATAATCCACGCCCCTAGAGACCCTCACCTCCCACCAGCCCCGCCCTCTCCCCGCCCCTCGCGAGCGCTGGCTGGCCGCCTCCGCCCCGCCCCTCGGGCTCCTCCTTCTTGGCCGTCGCCGTTACGCTGCTCTCCGTGGCTGCAAGATGGCGGCGCAACAGCCAGACCGTGAGGGCGCTACGCCGGTGGCAGGGCCAGCGGCGGCGGCCGATCCACTGGGCCGCTTCACGTGTCCCGTGTGCTTAGAGGTGTACGAGAAGCCGGTGCGGGTGCTCTGCGGACACGTGTAAGCGGCGAGCCCGGCCCTGGGCGGGGGGCGCCTGACTGGGAGGGGAATGGAGTCGAGGAGAGAGGCCCAGACAGGGAGGATCTGGGGCGGGAGCGACAGGACCGACCTGGAAGGGCCTCTGCGTGGAGCCCTCCCGGGCTCCTGAAGACTCGTGGAAGTTGTCAGGACGCTCGTCTCCCGCCCCGCTCACTCCCGAGTATCCCGCCCTAATGATGCGCTCCCACTGTGTTTCAGGCGGCCTGTCAGCTCCTGCCCGGGGGCGATAGCGGAGTCACACCCCGCAGGGGGGTTAGGTGGGATCTAAAGTCCGCCCTCGAGAGCCACAGTTTCCCTTGAGTAGTGCGTACGTCGCCCCTAAAGTATAGCACATCTGGCGTCAGGTCGCCAGCTCTGCCGAATAATTCTAATGTGCCCTCGAGTTGCAGAAACGCTGAGCTAGACTGAAAGAACAAAAGGGAGATCTTGAGAGAAGCCTGACCACTCTGCCCTTCACTGTGAAAGGGATTGAGAGTTGGCAGATAGGGCTCTCATTCCTACTGACTTGGGTGCTGGTGTGTTTCATGCTATTTGAAGCTAAGCCTCCGTGGCCTGCGTTTTGCGAATAGACATCGGGATGACTTACAGGGGGTGTGTGCGAAAGTGTCAGTACCGGTCCCGGGCTGGGGTAGGTGTTTTGAGTTTGGCGGGATTTGCAGCTCAGCCTTGCTCCATCAGACACGAAAACAAACACACCTAAGTTGAAAGAACTGTGCAGAACTTGGCCACCTGCTCCACGGCCTCCCTCAATGCGTATCATGGGCATAGATAACCTTGGCATTGGTCTTAGGACCCCTTTACTGGGCAGTAGGCACAATGGGCCGCTGCTCTGCAGCACTTCTGCAGCCGTTTTGCAGGTGAGAGTACTGAGGCTCACCGTTGTCTAGGGCATCCATTTGCCAGCCTAGATAGAGAACAGTTGGCACCTGGCAAAAGCTCCCCAGCCACCTTGACTGCTTTTTGCTTCTTCCAGTACAGAAGCTTGCTCTTCCCTGCCCGCCCCCCCAAGGATTTTATTTATTTACTTTTCAGTAAGAGAGGGAGAAACTGCTATGTGTAAGAGATAACATCGATTGGTTGCCTCTAGCAAGCCCCCAACTGGGGTACCTGGCCCACAACCCAAGCATGTGCCCAGACTGGGAATGGAAGCTGCCACCTTTTGGTTTGCAGGCCGACACAGTCCACGGAGCCACACTAGCCAGGGCATGAAGCTCTTTCTAGCTTTGAGCTGTTGTGTTTTGCAGTTCAGTTAGCCTGGGACTCTGCCTGTTCCATCTGCACTTCCCTCTCCACTACCCCAGATTCTTTTCAGACTTCAAGTCCCAATTTGTTACCTCCCTGTCACCATCCCCATTTAAATTATCTCCCGTTTCTTGCACAGGGTAAAAGTTAGGGCCATACGAGCAGCCGCCGTATCTGTTTTGCCCCGTCTACATCCCCAGTGCCCGGCACAGTGAGCCTCTATCTTCCAATCTTACGTTCAACAGACTAAATGTTTGTGTGCCCACTGTGTGCCAGATTCTTGGGGCATAGTAAGAAGTAAGGTGATTCTGCCCTCAGACTTCACAATTTGGCAAATGTTCAGACCAGTGTGAAAATTCATTGTACAATGGGAGGGTATTAGGAATCAGACCTGGGAGTGGGGGGAGGTAACGGATGAATAAAGAATCTTGACCCAGCAAAAGTTAAGGTTTCCTTGAGCCAGATGAACCTTTCCTAGGTCAGAAGTCAAGGGGCAGTACTAGGATGCAGACCTTGACTTTTCTGTGCTCACCATACCCAGTTCTATGTGTTCATCAGTTCCATGTTGATTGAAAACACATGGATGCGCCTCTCTTGCGTCTCCTTTAGTGCCAGCTCCAAGTGCTTTTTGCTCTGCCTGGTTGGTTTTTGCTAACTTTTGTACTTGGAGACTTGAGCATCGCTGCAGTTCTGGCCGAATGGAGCATTAGGATTTTATAAAACTTTATTTCAAACTTTAAATGACTATATCCTTTTCTAGTCTAGTGGAATACAGCTGGAGAAGGGCAGGTGGCTGGGTGCCCAGGAGAAGGGACTTTCTGCATAGCACTGTAAAAAAATAGGGTGGAGCATCTAGAGAGCTGAACTAGAAAAAGGCCCATGCATCGGAAATGGAAACTGAAAGCAGGCTATTTTGTTGGGCATGATTCATGGCCCCAAAGGTCTTCCTTTCTGCTTTTCGGACTTGGTGTCATCTCTGTGTGGAACGCTTTGCATCCAGGTCTGTGTCGTGCGCTCTCCTTATAATTTTAGGTCTCAGCTCAAATGTGACCTCCTTAAAGGAGCTTTCTGTGATCCACCCCAGCCGATCTCAGTGCTTTGTTTTCCTTCGTGTATTTAATCACTAACCGAAACTCGCATCTGTGATTTTCTCCACCCTAGGACAGGGACTTAGTTCCACATCGTGCCCTCAGTGGTGAGTCAGTAGACCCCCTCACCTTCTCCCTGCCTGGTGTAGAATTTGCCTGGGAGAATAACATCGAGCTTAATGACCAAGAGGAAGAAAATTCTCAGAGACGGTAAAAACTTGTCCCATGTGCAGACGACCTTTGGTCACAGACCCTGCCTGAAGTCTCTCGGGTTGGATAGGTAGCTGGGTATTTTCATGCCTTGTTAGCTATTCTTTCTGTGCACTGTATCTCAGCATCGCCACCTGCCTAGGCTTCAGGTAGAAACCTGGCCATCTGTGGCTTCCGTTTTTTCTTCTCCAAACTCTGTTAAGTCACCAGTCCTACTGCGTCATTTCCCGAGTTCGTCCTCTCTTGCCTCCGTCAGGCCCGCACAGCCCGTTGCTGTTAGCCATTTGTTTGGTTTCTGCTTCAAGCTTCCTCTCGTCTTTCCTCACCAAAACACATTTTTTTAAACCAGCAATTCTATTGTCTGTGATAATCCCAGAGTTATTTTTCTAAAACTTGGATTTGGTCTTGTTGATACTTTGCTTTAAACATCTGGGTCCCTACTGCTTATTAGGAAAAGTGGTAGGCTTTCATTTCCTCAGATGCATCATGAGTTTTTAAGTCTAAAGGTCTGGAATATTCTTGCATTGCTCTTTGTCAGCTGAACTCTGTCTTTTAAGGTTCCTTCACAGATGCTGCCTCTGAAGTCTTCCCAGCCCTGACCTTAGGACCCAGCTAGTTGCTCTTGTGTTTTCGTAGTGCTTTGCATTCACCTCTAATGGTAGCAGCCCCTGTTCGCGGTGCATTTCCAGTGTGCTAGACACTGTACCAAGGGTCTCCCAGCACTCCTAGAGGTGAGTACTACTGTCTCCATTTCACAGAGGAAAAAGCGAGGTTCGGGAGACTCCTCAGTGCTGGGGGCTAAGGTCTGAGACTGCACCCCACCACCTCTGTGGTGTGTCCCAGTATCTGCATTTGTTTCTCTTGCTGGGCCTGTGTGTTCTTTGCAGGACCCGATCCCCTACCCTCATTTTTCTGGCATAGGAGGACTCAGTATTTGAATGAGATTTAGGGAGCAAGTTGTCTTTAACCCATTATTCATTGATGTCTTTTTAAAAGTGTATCCATTTTTGTTGTCCTGTCTGCACAATGCATGACTCGGGTTCTCTGTGTGTCTTGTTCTAGCTTTTGCTCTGCATGCCTGCAGGAATGTCTGAAGCCGAAGAAGCCTGTCTGTGGGGTGTGCCGCAGCCCTCTGGCACCTGGCGAGCGAGCCGCGGAGCTCGAGCGGCAGATTGAGAGCACAGAGACTTCTTGCCATGGCTGCCGTAAAAATGTATGCGGAGGGAGAACGGAAGAGTCGGTCTGTCTGTGATGAGATGGGGTAAAGCGCAGGGCTGTCGCCGCATGGTGTCTGAAGTCAGCGCGCGGCCCAACGGCTAGCAGCACGAGTGCATGCCGGTTCTCGGTGGCCGTGGCTGTGCTGTGTCATTTTGTGACCTTGCTGGGTTTGGGGTCTTCCAGTTTGTTTTGTTTTTTTTTTAAGTTAACTTAGTGAATTACATATTTTAGCTTTGAGAATTGTAAAAATCAGTTATCTCAGTTTTTTCCTATCAGGCCCATTTTTCCAAAGCATTGTGCAGAATTTTAATTAGAATATAGTGACAGAATGATACTTCTTAATATTTTAATATAAAACTAAATCAATGATTCAAAAAAGTTATCTGCTGCAGTTAGTCCGAGAGGGGATTTAACAATCTAGGTCATTAGAGATACAAAATTTAATCAAGTTTTTAGCACTTGACAGAGAAGAATCATGACACAAAGGTCAATAAGGAATATTTGATTATAATAGCAAGATCTAACATTTGAAATGCATCCATGCTCTTTTGTATAATCATGTTAGAGCCAAGTATATTTATTTTAACATCTATTATAACTGCAAAAGAGAAATGTTTTTCTGTTTTCCAAGAGATATACATAGGCTTATTGGTCTTGAAATCATTATGATTTTGTTAATTCCACACAATACAAAAATATAAAGCAATGTAGGTTTGTTCCCCACTCCAGAGGTTGCCTCTTTAAAGTAGTTCCATTGAGAAGGCTGCACAGTATTTTCTGCTCTTTGACAAACCCGGAGGTAGGATTTTTACAAAACAGAGTCACAATATATATTTTCTACAACTTTTTTTCTTGTCGAAACTCTTTTTTCCATGAGGGATTGTTGGACAGCCCAGCAACATCGGTTTCATCACTCCGGCACCCTAGTACGGGCAGCCACAGAATGGGTGCCCCTCAAAGTCTCCTTCCTGGGGGAGTGATTTAGCACGAGGGGGATACAGGGCGCAGTTCCCAATGGGGCTATGTCCGTCCCTGTTAATCGGGAGCTCTGGTTGGCAGCTGGAAGGCAGATGCTTTAGCTGGAGGTAAGACAGAGCATCCTGGTGAGCCAGAGCTCGAATATTGAAGTTTGGGTTTTTTTCTGGATGCTTTTGATTTTCTCCATTTTAAAGATTAGTGATTGTATTGCAGTATGTCTGGAAAAATGTTTTTATGCCCTGCATCTCCCCTCTCTCTTCCTTCCTTACGTGTCTTCTTCCTTTCTAGAACACCTGTGGTGAAGGGCTCTCTAGGTTTTCTTTCCTCTTTTTATATTGCAAAGACTGGATTTTATAGAAAAAAACAGAATTCAGATTTAGGGGATTTTTAAAGGTCGTTTGTCACCATCTAATGATTTGTACTGTAACTGGGGTTACTAGCCTTTCCCCCTTTCGCTCACGTGGTCCCCTTTCCCTGCTGCACATAATGGGGTGTAGTTCTTGGCTTGCTATTAGGAGATGAGTTTAAATGCTAATGTGAAAAACTTTAAAGCTTTCCCTGGCTCTGGAATGTGTCTGTGAGCAGAGAGCATATTGTGAGTAACATAGACCTCTAGGGGAGTTACTGTAGAGTGGAAGCAGATGTCCTGATTTGGTCAAGTCAAACATCGGTCTTTTTTTTAAAGATTTTATTTATTCTTAGTGGGGGGAAGGGAGGGAGAAAGAGAGGGAGAGAAACACTGATGTGTGAGAACATCAATTGGCTGTCTCTCACATGCGCGCCCTGACCAGGGACCCAGCCCGCCACCCAGGCATGTGTCCTGACTGGGAACTGAACCGATGACCTTTTGCTTTACCGGACAGTATCCAAGCAACTGAGCTATACAAGTCAGTGTACATCAGTCTTGGTCTTAACAGAAACCCTGCAACAAACAGTCAGAGATCCAGCACAGTCAGGGGAATGGCGAGACTCTTTGCCAGGGTGATCTAGGTCTAGTCTTCATCTTGCCCTTGCTTTGGGATTATGGTGAACCTGGTACAAGGTCCTGACTAACTTGTAGCCTCTGATTCTTCCTCTCCAAGTTCTTCCTATCCAAGATCCGGGCCCACGTGGCCACCTGTTCCAAATACCAGAATTACATCATGGAAGGTGTGAAGGCCACCACCAAGGATGCATCCCTTCAGCCAAGGTAAATGACTCGATCACTCTTTTAGGTCGAGGTCATCTTCTGGTACAAAGACATAGAACGCTTTGCGTGTTCGGGCTGAGCTGTGATTCAGAAAGTGGAGGCGTGATCGTTCTGCTGGCAGAAGCTGCTGCAGGTGTCTTTATGGGGGTGGTGTGGAGAAAGCCTCTCTGGTGTCCACGTCAGGTATCAGCTGTGCTGGTAAGTCACTTTCAGAACACTTGACCTGACGCCCAAGTAGTCATCACAGCCCTTGTCATAGCTGTTCAGTGAACTTGGCTCCTTTTGGAGGGCACAGTGGCGGCAGTTGCATGGCGTGTTCTCACAGAAGTGTTCTTTTTTCTGCCTTCTCGTCTCCCAGGAATGTCCCAAACCGCTACACCTTTCCTTGCCCTTACTGTCCCGAGAAGAACTTTGACCAGGAAGGCCTTGTGGAGCACTGCAAGCTGTCCCATAGCACGGACACCAAGTCTGTGGTAAGAGGAGCTTTTAGAAAAGTACTTTTGTGGGAAGAAAGTCACGCTTACAGAGAAGTGACAGGATCAGCACAGGGCACTCTTACGTATCTTTCACCTGGATCCCCAGTTAGTGACATTTTACCTGATTTGCTGAACTCTACTTTCTATACACAAATTGTTGCTGACCATGAGAGAATAAGTTATAGATGTCATGACCCTTTGCCCCTAAATACTTCAGCCTCCTTCTCCTAAGAACAAGAGCATTTGCTTTAAAAAATTACCTTTTTTGTGTTTAACTGTCACACCCTGGAAATGTAGCCCCAAAACAGCCTGGCATCTGCCATGGAGTTCATGTTCGAATTCCAGTGCTTGTACCGTTCTTCGGGCTGGCCTGCCCGGCCCTGCCCTCGACCTGGGTTAGACCCAGTCATCGTGTCCCCGCGGTCCTCAGCCTTTCCCTGTCTCTCCCGACCCTGGCACTTTAGCCAGGACAGGCCAGTTGTTCTGTAGAAGGTCCTTCAATTTGGGTTTGTCCGCTTCTTTTTCTTTTTTTTTTTTTTTTTGAGAAACAATGACAATAATTGTGATCATTTTTTAATACATACTATTGCAAAGTCTTGTACTAGTTTTTAAATTTAATTATTTTTTATTGCATTTTTTTTCCCATTACTATTTATCCCCCTTCTACTCCCTACCCCATGGGGCTTGTCAGCTTCTTCAGGGTCAGACGCAGGGATGCTCCATAGTGATGTGCCCTGCGGGTGGCACATTAGGAATCATACAATGTCTGTCGGTCCCGTTGATGGTGTCCCGACTTGGATTCCTTGGTGTCCGCCACGTTACTCCTCGGGAAAGCTACTGCCATTTTCCTTTTCAGAGGAGCTTTTTCGTAGTTAGGAGGAAAGCGAATTTAAGCTGAACTTATTAGGAAGGTGCTTCTCAGTCCTTTGACATTTAATCATCACAGGCTGACAGGCGGTTGGTTGGTTGGTTGGTTTAATGATGCCCAGTCAACTGCGCTGCACCGGCCAGAGCTAGTTTCCTTTTTGGAGGACGGGGTGGGAGGGGCTTGATCTGGTCCTCCTCAGCAGTGCTCCCTCTCCCTCTTGCTGGGATGGGCGCACCCACTAAGTCTTCATACGCCTCCTCTATGGTCTGTCCCACTTTTCCCGTGTATCTCAACTGCTTCTGTCGCACTTTGTACCCAGCCTTCAGCCCCATTGCTGTAAAAGGCCGTGCACAAACTAGAATTCTCGTGAGCATCTGCGGATGGTGTAGGGCCGTGTGGCCTTCTTTATGTCTGTGCTGGAAACCCTAAGATCCGGCTGGCCTTTTCGGGAATATCTTAAATCTTCTCTGGACTTTATTGAACTCCTTGTCTAGTCCAAATTCTGGTCAGTACAGCCACTTCTTTCCTCTGAGCTCCCTGGGCTCTTTCCGTTGTGCTGTGACAGACTCTACCAGTGAGCCTCTCTCCATCTGCTCTCTCAGCCCCCATGCCAGGGGGCTGGGCGGGCTCGGCCCACCGCGTACCCCATTTGCAGGAAGACTCTGTTGCTGCTAGGCAGGCGGTGTCTCTGGCGGCTGTTCTCTGCGCTCAGTTCCTGCCGTGAGCTGTTCTCACCCTTTCTGCAGGTAACACTGGGTCCTGCTTTTAACTGAGCTCAGAGTATCAGGTGTGTGTTCCTCCGTTCTCTCTTCCTTTTTCTGTCTCAGGAGCTCTATGATCTACCTCCGAGGTCACAGAGCAGCGGCCTGTGGGAAGCGTCTGGCCCCTGCCCATTTTCATTTCCCTCACCTCTGAAAATCAGAGCACCTCCAATCATGGCTCTCTGCGTTGGAGAAATTGGGAGTCTGGCAAGAATCGGCTGCCCCGGCAGTTGCTGCCCCTCTGGACGGTCGGGGCTCGTACCTGCTCCGCTCTGCTCTTGTGCCTGTCCAGCCTGGCTCCTGTGAGCGCTGGAGTTTGCCACCCCTGTCCCTTGTCCTTACCGGTCCCTCCTGTGTCGGGGAAACGACTCCTTTCAAAGTCCCACTCTTCGCTACCTGTGTCCTCAGGTCCGAGCACAGGGGCGAGACTGGGGCCTGGCCCAGAGGAAGGCTCCCTGCTCATCAAGAGTCATCGTGTTTCTTCTCTCACCTCCTCCACCTGCTCCGTGTTCTCGTTCGCCTCCGAACGTGCCAGCTCTTCCGTGTCTGACTGGTGGGAGGGGCGTCGGAGTCGGCGCTTCTCCATTGCATTCCGTCTCTTCTCCCTCCAGCTGGCAGTTCCTGACTGCCGTTGTCTCTCCCGCGCCCTCTCCTTTACTTCCTCTAGAGTCTGGCTTCCACCCCTGCCCACATCGTGTTCTGTGATCCCAGCTGGTCTCCCTGAGTCCTTGTTTTCTGTCACTTCCTGGCAACTTGAGAACTGTGTTCTTTGTGTGTAGTCAGTTCACTGTGTAAAAAGTGAACTGTATAGACTTTCCCCAGCCCCTTCCCCTAGTTCTGTACTTCCCTCTGCACCATCGCTGTTCCCAGTGTGTTTTTTATGTTCCTGCAATTTATTCTACATTTGGATGTGATAAATGCACACGTCGCCACTTGCCATTTTAGTGTAATAGAAATAAACACAATATAAAAGTGAACCGCAGCGTGGTGGCCTGTCCGATCAGTCACAAAGAATCGATTATTCTCACCCAGGAAGAGACAGCCTCATCACTTGATACTAATACTCATCTTTCTAACATATCTTCGTTACATAGAGAACTCTGGAAGTTTCTACAGCTAGATGCTGACCTGGGATGGTCATCGCACCTGCTGTTTTACTTTCCCGGTGATTCCAAAACAGATGCACAGTACATACCCTTTGGCTGCACTAGGCAGGATAAGGTGCCCCAAAGCCAAGTTCCAGCTCCTCCTTCAAGAGCTTTGAGTTGCGGTGCTGGAGAGCTCATGACTGGTTAAAAGGGCAAGTATGCGGAGACTCAGGGACGCACACGCACACCTGCCCGCACTGCCCGTCATCCGTCTCGAAGTTAGTCAGAGAAGCACAGCTCTTTAGTTGGATCACTGCTTATCTGTCATTTCTTTGGTTTTCTTTGTCTCTCGGATAATTCCACGCGCTGTAGTCCTCCCCCCGCTGGGCTGACGCATTGCTCTGACCACGGCAGGGGATGAAGAGAGGATGGGGTCACGGCTGAAGCCTTCACCCACTCCCACGTGTCATCTGACTCGTGTGTTTCATGAGTCAGATGACACGTGGAGACTGACAGTGTTTTCTGGGATGTGAATGTGCACATGAGGGAGTGACCTGGCCCTGGACTGGTGTGTCAGGAAAGCTGCCCTGGAAGAGGGGCCAGATCCCAGCCACAGAGGGTGGGTGTCAGCTCAGATTCCGGGTGCCTAAGACCGGGCTTCTCTGTTGGAAGGTTTGTCCGATATGTGCCTCGATGCCCTGGGGAGACCCCAACTACCGCAGCGCCAACTTCATTGAGCACGTCCAGCGGCGGCACCAGTTTTCTTACGACACTTTTGTGGTGAGTGGGGCCCGGGCCCTGATCCTTCCCTGCCTCCTCCTACCTGAGGGACCATGGGCCCCATTGTGAGCTCTGTCACTGAGGCGATGGGTTTCCCGGAAAGGCAGCTGGTGGCCTGTGAGCCAGGTGAATGGCCACAGACTCCTCGCGTGGCACTGAAGAAGATGAACTGGCCAGCCATCTAAACTGAGACACAGTGACAGCTCATCCCTGGGTCATCTTTTTCCCCCCAACTTTTGCCCACTTTCTTCTGGTATATGTAGTTTCTACTTGTTACAGAACCAGGTTTGGAATTCTTTCTTTTCTTCATTGATTTTAGGGGAGAGAGAGAGAAACGTTGATTTGTTGTTCCACATATTGATGCATTCATTGATTGATTCTTGTATGTACCCTGACCCAGGATCAAACCCGCAACCTTGGCGTATTGGGACAGTGCTCTAACCAACTGAGCTACCCAGCCAGGGCCTGGTTTGGGATTCTTAAGCTTAGAAGCCCATGGAGCCAGGCAAGTAATGGAAACGGCCCCTGTAGGATGTTCAGGCTGGACTGTGTGTGGCCCACTGTTTTGCCATCAGCTCCAGCTGCTTGTTGTCCTGTGGAAATACAAGCACAGTCTTTATTGCCCGTCTCTTCTGCCCACCCTGGCCCTGAGAAGCTGGAAAGCAGCATTTCATATGAAGTATCACATACTTATTTTTTAAAGTACTTCAGGCCACACAAAGCACATCTATTGGCCAGACGCCGTCGCTGGGTCTGTGTCCTTTTCCCAGAGCTGTGTACTTTCAAAGGGGCACCCTGTTGTCTTGGCGTTCTAGTGATAGATAAATTTGGCCAGCTGCTTGGAATAACCTCTTATTTATACGTGTAAGTGTCAAGTTAGAACTTCAGAGTCTTCGGTCTTAATGGCTGAGTTATGGACTGAGAAGGAAAGCATGACTCATCCCTCAGTTGTCACAGAGAGTGTTTGTTCCTGGTCTGCTGCAGTGTCTGACACTCAGACTTGACAATAACTGTCCTCCTCGTTAAGGCTGCAAAGATGAGTATAACGAACAGAAAACCTGGCCTCACTGAATTAGAAAGGCTGGTTTCACTACAGTGCACTCCACGTCGGAGCACTCGGTCTGCACCTGGGTGCTCGCTGGTCCTCAGAGCCCCCGTCCTGGTTTTCACTGTCAGGATAAGGCAGCAGAGGCCCTGAGGGGTCAGGCAGTCTGCCCAGAGTTCCGTGGCTAGCATGGCCAGCTGTGGAGCTGGGAGCTGGTCCCTGGCAGCCATCTCTGGGGCCCTGTGCTCGGCTGTCCTGCTTCTCCTACAGAGAGTCAATTTTTGCAGCTGCAAACGGGCTGAGGCTGTGTCTGTGTTTTGCCCCTAGGATTACGACGTCGATGAAGAGGACATGATAAATCAGGTGTTGCAGCGCTCCATCATCGATCAGTGAGCAGAGCTCCTGCTGTCCGTCGCGAGGTCCAGAGCTTCCATTACGTGTTATGTGTGACACTTTAAATATACAGCAGACCTGGAAGTGAGCCCTGGCATTAGGACAGGGTCGCTTTGAACAGGGAAGCAGGTTTCCAGTCCAGAGTTCTCCTTTCCTTTGGGCTCCCCCCTGCTGCTCACCCTGTTTGTCACGTGTCTTTTCCTGCTCCTCAGCTACTTCGGGGGCTTCTGCTTCCTCTTCCGGAAGAGAGCCCTGCTTCTCCACCTGTCCCTGTTTCACACGTGTTCCTCTCATCCAGCGCTCATCGCTCAGGTCCTCCGAGCCAGCCCGGACCTTTTGTGGGTCATGAATAGCACAAATGAGACAAGTGTCTCGCCTCCTGGTCCCTGAGGTGTGTGGGCTCTGGCAGCAGTGCATCCGGTCGGTGGTGGAGCTCCTCCTGCGCCGAGGGAGGTCCTGTTAGTTGGTCCTTGGCAGCAGCTTCCAGAAGCTGGAGTTACTTCCCAGCACACCTTTCAAAAGTCCTGCTGGGGTGAATGTTTGCATGGTCTGATGCTGGAAGTTTTGATTGGTGATGTTTTCCTGCCACTCCTGCATACCCTTAGAATGGACTGGTTCAGTCTTAAATGCCTGCATTGTGCCTTTTTAGGATGAGGTATAACCACGTGTTCTTAGTAGAAAGAAGTGTGTCTAGGTTAGAAACTTAGGTTAAACTCCATTTCTCCGTAAGAGGGGAAGAGGGTCAGCTAAGAGACAGAAAGACCATAGCTTTTTCCTTGTGATTTTCAAACTAATGAAGTATTTTCAAATGACTGGGTCATGTTCACTTTTCTATTTGGGAGCCGGCTTACATTCTTGTCCTTGAGGCACAGAAAGGAGTCTTCACATGAGTGAGAAGGAGGAGGTTCGGGGGCCCGAGAGGACACAGTTCTTCTGTCTTGTATGTGTTAACTCAGACCACACTGAGCACTGCTTTTCTCTCTGAGAGGCTGTAGGGAGTCAAGCACCACAGCCGTCTCTTCTGACAGGGCGCTGTCAGAGGCACAGCCTCTCCTGTGAGCCGTTGTCAGTGGGAACTGTCTCCTGGAAACTTCCTTTGGCAGCAGCTCAAGGAGCTTGGCGTTCAGCCTGTTTCACGACGGGAACCAACACCAGGCTGAGCTGGCCATCAGACCCGCGGGAGTGGGACCTCTCTCGCATCTGGGTTTAGGTTTGCTTTTGCATATCCGACCTCGCTAGTCTGATAGGGAAGTTCCTTCTGGCCAGTGGCCGAGGTGGCAAGTGACAGGGCTTTGGGCCTGTGCGCGGCTGCCGTGGGCCTCTCCCTGCCCGCCAATATGAACTGCGGGTGCCTAGTGACCAGTAGAGACGGGGCCCTTTGGGACAAAGTAATGTTTTCTGATTGCTCTTTCTTGGGAGGGCCTGGATGCTGAGGTCGGCTTCCTCACTGTAGTTTTTGAGGCATTCACTCAGACCTCCCTGAGTTGAGATCCTCTTGGTCTAAGTTCGAAAGGGACTTGAGCAGAACCTTCATTTGCGGGAACTGAAGAGCGCGTCTGTCTCACTGGTGGTGCCAGGAAACTGAGTTCCTTGTATTAAGTGCACTTCGTGTATTTCTAATAAGATGACTTTCCAGAAAGTGAAATTTGTTATGTTCTGGCTTTTAAAAGGTGAAATATAAATAAATTTCATAATTTATCCAACTGGTAAGCTGTGGTGCCTGTTTTCACTCCGCACTCGTTCCTGAGTAGACTCAGTAAGTATTCCTAGAATTGAAATGGAACTGAAATAGGGCCCTTTTTCCATGGTACTTCTTCCCAGTGCCACGCTCCCTGCCCAGAATTCGGGGGCCAATGCCGTGGTGAGGAGAGCCTGAAGGAGGGCAGTGTCTCCCCGAGGCTCAGGCTGGCCCCACTGCCCCTCCCAGCAGGCAGGCGAGTCCTCACACCTGAAGCAGAGGGGGGGCTGACAGGATGGCTGCCACCAGGTGGAGGCCTTACCTGCCCAGGCCCTGGATGTGATCCCAGGATGCTCTCCCGCCTCTGTTTTTCTAATTATGCCCTGGCCTTCCACAGTGTCAGCTGAATGTCCCTTTGGGGACCACCTTGGGCATTATGCATTATCCATTACAGGATTAATGACAATGATGCTAATTTAAACATTATTTTTAGATGGGAAGGGAGGGAGAGGAACATCAATGTGTAAGAGAAACATCTACCAGTTGCCTCTCACACGCGCCCAGCCAAGGGCCAGGCCCGCAACCCAGGCACGTGCCCTGAGCGGGAATCCAACCAGCAACCTTTTGGTTCGCAGCAAGATGCTCAACTCTCAGCCACGCCAGACTAGTCTTTCTTATCCCTCATTCTGGCATAGTGCCTGTTCTTGAATGAGTTTGATTTAAGCCTTCCTCTAACTCCTGAAAGGTGATCAAAGCCAGGCACGGAGGAAAGGTCCGTCTCCTGGCATCTTCCTCCCCAGCCCTGCAGGAGGGGCACTTGTACCATTCCTATCACACAGAGGAGGGAGTGGCCGCCGGCCTTTGAGTGCTCTGCCCAAGCATTACAAAGCGGAGGTGTCCTCGGAACTGATGGTCTCAGGCACACACAGCACAGTCCTCTAGCCAGCATTCACACTGCTGGCTGTGTGACCTTGGACGAGTTACTCGTATCTCCGTGTGCCTTGGTGTCCTCATGGGGAAATGGGGAAATGGATGAAAGCGTCTCCCTCCTAGCCTTGTGGGAATCTAGTGAAATAATGCGCGTAAAGCACTAGAACAGGGCCTAGCACAAAGTGCGTGCCTAGTCAGTGTGAGCTACTAATGTCACCGCTGTTCTCATCCATCCCAAGACCACCCAGTGTCCATCCATCCCCCCCTGCCCAGGCAGCTAGCAGCTGCTTGATGACTCAACAGCGCCATTAGATGGAGTGTTTCCCAAACTCTACCTGAAGACAGGAACTACCTGGGAGGCACTTGTTACAAAATACAACCTCAGGCCCCTCGGAAATTCTGGTTGGCAGTTGTAGGTGGGGCCTGGGAATCTGTATCTTTTAAAAGAGCCTCAGGTAAGCTGCATCCTTAGGCTAGCTCAGGAAGTAATGTAAGGTGTTGCAATGAATCTACTGTAGCTGGGGTGGGGCAGCAACTCGGTTGTTTAGAATCGGGTGGACAAGCTCAGGCCTTAAAGGTTGCAAGACTTTAGCGATTGATGCCTTTTCTGATTATAAAAGCCATCCAGAGGCCCTGGCCAGTGTGGCTCGGTTGGAGCATTGTCCCAAAAGGCCTTGGGTTTGATTCCTGGTCAGGGTACACACCTAGGAGGTGGGTTTGGTCTCTGGTCGGGGTGCGTCTGAGAGGCAACCCATCGATGTTTCTCATGTCAATGTTTCCCTGCCTTTCTTTCTCCCTCCCTTCCCCTTCCTCTAAAAAGAAATAAAATCTAAAAAGAAAAGAAAAAAAAAAGAACAGGTAGGACAGAAAAATATAAGGAAGAAACTGGAAACCACTGCCCATCATCCCACCCCCTAGACAACCACGTGACCACTTCTGTCAATAGTGAAACCCTTCCTTCCATGTCCTAGGTAACCATATTTTTGGTCGAAACTTAAAATGGCCAAATGCTTTACTTCCTGCCTATGACCTGTGTTTTTCACTCTGATCTGTCCATCAACCTCTTTCAAGTCAATGTGGTGTTACTGTTAATGGCTGCATGATGGTCCAGGTGAGTGTGGACCATACTTAATTTATCAGTGGGTACTTAGGTGGTTAAAGTTTGTTACAGACAATGCTAGAGCATCCTCACAACTGTATCTTTGCCCACTTATCTGCATGCGTTTGCAGAGCTGCTGGGTCAAATGGAGAGTTTGAGAGAGACAGAAACAGGGAGAGACAGACAGTCAGGCAGAGTCAGGGGAGACAGAGAAAAAAGAGACAGAGAAGGAGAGAGAGCACAGTGGAAGGTGGAGGGGGCCTGGGGGAGACCAGGGTTGCTGCTCGTCAGAGTGACTGAGAGGAAACTTGTCTGAGGCAGGGCAGCAAACATCCAGGTGAAGATGTGACTAAGCCGCTTTAGGCACACACCCTCCAGATACAATTGCAGACGAGGTCAGAGTCCTTTGTGCAAGGGTTCCATGGAACAATTGTTCCTGAAAAGCAAAAGACGAGAAGCAACCTGATGACCCCCTGGTGGGAGATTGTGCTGGCAGTGCTAATAGGAGCCAGTCCCCAGCGGGGCCGCCAGATTCAGAAATAAAAATACAGGAGGCCCAGTTAAACTTGAATTTCTGAGAAAGAAGGTCTGTCCCGTGCGGTCTTGTTATACTGAAAGATTGTTGTTCATCTGAAATTCTAATTTAACTGGGCATCTGTATTTTAGCTGGCATGTGTCTTAAAAGTGTTCATGCATTAAATCAAAATACTGAAGAGACCACACATTTTTAAACTCCATTTGAGCATTTCTGTTCTTAAAACATGGGGTAGTCCCTAAAACTCTAAAGGGCTTGGGGCTGTGTTGTGCTGGAGCCTCTGTCTTCCTGAAGGACTTGTGTGTGCTGGAACACTCATCTACCCCTGGGCTTGTTCACTGCAGGTCACTGGTCGCTGCTGCCCGGAACGCCCTCTCCCTGGGCCATCCTTGTGACCTCAGCCCGGGGTCAATGTGGAGCTGACTTCCCTGACCCACCCTGGTCCCTCACCCGTGGGAGTGGGCGTCTGTCTGATCTGGCACAATGGCCCAGCCTCTAGGCCAGTGAACTCCACTTGGTCACTGTGACTTAAGCTCTCCGGGCCTCATTTTCCTCATCTGTACAATGGGGCTGATAATCTTGCCTGCCACGCAGGGCTTGCTGTGGGGATCAAAGGGGCCAATGGGACCGAGGTGGGAGAGGGAGATGACATTAGCATCTCTAGGTGATTTTGTTTGAACTGAGACAAGCTCTAGGAACATCTGGGGAGGGAAAGGGTGTTTTGGGCAGAAGGAACAGCAAGGACAAAGGCAGTGTATGGGGGCAGAAAGGCCCGCAAGGCTGGATCAGAGGAGCAAGGATGAGTGTGGGGGCCATGAGCCGCAGGATTTTATTTTGTGCTCGAAACAAAACTTTGACCTAACTTTGACCTAAGAAAACAGTTTGCTGACACGTGGGCTTGTCAGTGGCACTCAGAGGTATAGAGGTATCACAGGTGGGTGTGGGACAGAGGAGGCCCTGGGGGCTTTTCCTGGAGCCAGGTTCTGTGCTCTGCCAGGAAGGTAGAGATAACAGGGTACTATCAGTCCACGCTGGGGGGAGGCTGCCAAGGCCCCATTAGTGTTCAAGATAGTCCCAGAGATAGTGTGGTGAGTCCTGGGTGGCAGATGCCGGGAGATTTGCCGGGGAAGAGGCACTCCACATCTTAGGGTGATCCCAACGACCTGTCTCAGCCCTGGAGTGCCAGGGTGGCCCCCCTAAGAACGATGCCAGGCCAGCAGGTGCAGAGAGCTGATTTTAGGTCCACCCCCTTCAGCCCACACACATCACCTGTTGGCCTTGGACGACTTCCTTTTAACCAGAGTGCCCACCTTGTTCTGGTTGCCCAGGATGGTCCCCAAACTCCCTCAGATCTGGCCAAACCAGGACAGTTGGTCACCCAACGTATCAACTCATTGGCCAGATAAATAAACCGAATCTCAGAAGCCATGAATATCTGCCTTGGTGTGGTGGTGGGCTTTTTCATGAAAAAGCATTTTATCTGAAATGATGACACAGGTATCTGAAATAAAAAGTTCATACCCTTCAAAAAAGGTCTGGAGAAAAAGGATCTTCCTTCCCACTTTTGTCTGCCCCTTCCTCAGAAGGAACCAAATTCTTCGCTCTCCTATCACCCACAGTCTGGGCCTACATGGCGGATATTATCTTATTTATTTGCTCCTACGCAAAAGACAGCCTATCAGGTATCCTGCTCACTTGATTTATTTTTTTCACTTAAAAAGTCCGTCCGTTCGTTTCAGCTCATTTTATTGAGCACCTACTATTCACCAGGCCCTGTTCTGGGTCCCTAGGTCACAGCATTGAACAAGACGGACAGTTCCCACCAAGGTGGGACCATCTAGAGCAGAGAGTGGATATTTCGATTTTGCGGGCCTCGGGTACTTATAATAAAACAAATTTCCACATTTTTCTTTATTGACAAAATTCAAAATACAATAGTATTTCAATATAAATTTTTTGTAATACAGGTCTGTGAATGAGAATGGGATTCTCCTCTGAAAATTAACATTTTGCTGTAATTGGGTCTCCAAATTAGTGTGTGCTAACCTCAAATCGATTGCACATGTTAATCTGTAAAAGCCATTCTTGGCTCAAAAGCCATACAAAAAACCCTCAGGCAGATTCGGCCCCGGGGGCTATAGTTTGCAGAACTCTGCTCTAAAGGGCAATCAGCAAAATAAGTAAAACGTAAAGTGTGTCAATCTGTGGTGTGTGCTGGGGGGAAAGATGAAACAAACAGGGAGGAGGGATGGGGAGTGAGCTGCGGGGCCAGCAGGGGCCAGAGCATTGAGGGAAATAAACACAGATGCGAAGTAGAAGTTGCTGAGGCTGGAGCAGGTCAGGTGGAGTCCATTGTGGCTGGAGCCTCGGGGGGGTGGGTGAGCTCAGAGGGGCCACGAGAGGCCAGATCCTGCAGGCAGGCACCTCCTGGCCGCACTGAAGACCGGCTTGTCTTATGAGAGGCTTGTCACAGACAGGCTTCGACATTTCAATGCCTGCAAAATACCTCACTGATTGGACTACACACTTTTATTTAAAAAGTCCTCTCTGATGGACAACTTTGCTATGCTATGAATGAGGTTAATACTTGCAAATAATAATTAAAAAAATGTAAGACATGGGAAAGGGCATGTCATAAATCTCCCTCCCACCCCTGCCCTGTGGCCACCAGATCCCCTCCTCAGGCACAACCAGCCTCCAGATCTCCCTCCTCCGGAGGTGGTACCTGTCTCTAAAAAGAATCTACACTCTCCTCGTCTTCCTATGCAAACGGTATCACCTCGTACACGCTGTTTCGCACCTTGCTCTTTACCACTTAATGTCTTGACAAGATTCCACAGCCATTGCATATATAAAACTTTCTCCTTTGGGACAGGTGGGCAATGCACCGGAATGTATGAACTGGTCCCCTGTGGTTCTTGCCTCCAGGGCAAGAACCTGGTACAAAGCAGGTGCTCAGCAAATGTGAATGAAAGGGCTGGTACCTCTTTTGTTGGAGAGCCCCCAGCTCTGGACCACGCCCAACAGACTTGGGCCCAGAAAGTTCCCCTGAAAACATTTGTCTGGTGGTGGGTGGGGGGGGGGGATGGTGACTGATTGCTTCACAGGGGGCCTGTCGGGTCAGGCCCAAGGCTGAATCACTCTTTGTTTTCAGGCAAGTGTGAGACACTCAAAAGGTTTTTGTTTTTTAAATCGAGAATAAAGGTGGAGGTTGAACATTGACTCATTCCTTGAACTTTCCACAGGCAATGTATTCTCCCCAGTCGGGGTTAACACCTGGATCCGATTGATTCACTCCCCGATTAATGATCTAATCACTGGGGGCCAGTTAGCTTAACCTGCAAAGAACTCTTAGCAGTTAAGAATGTCATCAACTCGGTGACCAATGGGTAGTTTAGAATGTAGAGAAAGAGAAATGGCTTTGGAGTATGCTCAAAAACAAACAAAAAAACGCTCCACCCCACTCAAGTGAAATGCAAATTGTAACCCAGAGACCTCACTTTCCCTCTCAGATAGGCAAAGATAGAAAGGACAATACTCTACCTCCACCCGGTTTCTTGCAGAGTCCCTCACCTCCCTGCTGATGAAGTGTAATTGAGCTTAACCTTTTGGAAGGACATTTGGACAAATCTATCAGCATTTCATATGACATACCTTTGAGCTGGAGTACAGAGATATACGGTATGTACAAGATACTGCATTGAAATTGCCACCTTGTTCGTAGTAGCAAAAAAATTGTGAACTAACCTAATGCCCATCACCTTGTTAGGTACATTGTGTGACTGTGGCATAACCCAAACAATGAAAGTCTGCAGTCCTGCAAAGGGTAGCTGCGTGTATAATGATATGGCACAATTTTTCGAGACACTGAATATTGTTACTTGGGAGGAAAAAGCAAAGTGTAGTCTGGCGTGAAGGGTCCTGCTTGTGGAAGGGATGTGCCTACTAAATGCACGTACTATGTATCTCCTTGTTTCCATAAAGACCATCTCTGAAAGGTCATACAAGATACTGGTAAAAACAGTTGCCTTTGGGGAGGAACATGGAGATCTGGGATGGAGGGAGACTTTCTTTTTTGGTTGGTTGGTGGTAAATTTCATTTTTTAAAAAGTTACTATTTTTACTTTTGAGGGAATGGACACCTGTGGAAGAGGCAGGGCTGTAGTCAAATTTATCTTCCTCCCAGAGGCCTTTCCTGGTCATGTTAGATAGTCCCAAACTGCCCCCCAAGGCAGTTGTACCAGTTCTTACCCCTGTTGAAGGCTTGTGTGCCCGGCCCCGCGCGACGGGCTCGCGGGGAGCGCCCCGGCCGGCAGAGGGCGCTGAGGAGGTAGGCCCGGGGCTGGCGGGTCCACAGCTGCCCTGCGGGGGAACCCGCCCATTTCCGGGAGGATCTGATACCACCGTGTGGCCTCGCCTTCCCCTACGGTCCCCGGGGCCTCGCCCAAAGCCATCTTCCATCTCCAGGTCTCCATCGCCAACGTGAGGGAGGGAGGAGGTGGGGACTGGTCAGGAGAAGGGACGGCGGGGCCATTGAATCGGACGGGAGTGCACAGCCCAGATCCAAGAAAGCCTCTGCTCTCCCCAACCCCCCTCCACTTACATTCCCTCCAAGGCGCAGGTGCCCAAGGAAAATGGAAAGGCGGGGCCCCGCAATGGTGTTTTTGAGCACGAGGGGCCCCTGGGCTCTTCACCCATCCCGGCATCCCCGGGAAATAGGAGCCACCCACCCGGTGCAGTTGAGGGCACTGAGGCCCGGAGAGGCTGGGTGACTCGCGCCGGCTGCCAGGAGGAGGTAGAGGCGGTAATCGCTCACTCAGTACTGGATTGAGCCTCTGCTAAGTGCTCTGCAGAAACTGAAGAGGGTCATGAGGTTTTAAAAAGTGGCGTTGGGGCGGCAGGGTCCTACTTTGGCTGGGGTGCGGGGGTGATCAGAACAGGGTCCATTGAGGAAGTGACTTAAATTTTTAATTTTGTTTAATATATAATTTATACCAGAAGTATTACATTGCCTACGTTCGGTCTAAAGGCTAATAATAAAGGTCTTTCTGCGCTTAGGAAACAGAACATGACCAAGAACTCCAGAAGCCCCTCCTCCCCCAAGTAACCAATCTCTAGAATTTTGTATTAAACATTTCCTGACTTTTCTTTATAGTGTTAACCAGCTCCCTAGATGTTCTCATACCATATAGGGTTTAGTTTGCCTGCTTTTGAACCTTATGTAAATCCAACTAAATATATGCATTCGTCTGTGACTCAACTGTTCTGCTTAACATTATGGTTTTTTCTTTTAGCTTTACTGAGGTATAATTGACAAAAAATTATAACATTTAAAGTATACAATGTGATGGGGTTTTCCTTCTATTCTTTCATTCCTCAGTGCTTTATTTTTTAAAAAGATTTTATTTATTTACTTGTAGACAGAGGGGAAAGGAAGGAGAAAGAGGAGAGAAACATCAATGTGTGGTTGCCTCTCATGTGCCCCCCACCAGGGACCTGGTTTGCAACCCAGGCAAGTGCCCTGACTGGGAATCGAACTGGCAACCTTCTGGTTCTCAGGCCTGCGCTCAATCCACTGAGCCACACCAGCCAGGGCTCTTTTTTCTTTTTCTTTTAAACTTATTTTTCAATTGTAGTCAACCCACATATACAATATTATGTTAGTTTCAGGTGTAAAACATAGCAGTTAAACACTTACATACCTTGCCAAATGATCATCCCAGTAACTCTAGTACCCATCTGTGTCTGTACATAGCTATTACAATATTATTGACAATATTCCCTATGCTGTACTATATTTTATTATTGACTGTATTCCCTATGATGTAAATCCCCATGACTGTTTTTATAACAGGCTATTTGTACTTCTTAATCCCTTTCACCTTTTTTACCCATCCCCCACCCCTTTCATCTGCAACCATCAATTCTTTGTATCTATGAGTTTCTGTTTTGTTCATTTATTTTGTTTTTTAGATTTCCTAAGTGAAATCATACAGTAATTGTCTTTCTCTGTCTGACTTATTTCACTTAGCATAATGTTCTCCAGGTCCGTCCATGTGGCGAATGGCAAGATTTTGCTTTTTTTATGGCTGAGTAATATTCCATTGTACATATGCACCACCTCCTCTTTGTCCATTTGTCTGTCCACGGACACCTAGGTTGCTTCTATATCTTGGCTATTGTAAATAATGCCACCGTGAACAGAAAGGGGTCATATATCTTTTCCAACTAGTGTTTTCAGTTTCTTCAGATAAATACAAGAAATGGAATTGCTGAGTCATATGGTGGTTCTATTTTTTAATTTTTAAAAATTTCTTTGAGGAACCTCCCTACTGTTTTCCACAGTAGCTGCACCAATTTACAACCCCACCAGCCGGGCATCAGGGGTCCCTTTCCTCCACATCCTTCCCAACACTTGTTGTTTGTAAAACTATGCTTGTGAGATTTATCCCTGTTGCTACATGGGGTGGTAGGATTTATTTTTCCAGTTTATTGATTTTAGAAAGCCAGAGAGAGAGAAACATCAACCCGTTGGTCCAACCATTCATGCATTCACTGGTCGACCCTGAACGCAAAACCTCGCCATATCAGGATGATGCTCTAACCAACTGAGCTGCCCAGCCAGGGCACGTAGCTCATTGTTATTGGCATGTAGTATTCCATTATTAAATTGTATCACGATTTATTAACCCATTCTACCGTCGACAAACATTCCAGTTGTTTCCAGTTTTTTGCTATCAGGAACAAGGGTGCAATGAATGGTCTCTTGTCTCTTCTGGATTTAAGGCTGGGCATCAGTTCTCAACTTCGGCTGCTCATTCGAATCCCCTGGGGAGCTTTTAAAACTCTAATACCAGAGGCCCCCTCCCTATCAGATGGATTAAATCAGGATGTCTGTAGGGGTGGGGCCCAGGGATATAGTTGGCTTGGGAGAATTCTGGGAAGTCACCTGTTCCTAGCTCACGCCAGAGTTTTCCAAAGTGGCTGCGCCCATTGACACTCCCCCCAGCTTGCGACAAAGGTCCTGCTGTCCTCACATCCTCATCAACACTTGATATTGACCAAATTTTAACTTTCTGTCCTCTGATGGGTGTGAAATCGTATCTCACTGTGGTTTTAATTTGCATTCCTCTCATCACTAATGAGGCTGAGCAGTTGGTGACATTAATGCTGGAACAGCCTGCCAGGGAGCCAGCCAGGTGTAGGTCTGGGGGAAGAGAGAGATGCAGGGAGCAGGGCAGGTGCCAAGGTCCTGTGCTGGGCTAGGGCTGGGATGTGAGGAGCAGAAAGAAGTGGGTGGGGGAATCACTCTGCATGGGGAGGGGGAGGGGCTCCCACAAGGTCAGCAGAGGTGAGATCAGGGTGGAGAGCTGTGGTGAGGACTCTGGCGGTTACTCCGGGTGAGACAGGAGCATGGGAGGGTCTGGGCGGAGGGACTTGGTCTTACTAGCTCTGGCTGCCCGTGGAGGGAGAATCACGATTGGAACGACGTAGACCCAGGAGAGAAGTGTGTTCTTCGAAACGCCTGCTGTGGCCTGGCTCCCCCACCCTGCCCTGGACTCACCCACTAGAACCAGGTGTTCGCAGCTGTTTCATCCCCAGCACCTACTGGCCCAGACCATGGTCCCTGCTTTCACTCTAGGTGGTGAGTGGAGGGACTTACAGGTTTTCATGGTCCTTGATTCACAGGTGGAACCAAGTTAGACCCCCACCCCTACCCCAGGCCTGGCATGGCCCCATCTGGAGTCAGTGGGTTCACAGAAGAGCTGGGGGTGAGGGTCCACTGGCCCTTCCCTGGGCCCACCCCCCATTGGATCAGTCAGTGTCCCCCCTGCCCCCCACCCTCCCCCCCATTGGAGCCCAGTGTTAGGTCCTTTAGATACCAGGACTGATGACCCCCAGACAGGTGAAAAGACCCCTCTGGGCACCACACTTCCCTACTACTTTCTCCCACCTGCCCAGAGTGATCTGTCTCAATGAAACTCAAACAGGTCCTCCACAGCTGAAAATCCTTCATTGGCTCCCCAGTGTCCTTGGGGCAAAGTCCAAACTCCTCTAGACCCTGGAGGCCCAGCAGATCTGACCCCTCCCAGCCTGCCTACCCCACCCCCCAACCCTGGGAACTGCTCTCAATGGCTCTGCAGTAGTTACTGATTCTTACCTCGGTCCTGTCCCCTCAGTATTTCTGCATTTCTTCTGAGAAGTCGCCCTGCCCCCCTGTCAGGTGACCTGCCTCTCCTTGACTGTCACAGCGCCCTGTGGCTTCCCCCTACCCCCCATCAAAGCGCACTTTCGTTTGCATTGTAATTGTCTGTTTACTTCGTCTGTCTCCCCTACTGGACGGTGAGCTAGCTAGCCTTCGGTAGAGACCGCGAGTGTTTTGTTCAGGGCTGAGTCCACAGCTCCGAGTCCAGTGCCTGGCCCATGGTGGGCGCTCAGCAAACACTTGCCAAGTGAAGGAACGAATACATTTTGCTAGCTTTGCAAGAAAGCTGTGGTATCTCACACTGGAGCAGCCACGTGAAGATGTCCATCTCCTCGCATCCTCCCCGGTAGTGTGTTTGATCCTCGTCTATCCCACGCTCTTTGCGAAGCGCCAGCCGGGCAGAGGAAATTTCCGCCCCTTCCCCAAGCCTGGGGCGGAGGCGGTTTCGGAATGTCAGGTGCCCAGACCCTAGTGCGCGCGGCACCAGGGGGCGCCAGAGGCGGGCGACCGTGAGGCGCTGAGCTGGCCGGTGCGTGGGGCTCCTAAGGGGGTCCCGCCTTGCCTGGGGTTCCCGACGTCCGGCGCCCCGCCCCGCCCCTCCCCAGCAGCTCCCAGCCGAGCGGTCAGTACAGCGCCCACAGCCGGACGTTGGAGCTGCCCCCGCCCGGTTCCCAGCGCCACGCGGCGCGAGCCCCGCCAGCCCCTCGCGCACCTGCTTGGGGCGTGGCCTTCGGGACGGCGCTCCTCGATTGGTGCAGAGGTGACAAAGGCCACGCCCTCTAGGACTGGCGTACTTAAGGAGTTGGCGGCTCAGCTCCGCTCAAATCGCTGCGGCTCGGCCTCGCGGGAGAGGGTCCTTGCGACGCCAGCACGGCTCGGCGACCCCGGCTTGCTTCGGCCACCATGCCGCGCTCTTTCCTCGTCAGGAAGTCTGCCTGCTCCCGCCGGAGGCCCAACTACAGCGAACTGCACGACTCTTCTCCAGGTGAGTGGACGTGGCCCCCGGGGGTGGGGGTTTGGGGGAGACAGGCGAAGGGGGTCCTTTAGGGGAGCGGACATGGGGAGAAGGACAAGGGGCCAAGAGCGAGTCAAAGGCCTCGGCACGGGGAAATGGGAGGAGGGGTATGAGGAGCCCGCGGCAGGTGGATCGGGCGGTTGGGGGAGGGCTTTTAGAGGGCGACGGTCTTGGTTTGAGGGCAGTTCTCAGCCGCCCAGAGCGGGAGAACCCCGCTAGTGAGAAATGAGAGCGGGGTACCTCTTTGGGAGAGACACCGGTTGGGCGCTGGGAAGAGTCCGGAGTCCCGAGGATTCGGAGGTGGGGGGTGGGAAAAGAGATGTGTATGAGGAGGGACACGGGTGGTGCCCTAGGCTGGGGACTTGGGGAATTCCGAGGAGTGACCCCCTTGAGTTGGGGCTGGAAAGAGGGGATCCCTCCTGTAAGCTCTGGAGGCTGAGGTGGAAGAACCAGGACCTGGGTGAGGAGGCGGCTCTGAGAGGGCAGGAACCTATCCCTCCGAGGCTTTGATTTATCTAAAAAGTACTGAGTGGCAGCCCCATTCCGCCCAGGGCCCCCACCAGGCTGGTGTTTGTTGACTGACTGATCTAACACCTGACCTTGTCTTTCTCTCCGTCTCTCCTCAGAGTTTACCTTCCAGCAGCCCTACGACCAGGCCCACCTGCTGGCGGCCATCCCACCTCCCGAGGTCCTCAACCCCACGGCCTCACTGCCCACGCTCATCTGGGACTCTCTCCTGGCACCCCAGTCCCAGCCAATTGGCTGGGCCTCACTTCTGCCCCAGGAGATCCCCAAGGCTGTCGAGCTGACCTCCCTGTCGGACGAGGACAGTGGGAAAGGCTCCCAGCCCCCCAGCCCACCCTCACCCGCGCCTTCCACTTTCTCTTCCACCTCAGCCTCTTCCCTGGAGGCCGAAGGTTACGCTGCCTTCCCAGGCTTGGGCCCGTTACCCAAGCAGCTGTCCGGGCTCTCAGGGGCCAAGGACCCCCAGTCCCGCAAGGCCTTCAACTGCAAATACTGCAACAAGGAGTACATCAGCCTGGGTGCCCTCAAGATGCACATCCGAAGCCACACGCTGCCCTGCGTCTGTGGCACCTGCGGGAAGGCCTTCTCCAGGCCCTGGCTGCTCCAGGGCCACGTCCGGACCCACACTGGTGAGTGCCCCCGCAGACTGACTGCCCACACTGCCTTCTTCACCAGCTCTTGTGAGACTGGGCTCACTGTCACTTTCAGACGGTAGAAACCGCGTCTTCTGACTTGGAGCTCAGGAGCTCAGGGGCCTGGCCCTCTGAAACTAAGCACCTCTGCAATCTCACTTTCTTAGCCAAATGGGTTGGTGCTGGGTCTGGGGAAGGTGCAGCCAACACCTTGCTGTTGGAGCCAGGTGTGAAGGGGCCCTCCGTGCCCCACCCTCCCCCAGCCCACCCCCACCTCAGCCAGGCAGGATGTTGTTAGAGGCCCCCCACCTGGCTCTGAATGCTGCTTTGAGAACTTCCTCAAGCCTTGGGCTGATACTTCACTCTGAGCCTCAGTTTCCTCATCTGTAAATTGAGCATGAGATAACCTTTGGCAAGGGGGTTTCTGGGTGGGTTCAATGAAAGAAAGAACACAGAAAGCACCGGGTTGGGCTTGGTGCATGATCGGCATGCACAAAAATGGTAGTTGGTATTGGTTCTGCTTCCCTGCTGTGTGACCTTTAACAGGTGATTTAACTTCTCTGAACCTCAGGATCATGATTGAATAGTTGTATAAGGCAGATTATGGCAGTGTTTTAGGGGGTGGCTACCCTAAGTTATTATCCTGAGGGTTCTCAGGTCTGGCTCCCCACCCCCACATGGAAGTAGATAAACTCAATCCTATCACGCAGACCCGGGAACACCTTAGCTGGCAGAAAACAGATTATGTCTCCTGTTTTAAAAACATAATACTGGGCCCTGATTGGGTAGCTCAGTTTGTTGGAGCATCATCCCAAAGCGTCAGGGTTGATGTTTGGGGCTGCTTTTTATTTTTTATTTAAAAATCTTGTTTCTTTTGTTAGAGAAAGAGAGAAACCTCTATCTGTTGCTCCACTTACCTATGCATTCATTGGTTGGCTCTTGCGTGTGCTCTGACCCGGGATCAAACCCGCAACCTTGGGTGTGTCAGGACAACGCTCCCAACAACTGAGCTACCCGGCCAGGGCTTGGGGCTGCTTTTTAGAGAGTGACTGTTGAGGGAGAAGGTTCAAGGGTCATATTATCAGCTTCGGGGTCACGCTGTCCAGTTGGAGACTGAGTTCTGGCATTTCCTGGCCCAGGGGCTGACCTCTGAGCCACGAGGGTCGGGGGCTGGTTTGTGAGTAATGCACTTTGCAGGCATTGTTGGTGTTGTCAGTGCTCCTACAAAGTGGCCTGGCACCTCCCCAGCTTGCAGACGACTGCTACCCATTTCTCTTACTCGGTGCACAAAGGCCCTGATTTTAACATGTACAAATATCCAACTGTCTGGTCTCTGTGCTGTCCTGGCTGCCTGCGCAGTTGATAGGGTTCCATTGGGGTGGGGGGGCGGGAGTGTTGAAACCCTGGGGTGCCCTCCCCTGCGGGCCCTCCTTCCCTCTCCTCTCACGGGACATTATTTTCATGTAAAGGCATGGCTCAGACACAAAAAGCTTGTTGAAATTCACCATTGCCATCCTCAGTGACACCCATTGTGTGCCTTAATGGTGGCCCCAGTGGGTGGGGGCTGGCTGGGTGGAGCAGGTGCATAGGGCAGCGGTGCCCAGCACCTGTTCCGGGCCGCAGCTGCTGGCCCACAGCGTGTCAGGCCCCTTTAATCCCGGGAGTATCGCATGTACAGTGCCCCCCTGGGCGGCCTTTGTCCCTGCCGGCCTGGTGCCGATTTCACACTCTCCAGGAGCACCATAAAGGCGTCTGGGGGTGGGGGTTCAGTGAGGGTTGGAGGTCTGTGCCTCCTGCTTGTGCACAAACCTCTGCCCCATCACACCCTACAAACAAGGCCTCCTCCCGTCTGCTGTTCAGGCTCATGTCTAACACATAATGTGCAGGTGGCGTTCAGCGAGCAGTGCTGCGTGGGCCCCAGGTCCCAGGGCTCCCCTCACCTGTGTTAACGCAGGGACTCCACCAGCCTTCAGCGGGAGGTGCCATAATCCCCACCTTACAGATGAGGAAACTGAGGCACAGAGAAGTTACTTTCCTAAGTCACAGCGTATAATGCTGGAGCCCAGGGCTCCTTCCCCTCACCAAGGGGATCAGAGGGCGCTGGCTTTCTGTGCCCTGGGGAGGGCAGACCTCCGTCCCATTCCCCAGATCTGCTCACAGTGAGCTCTTTGTTCGCAAGGCAGTGTGTGAATGAGGAAGAACTTCACTTGGACCTTGTAGAATGCAGTCATCAAACACTTCAGGCCTGGTATGCAGAGGGTGTTCAATAGCGACAGAGCAAATGACATCCCTTTCCCACTCCGTGGGCTAGGGAGCCCCCGGACGGCCTTAGGAGACAGCCTGTGAATGGGTGGTTCCACACTCAGCCTCCTTCCCAGGGCCCTGCACAGCGCCCCAGGCACCCAGCAGGCTCCTGCGATTCATTCCCGGCTGCCTGGAATTCCAGCCGTGGGATTTAACCAGAGGGCCAGGGTCCAGGGGCCTAGCAGTGGGAGGGCAGGAGAATGGTGTTTTGGGGAAAGAATATTCCGTGTTATAAAAGAGTGCCTAGCACAGAGTGGGAGCTTGATAAGTATTTGTTAAGTGAGTTACTATTCTGACTTTTTTATTTGGGATGTGCTGCACCCCTAAGGAAAACAAAACAATACACATCATCAATGTTTTGGGGCTGTGATCTCTGTCCTCTTGGTTGGGGCAGGAGTTATGAAAAGTTGGTGAACAGTGCAATAATCTGATGGCGATGGATGGGTTAGGTTTCTCTGAGGCCTAAAAAAAAACCCTTATTCATTGTATAAGCCCTTATTGAGCACTTACTGTGTACCCAGCCCTGGGCGTAAGACTTCCAAAGAACAGTCTTGACCAAAAACAAACAAATAAAACAGACTTGGCCAGGCAGGTGGCACGGGGTCACAGGTGGGGAGGGGTTTAAACAAATCCTGAGGGAAAAGGTTTCTGAGGCCTCTTGGGGGGCCCAGCCTCTGGGCTGGAGGCTTGGAATGGGTTCAGGGGAGGCCTTGCCCTTGTGGGACTCAGGCTGACTGGGGAGCAGACAGGAGACTTGAAATTACTCTGTGATCAGCTTCCATTTGGCTCAGAGTAGTGGTCCAGCTTGCTGGGGAGGGGGGTGGCCTGGGGCCGGCCTTTAAGTCTCCTGGTAGGCCTTGTGCCCAGATGAAGCGAATTCAGCAGTGATGATAAGGAGCACCCCCCACAGCCTCCCTAACTGAGAGGCAGCCGGCGCAGTGGTAAAAATCAAGGTCCCTGGAGGCAGGCTGTTTGGCTCCTCCTGGGCAGTCCTGCGCATGCTGCTGGACATCTCTGCGCCTCAGTTTCACCACCTCTAAACTGCGGCAAGGCGGGGCTTGAGAGAGAAGTGCAGAGTGCTTTGATTGCCTGAGCTCCCAATGAAAACCAGGCCTTTGGACACTGGGCACAGCCTGGGTTTCCTGGGTCACGGGGCTCCTGGGTCACGGGGTGAGGAGGGCTCTGAAGCCTGGGGGTGGAAGGGCAGGGATTTCAGTCAATGTCAGCTGTCATCCCAGCGACCTAGCAGTCTCCTGACGGCCTCCTGCTTCCTCTCCCCAGGGGAGAAGCCTTTCTCCTGCTCGCACTGCAGCCGTGCCTTCGCCGACCGCTCCAACCTGCGGGCCCACCTGCAGACCCACTCGGACGTCAAGAAGTACCAGTGCAAGACCTGTTCCCGCACCTTCTCCCGCATGTCCCTGCTCCACAAGCACCAAGAGTCTGGCTGCTCAGGGGGGCCCCGCTGACCCCTGAGGCTCCCTCTGCCTCTCCAGGCCCTCCCCCTGCAGTGGCCTCCCCCCAGCTCTGGAAGGAAGGACCCCGCATCCTTCTCACCACCGTGGAATTCCCTTCCGAGCTCCCCTGTTGGCTGTATTGGCCTCACGGACTCTGAGGACCACTTTCCAGTTGGGTTTGCTCTGGGGCCTCAGTTGGCTCTGTGGACGGCTGCTGGGAGGGCGGCCCCTCTGGCAGCCACCGCTCCCAGCACTCTGGAGTGGGCCTTCCTGTGTGGGCTTGTGTATCCAAATAGTTTGGGTACGGCTGCTTTGAGCTACAGGACAAAAGCCAACAGACTGATAGGAGGCTCCCACCCCACTCAGGGGGCCTCGCTCCTCCCCACCCCAGAAACCCTCAGGCCACCTCTCCAGGAGGTTCAAGTAACTGCAATAACCCACCCCCGGGGCACCCATGGGCCTGCGGGGCCAGTCGCTGACTGAGGACCGTCTAGACCCCAGGGTGCCCCCCCAGGCCTGGGCAGCTATTTCAGCCTCCAGTTTGTCGTGGTGGCACCTGTTTCACGGGCAATTTAACAGCGTCTCAAAAGGGAATGTGAGTAATTGCCATCACTTGTCGGGGGCCCAAGTAGGGTGCTTCAGCCCAACCAATGTGTCTCCCAGAACTATTTTCAGGGCCCCGACAGGTGGGCCCAGGAGGAAGATGTTTACATTTTTTAAAGGTACACTGGTATTTATATTGCAAGCAACATTTTGTACTAAGGAACGTTTTGTATAGTTATATGTACAGTTTATTGATATTCAATAAAGCGGTTAATTTATATATAAGAAAGGCTTGGTTTTCTAGGGGAATGGGTATTTCAAAGGGCCTTTGGGGAGGCGGGAGGGGCAGGGTTTCTTGGAACTCGGGTGTTCCTGACACAGCTTTAAATCACATCCTCTCAAATGTCACGTGATCTGGGGCTCCTGGGTTTGCCAGTCCAGGGACCTTGTTTGTGTGGATGGGTTTTCCTCTGAGCCCTGTGTCCTGTGTGATGTGGAGGCTGGGAAACACCTGTAGCCAGCTGGACCCTGAGGGTGTGAGTGCGGGTTCCTGCACTCTGCATGTGGCCCTTCTCTCATTGTCCCCTTTTGAGGCTGACCAGGCCCACAGGCCAAGAAGCTGGCTGCCTGGGTCTCAACTGGCCGGGCTGGGGGCTCTGCCTGGCACTGCAGGACTTGGGGAGAGGGATCAGCCGCTTCTCCCAGCCAGTCCAGTGGAATGCCATGAGCGAGAAGGGGACAGAGGATGTCCTTCCTGTTTCCAAGGGCTCTGGGCTCCGCTCTGGCCTCCCTGTTGGACCCACACCTCCGTCTGGCTGCTGGGTACCAAATGGCCTTTGATGCAAGGAAATTGTCTGGATGGAGCCAGGAGGGTGAGAAGCCAGGCCAGAGGGTAGGGGTCATTCAGCTTCCTGCTCCAGGACAGGACGGGGAAGACAGTCAGCTCAAGTCCTGGGCCAGGATAATTCACTCCTAGCTGGCGGGCTGGTGTGGTGACCTCACCTCTGGGGCCCTCCTGGGGCCAGGAGAAAATGAGTGTCCTCTTTGAGCACAAAAGGTGCTGAAGGTGCCAGTTTCCTGCGGGGAGCTGAGCAGGCGTGCAGGCGTCCCGGAGCCCGGAGTCAGGCTGGGGGTGGGGGGAGCTTCATGTTCCAAAGGAGAGATGATTCTTTCTTCTAAACAGGAAATGGTGACCCGCAGGCCGGGAGCAGCCCTTAATGACTTGCAGCTTTCCTCCCAAAAGAAAAAAAAAGTCCTCTAACAATCGCCAAATTGTAGCGGGCCTCCCTGAAGGGAAGTTAGAGAGTTGGGGGAAAGTTAGAGAGTTGGGGGGGGGGCGTGCAGGGGCTCGGCACCAATTTGCTGAAGGCCTACTGTGTCCCAGGTCCTCGGGATGCCATTCACAGCCACCCCACAGTAGGTGCTGACATTGATGGTGAATGAATAAATGACTTCATTCAGAGGGATGGGCCTGGTGGAACCCCCCCGGCCAGCATTTAAAACTGGGTCTGTTCTGCAAGCCAGGTGTGCCCGGCTCATGCCTGACTTTCAGGGTGCCCAGAACAAGGCTCTCCTGGACCCCCAGTTACTGCCTTTATAAAATGGAGTGATGACAGTGCCTTCCTCTGGCTTTGATGAGCTTGGTGTGTGCCAGGTCCTATTCTAGGCCTTGGGGTTACAGCCGTGGACAGACGGACCATCCCTGCTCTCACGGAACTGACGTTCTAGCTGGGAGACAGAAAACAAGCTGAATGATTAAATAAACAAGCCGCTTTCCTACGGTGGTGACGGTGCCAAGATGGAATTAAAGCAAGCACGTGCTGGAGAGCCATGGGTGGGGCTCCCTCCGATAAGGCAGGCTCAGAGCTGGAGAGCCAGAGCCCTGGGAAAGGCTGACATTCCAGTGCAAGCCTGAAGGAGGGGAAAGTTCCAGTCAGGGCGGGTGCTGCCAGTGCAAGGCTGAGGCTGGGAAGAGCTGCCCCCCACCCGGACAGAGACCAGGGGCCTGCAGGCTGCGGAGACCGGTGGGTTAGGGAGTCCTCCAGAGCCTGCAGAGCCTGTGTGGTCAGTCGGGATCCTAGTGCAGCCCAGAGGGCAGCCGCTGGGACTTTGAAGTGCGGAGAGGGAAGACCTGCTTCCCTCCTATACAGACTCCCTGGCCCCTGGTGGAGGGTGGAGAGGGTGGTGGGGGGAGAGGAACGGGCTAGGAGCCCAGCTGGCCTGGCCCTGGCATGGTGGATTCTTGGGGAAGACTGGATGTAAGAAGCCTGGGGGCAGGTATGCTAGCAGTACTGTGCTGGGCACACCTGAGTGCCGGCAGGTGAGTTATTTGATCATTAGAAGGAATGTTGGGCCCCCTGGGTCAGCGCTGGGTGGAGATGGGGTTCAAAAGAATAAGGACCGAACAACCCAACTTGACATGGAACAACTACATTGCTAAGTAAAAAAAAATAAAACTAAATAACGTGCAGAACATGCTGCTTTTGTGGGAAGAAGAGGGGTGGAAATGAGCATGATATTTATGCTCATTTATAGTCACCTGTGGAAACTCTAGAAGGATTCACAATAATCTGATGGAAGCATTCTGGCAGAGGGTTTGCAGGAGACGGAATGGGGTGGATGGTGACGAGAGGGAGGAAGCGGGGAAGACCATTTCTTAGATTTGTTTAAAAGCTTTTGATTTTGAAATAATTTCCACGGGGCAGAGCAGTTATAAGAAAAGCATGACGGACTGGAATCTTTCAGATTCTTCAGTATGTTCACATGTTATCATGTCTGCACTTTCTCAGACCCATACCCAGGAACCCTTTTCCTCAGAACCATTGGAGAGCATGTATGTCTTAAGGTCAAGGACTTTCTCTCCGATAACCATAGTGCCGAGATCGAAATCAGGACGCTCAGCGCTGGCGCGATGCTGCAGCCTCACCCGCAATCAGCTTTTCCCTGCTGTCCCGGCGATGCCCTCCAAAGCCTGCTGGAGGGGTAGGGGTGGGGAGAGACCGAGGATCACAGGTTGCATTTTCTTGTTCTGCCTTTTATTCTGGGACAACTCCCGTTCTTGGAATTTTGCAATTTTGACATTTCTGAGGCATTCGGGCCAGCTATTTTGTAGAATGCTCCCCAAATCGGACTTTACGGATGCTTCCTCAAGATTAAATTTGGGTCGTGCACTTTGGCAGAATCCCGGAAAGGGTGCGTGTCTCAGTGCAAGGTAGCAGGAGGCACACGAGGTCAGTTTGAACCCTAACTGCCGACATCAACTCAAGTTGGTTGGTGAAGGTGGTGTCTGCCAGTTTTCGCCCGGAGAGTTCCCCTTTCTCCCCTTTTGTGCTTAATCCGTATCTTGCAGGGAGACATTCCGAGACCATATGAATAGCCCGTTGCTCCTCAAACTTCCACCCACGTTGGCTCAGTCCTCACTGGTGATTTTTGCCTAAATCAGTTATTACTATAGTGGCTGCCAAATGGGGGTTTTCTAGTTCCATCGTTCCTTCTGTTTTTACTGGTTGGCTTTCTACTGTAGGGAAGAGCTGTCCCCCTCTGCCTGGGCGGCAGCTCAGAGCCAGCAGGGCGGGGGGGTAGGGGGTTTGGGAGAGATGGGACAGGGAGCCGCAGGGCCTGGTGAGGCCGTGAGATCCTCCCCTGGGCTTTTCTTTCAAACGAGTCCAGAAAATAAATTGGCTGTAAAGCTGATCGCCATGCGATGTCCAGGCAGGCAGGTCTGGGGCCACCTCTGGGCACATCTGGGCCCCATTAGTGACCCAGCAGCTACTCACGGGCGTCCCTCAAGCCGAGATGGGCTGGCGGTACTCTGGTAGGCAGGGATCAGGATCCTCCTTGCTCCTTTTTGCTTTCAAATTGTCAACTTCACACATGTTTGGGGAATTTTTATTTTTCGTTAAAAACATGAAGAGGTTAGACGTGAGGTTCCAGTGATATGTGATCAACACACCCTCTCATGATGTCTTCACTGTCCCCGCTCTGAGGCTGTGAATGTTCTTTTAGATTACATGTATATTACTGTGTGCACATGGCTCCAATCTCGCTCACAGGAAAAGCCAGAGTCCTCACCTCCGCCCGCAGGCGCCTGCAGAACTGGCCCCATCGTGGCCACCTCTTTCCCTCCCCTACCCCCTCACACCCTGCAGCCCCAGGGGCCCTTCTGCCACCTCAGGGCCTTTGCACTTACAGTTCTGCCAGGAAGATGGCCCCCCAGAGAGCCACTTGGTCAGCTCCCCCGCCCCCAAACCTTTGCGTTCCAGTGCCCTCCCCTGTTGTTGTTCTCCATGGCACTGGACACCATTCACAGTCTCTCTGTTGGCTCTCTCCCACCAGAATGGCAGCCTCACGCAGGTGGCAATATTGTCTGCTTTAGTCACTGCCAGGTCCCTGGTGTCTCAGGTCTTGAACACAGGAGGCACACATGCAGTGAAACTTTGCTGAGTGGGTGATGCATGTATGTGTGACCCCAGGAAATACCGCACGATCGCCACGCTGAGGGAGCACTTACTCTGTGTCAGGCACAATGCTGAGCACCACGTGTAGATCAACTCATTCAACCTTCACAGCTGACTCCAGAAAGAGGAAACCGAGACACAGAGAGGTTAAATAACTTGCTGAGGGCCACACAGCAAGTAAGTGGCAGACCTGGGGTTTGAACCCTGAGTTCTTTCATTTATTTTTTAAAATGATTGATCGATCGATTGATTGATTGATTTCAGAGAGACAGAGAGAGAAAAACATCTAATTGTTGTTCCGCTTATGTATGCATTCATTGGTTGCTTCTGGTGATTCTTCTGTGTGCCCTGACTGGGAATCGGGACTGCAGTCTTGGTGTATCGGGACAACGCTCCTACCACCTGAACTGCTGGGGCCCTGGCCCTCTGTGTTCTTTTTTTAAACGATTTTATGTATTTATCTTTAGAGAGAGGGGAAGGGAGGGAGAAAAAAAGGGAGAGAAACATCGAGGTAAGAGAGAAATATCAATCGGCTGCCTCACGTCAGCGCCTCAACCGGGGACTGTACCTGCAACTTAGGCATGTGCCCCGACCAGGAATCAAACTGGTGACCCTTCTTTTTGCAGGATGATACCCAACCAACTGAGCCACATTGGTCAGGTTCCCCTGAGCTCTTTTATTACTGTTGTCATTTTGTTCTTTCTGCCTTTGGCATGGGTATAATGAAAACCCTTAAGGTGAAGTACAAGTCCGTGTCTTCATTACACTCGCTTGCCTAGAACCTCTCCCGGAGAGGGACCCGTTCTGTCCTATCACCAGTCTTCTAGGGACCCCATATACCCTTCCCCAGCCAGGTAGGCAGCCAAAGGCGTGTAGAGATATGGGGGTGGGGGCTGGACCCAGGCGGTACCTAGATAGGGTGGGGCTAACCTGCAGGGTCCCTGCAGACCAGGTAGGGCTTCCAGACCAGGAGCTTCCGGACAAGACTTGCCTCCCCACCCTGGGCCTGGACCCACTCTGGGCGACCCCAGTCGGATGATATATAGCTGGATTGTTTCAATCTCTGCCCCTATCAGCACACAGCCTTCTGCATCCTATTTCTCAGTGTCCTTTCTTTTTCTTATAAGGACCCCGTGATTGGATTAGTCCCCACCCTAACCTCACTTGATAACACCAAAAGAGAACCTATTTCCAGATAAGGTCACATTCACATGTTTTGGAAGTTGGCGCTTGAACATATCTTTTTGAGGGGACACAATTTGACCCACTACAGGTGGCTACAGCCCAGGTTGCTGCCAGTGTTTCTCGGGCGTGGCATGCACCTGGGAGATTTTTATTATTCACTTGTCAAACCCTGCGGGAGAGTCAGGAAGCAGCCTGGAGTGGGGCCTCAACAGGAGGAGAGGGAGTTGAATTTTGTCCCTGTTGTTCCTGGAACAGAGAGGGCCAAAGGCAAAAGCTGCCCTGACCCCTGATCTCGGAAGGTACAGGGTAAGCACGCCCCGGGGTGGATGGGAGCCAGCTGAGGCGGGAGGCCATCAGCTGGGATCAGGGCCAGGGCCATGAAGGCCTGAGGGGGGATTTTGGATTTATCCTGAAAGCCCTGGGGAGCCATGAGAGGGTTTGAGCAGGGGAGGGACATGAGTGGATTTGTCCTTTGGGAAGATCCTTTGGGGGGCTGTGTGGGGGGCAAGGCCAGTGGCAGGGAGCAGAGCGAAGGGTGGAGTCAGTGATATTTGGGAAGTTTGGCAACTCGTGGATGTGCTGAGTGAGGGAGGGGGCCAGGGTGATACCTTGTCTGGACTTTTCAGCAACTGAGGGAAATAAGGACCAGTGAGGCAAAGCGCCATCCGTTGGACAAATATTAGTCACAACGATAATATGAACAGTAAACGTTTCCTGAGGGCTCACTACCCATTTTGCCCAGATCAAATCTGATTTCATCTTCCCAGCAACCCTGGGCAACGTGCTTAGAAGGGTGGTCCCACGGTGGGAGTTGAGAGCTGGATTCTGGAGCCAGCCACTTGGGTTCATGCATTCCATTGCCTACCTGCTGTGTGACATACAGCAAGTGGCTCAGCTTCTCGGTGTCCATTTCTTCATTAGAAGAATAGCCCCTCCTTTCCAGGGTTGTTGTGCAGAGTGAATGGGTGAATACTTACAAATTGCTTGACCTCGGGCCTGGCACAGAGAAAAGCCTCAGTAAACACCAGCTATTATGCACATTTTACAAATAGGGGAACTCCAGGCTCCAGAAGGGTAGAGAACTGGACCCAAGTCACACAGAGGATAACCTTACTGTTTCTGGTCCTTTGTGTCTCCTCGCCCTTACGGAAGTCTGAGGGCCTGAGCCGGCATGCTGACTCCCAGGGTCTGGTATCCTGTGCCTCCTGGAGCCACGAGTGGTGCAGGATGACCAGGGTGTGACGTCTGGCGTCCACCTTCTCTCTGTGGGTACAAGCTGGAAGGCCCTCAGGGAAGAGCAGGCAGTGCTCCCAAACCCAATTCCATTGTGCTGATGCTATGACCTGAAATAACGCTTTCATGGAGGGCCGAAAAGGCAGAAACAGGGAGACATGAACCCCACATGTTACTCTAGGGGGGCTGTGCTTGGGGTGGGAGTCCCACAAGGAAATCTCATTTTACCCCCAGGAAAATGTTCGGGGCTGGTGGGGGGCTTTTACAAAGAAACTTGTCCTTTCTTTGTGGGTCCGAGAGCCACCAATACCTCACTCGGTGACCCTGGATGAGTCCCTGCCCTCTCTAGGCCTCACTCGACACATCAGTAAACCGTGTTCAACCTTTGACCCAATCATAAAATAACAAGCACATTAACACACACCGCCCCCCTGCCCCCCCGCCAGCACTTCTCAGAAGAGCGGAATGCCGTAAACAACCTACGTGCCCAGTGCGAGGGGATTGGACGTGTCCACTGGCGTCCTTGCCTGTTCTGAGCGATCTGTGGCTATTAAAAATGTCAGTGCGGCCCTTAAAATATGTATTGTGTGTGCAGCACACGAACGCAGGAGGAAAAATGTCTGGCGCATGACAAGCACTCCAAATATTTCTCGAATGATTAAGTGAATGAACAAACGAGTGGCCGGCACTCAAGGCCTACCTGTCGACAGGAAGAAAAGAAGAGAGAGGAAGGAGAGAAGAGAAGCACCTGTAAGGTACGTGCCCGCCATTCCGAGGGCTTGGCTCTGGGGGTAGGGTGAGGTGCTGGTGAGGAGGGTATTGTGTTTTTATAATATTTTTTACCTTTTCCGCTTCCGTATTATTGTTGCTTCCCCACAGTGAGCAATCAATCAATCAGTCAATATTTTTCTGGATAAACCAGATGTTCACGTGTCTACTTCAAAAGGTGCCGACACCTGCTGACAAGTGAAGGAAGAGGCTCGCAGAGCCGCCTGAAAAATAAATCGGATGGTCCCATCTGCACAAAATGCTGCCAACTTTGCCCTCTTGGAGAGGGCATCGTGTGCCCCAGGGAATCTGTCCGGATGGCCAGGTGGCTGGGGTTTGAATTCTCTCTTCGCATATCTCTGAATTTGCTATGACGAGCATGCATTTTTTTTTCTGCACAAGAAATACACATGCTGAAGGACCATTTACAAGACTTGTCAATGACGCAGGAAGAAAGAAGTCACTCTGGGTGACGATCACGGCCATGACATCACCTTTTGAGGGCAGCGGGATGACGTCTGGATGTCACTCAGTGTCCACCCTGGGCACTGCTGGTGGGTTGAGTTCGATCTCAGCCTCTGTGTCTAGGGGTGGCCCGTTCTCCAACCCCCATGGGCCTGTTATTCACCAAGAATGTAAATATTTACCACGCAGGCTGTTCACTGGCTGAGAGCAGGTCAATCCTGTGAGTGAGTGAGGCCGGCCCTGAGCTCAGAAAGCACGGGGGACTTTCCCCAGGACACGCAGCTGTGAGGTCACGGGGGGAGGAGGGGCGCACCAGGTGTTTTTTAACGGCCTTATTGAGATATAATTCACATGCCATACAGTTCATCCACTTCAAGGGTACCACTCAGTGGGTTTAGTGTAGCACAAAGTTGTGCAGCCATCCCTGCCACCTAATCCCCAAACATTTCATCACCGGAAAAAGAAACCCCGTTTCCATTGGCGGCCACGCCCCTCTTCCTCTTCCCCTCACCCCTGGGCAACTAGGACCCTGCTTCCTGTCTCCACGGATTGGCCTATTCTGGACATGTCCTACAAATATGGAATCATGTATGTGCACCATACAAATCACCACGGGTCCGTTTGTGCCCGGCTTCTTACACTCGGTGTACGGTTTGGGGGTCCCTCTGTGTGGTGGCGGGTGTGAGAGCTTCTTCCATCCCGGGGATATCCCGGGGCGGAGAGACCGCATTGCGAGCGTCTGTTCATCAGTTGGTGGCCACTTGGGCTGTGTCCACTTTGGGGTCCTTATGAAGAATGCTGCTGCGAACACCCCTGGATGGGTTTTGTGGGGCCACAGCAATGAATGAAGGAGTTCAGGTTGGACCATGTCTTTGCCGGCACTTTGTTAGTATCGGTTTTCATTTCGTATCTGAGCAGAGTTAGTAGGGAAGTGAGTGAGTGTGTAACCGCTTTCTTAAGATGTAACTGACACACGATAAACTGCCATATATAAAGTATAATTTAGATAAGTTTTGATTTCTCTTGGGAATCGTTGTGTGTCTGCTTAGGCACCAGGATTGGAACCAGGGTCTGCACAGCCCCAGGCCAGGGTGCTTTCTCCTGGCGGGCCCACTGCCTTGGGAAGGAGAGGCTGGTGTGCTCCTGCGGGGCCTCAGCCCTGATTCTCCCCTCTAGGTCTCTCTGGGCAAAGGGCGGTTCTGGGAAGGTCCGAAGCTCCAGCTGTGAACCTGCTGCTCTGTCCTGTCTGCGTTCTGCTCGTGGGCACTGAGCCTTGACTGCCTGTGCGGCCCTGCTCCAGGCTCTAGGGATGCAGCAGCAAACAGAGAGGCAAGTCCCTGTTCTCAGGAAGCCAACTGTCTTGTGAGGGGAGCAGTGTGTGTGGGACATTTGGGGAACCTCCCAGAGATACTGAAGGAGCAGGGGTTAGCCCCACAGAGTGAGGGGGAAGATGAAGGCAGAGGGAACAGTAAATGCAAAGGTCCTGAGGCAGGAATGTGCTTGGCAGGTTGAAGAAGAGGCAGCAAGGAGGTCCATGTGACTGCAGTGGAGCAAGGTGCTCGGGAGGTGGGAAGTGGGGTGGGGGGGGCAGGGGCCCACCATCCAGGTGTTTGGATTTTATTCTAAGCCACGGGAAGCCACCAAGGGATTTTATGCGGAGGAGTGACTTCCCTCTGGCTGTGTGTGGGAAACTGACTAAGGGAACTGAAAGGAAGTGGGAGACAAGAGAGGAGGCAGCTGCAGGCCATGGCTTCCGCTGGAGGGTGGGGGGAGGAAGATGGGTGGGAGATGTCTCTGCGCCCGGGCCGGGAGGGTGGGGGGTGACTGAATAGGAGGAAGGATCCCAGCGCTCCTGGGCGTGGGCTTCAGCCGTGGAAAGGGGGCTGCTGGAGGGTGGTGCCAGTTGACAAAACTGGCTTTTGGAAGACGAGACAGCAAGGGAATGATGTAAAATATTTCTTTAAAATTCTCTTCTCTCCAGACCCTCCCCCAGCCACCTCTACTAACATCCCTGGGCCTCCCCTGCCTCTGTGTCCAGCGGGGGGCCTGGGCCCTGAGCCCTGAAGCCTCACACTACTCGGCGAGTGGACAGACCCTGGACTCTGCATACCCTTGCTCTTCCACTCCCTCCCTGGCCCTACCACCATCCCCTGCCAGAGCCTCCTCCACCAGACTGCGGTGAGCACCTCCGAAGAGCACCTGGGACAGTGCCCGGCATGTAATAAGCCCTTGATAAATATTTGCTGAACTAAAGAAGGTTGTAGATGACCTTGGTGGAGGCTATTGTATTAGGGAGCCTTGGAGGAGCTTGGAGAAAGGGAGGGCTCTCTTCACCCTGGCCTGGGGAAGGGCAGAGGCCCTCCAGGATCTCGGCTGAGGTGGAGCAACCAGTTCCAGAGCCCAGGAATGAAGGCTGTCACAGGAGCCCTCAGGAGATGCGCAGGCCATTACTGTCACAAGCCCGGTTTACAGGGGAGGAGAATGAGGCCCCAGAGAGAGGAGGCTTTGCCCCAGGTCCCCCAGGTGATAATGGCCCAGCAGGGATTTGAACCTAGACCTGTCTGACGGCATAGTCCTTGTCAAACCTTTCGTCCTCAAGAAGTCTTTTTAGAAAAAAAAAAAAAAAAAAAAGGTAGGTGCTCCAGGGACAGGGAAGAATTTCTGTAGGTAGAAGCCCTTCCAGAATGTTTCAAGAGTAAATACAGACATGTGTTAGCACCTGTGTCTGGTGACCTCTGTGGCGAAGACTCGGGGGCTGGGCTCAGGGCAGGAGGAAAATTGACGTCACATTTTTCTTTCTGAACTCTCTGGGTTTTTTTGTTTAAAACTGTTAACGAAAGCCTGACAGTTTGTACAGAGATGAACGCATCAGAAGTGTTCAGCTCGATGGCTTTTGCAGAGCGGACCCACCCGGTGAGCCAGCGGCCAGGTCAGGAAACAAGGAACAGAACATTCTAGCAGAAGCCAGCTCCTTCTGCTCAGCGCAGTATCTGGGGGATTCAGCCACATCGCTGGCTGTTCCACCGCGACCGGATCCCGCAGTTGCCTATTCACTCAGCAGCTGATGGACACTTGAAATGTTTCCAGTTTTTTTGGATTATGAATAAAGCCACCATAAGCATTAATGTGGAGATTTTTGTGTGTGAACATAACTTGGACTTCTTTTTTTTTAAAGATTTTACTTATTTTATTTTTAGAGAGGGGGAAGGGAGGGAGAAAGAGAGAGGGAGAAACATCGACTGATTGCCTCTTGCACACACCCAGCCTGGGACTAAACCCGCAACCCAGGCATGTGCCCTGACCTGGAATCAAACCTGTGACCTTTCACTTTGAGGGATGACGCCCAAGCAACTGAGCCACACCAGTCAGGGCAGTTTGATTTCATTTTGGGTAAATACCTGAGATGAGATTGTCGGGTTGCCTAGTAAGTATGCGTCGAACTTGATAAAACACTGCCTCGTGGTTTTCCGGAGCTCTGTGCTGTTCTGCATTCCCACCAGGAATAGCCAAGGGAGTTCCAGTTGCTCCACATCTCAGTTAGCCCTTGGTATCCTCGGTGTTTATTTTTTTATATCAGCCATCCTAAGAGGTATCTCATAGTGTGTGCGCTCATGTGCATGCACGTGTGTTTAACAGCTTTCTCAAGATGTAATTGACCTACGATAAACTGCCATATGTAAAGATCAAACTTTGGTAAGTGCTGACACATGCGTACTCGTACACCTGTGGAGCTAGCACAGTTCGGACAGTGAAAACATCCATCTTCCCCCCGGACCTCCTTGTGCCTCTTCTTTGTGGTTCCCTCTCCCCCCTCGCTCCCTTCCCACCCTGTAACCAATGACCTGCTTTCCGTCACTATTGACCAATTTGCATTTTCTAGAAATTATGTCAATGGAATCATATGGTATGTTCTTCTTTTTTGATCTGGCTTCTTTCCCTCGGCATAATTATTTTGGGATTCATTCATGTTGCAGCGCGTACCAAGTTTGTTCATTTTTACTGCTGGGTGACATTCCATTGTATGGCTGTACCGTGTGTGGGTATACCGTTCACCTCTGATGGACACTTGGGTTGCTTCCAGTTTTTGGCAATTCCAGATGAAGCTGCTCTAACTGCTCCTGGACATAGGAACTTTCTGTGTGTAGACACGTGTTGTCACTTCTCTTGGGGGAATATAAAGGAGTGTAGTCGCCACATTGGATGGTAAGCAGCTGTCAAACTGTTTTCCAAAGTGGCTGCACCGTTTTGCCTTCTGGCCAGCAGTGCACAAAGTTCCAGCTTTCTCCACGTTCTCGCCGACACTTGGTATGGCCCGCGTTTCAGGTCTTAGCCGTGCTACCGGGCGGTTGGTGGGTCCCATGGCTGCTTTCGTTTTCTCTAACAATTCATGATGCTGAACACCCTCCATGTGCTTATTCACTAGCCATATGTGTTCATTAGTGAAGATATACAATATCAAAATCTTTTGTCCATTTCTTAGTTGACTTATTATTGAATTTTGAGAGTTCTTTATATATTCTGGATCCAAGTTCTTTACCAGCTATGTCTATTGCAGACAATGTCTCCTAATCTGTAGGGATTTCTTTTTGATCATTTTCTTTACCCATTTTTCTAGCGGGCTAATCAATGCTCTTCCTGATGTTTAAGGGGGCTTTGTGTTTCTCCCGATGTTCAGTTTCGGGCTCCAGACTCTGCCTGTCCCAGCTCAAGAGGCTGCAGCTGGGGGTGTGGAGAGACAAACATCGTCTAATCAAGGAGAATTCTACTTTTGCCTTTTGTTGTTCCTCCCGAAGCTTTGGTTTCCTCGCTCAGCTGATGGGGATAGCTAAGTAGCCCCCTCTAGGCTGGAAACACTGGTTGGAGCATTATTACTATGACCGTCATCACTGTACTTGCCTGAATGTGGTTTGGAGTGCAAGTGTTAGGGTCCAAGTCTCAGCTCTGCCGCTTGGGCAAGGGTACTTCCACCCGTGTCCCATCTGTAAAAAGTGGTGGATACAAGGGCTGGATACACGAATGCGTGTAAAGGCACAGAGCAGAGGCTGAAAAAAGTTAGACATGATTTTTATCTCATGCATCTTCACACAGCGATGAGCCACCAGAAGGAATCCTACCGCTCATAGGTACGGGCTGGGCATGGAGCCGACCTTCTTCCTCCCTCTGTTCCTCCCCCGCTGCCCTGGCCAGTCCCTGCGCTGAAAGATGGAAAATCAGACCAGGCCTTGCCCATGTCACATCAATGTATCATGTCATTATGAATGCAAGAGATCCTGGTTCGAATCCCAGCTTGGATGCAGACCTGCTGAGGGACCTTGGACAGGCCTCTTAACCTCTCTGAGTCTCAAGTTCCTCAACTGGAAAGGGGAATTATACAGATTCCAGCACTGGCAGAGCAGCTGAGAGGAATGGAAAAAGTGATGCCTGACAGGTACCTACAGTAAGTGACAAAGAAAGGCCAGCTAAGAACACTCCTGCGCCAGGGCCTTTGTTCCTGTTGTTTCTCCTGCCTGGAACGGCCTTCCTTTATTTATTTACTTTTTAATTATTTTTTCTTCATGGATTGATTTGAGAGAGAGAGAGAAACATTGATTTGTTGTTCCACTTATTCATGCATCGTTGGTTGATTTTTGTAGGTGCCCTGAGGGGAGATGGAACTCACAACTTTGGCGTATCAGGAGGACGCTCTAACCAGCTGCGCGACCCGCGGGGGCTGGAACAGCCTTCCCTTAGATGTCCCCGGGACTCCAGTCCGAGAGACCTTTCCCACCATCCCACGGACCATCCCATGCCCTCCCCGGCCCTCCCTCGGAGCCCCGCCCTCCACTTTCACTCCCCAGCCCCCCCCCCCTTTACGTTTCTCCGCACTTCATTTCGTGTTTCGGAGACTTTATTTTAGGTGTTCATTTGCCCATGTCTGGCTCCCGCACTGCACTAGCAGCCGCAAGCGGGTAGGGAGTTGTGTCCCGTTCCCTGCCACATCCCAGTCTCCAGGGCAGTGCCTGGCGCATAGTAGGTGGCCGTAGAGAATCCTGAGCTGTGCTCAGACTCATTATAATGGCCCCACCCCTCCTGTGTGGCTGTGGACGATTTATCTCAGCTCGCTGAGCCTGGTTTCCTCTCCTGCGAAACGGGGCTCGGAGAAGCCTTTCCCACACTGAGTTTGCAAGGGGGGTCTCATGGGACTGGCCGTTCTGAAGCTCTTGGCTCTTCCAGAAGAGCTCAGTAAATGCCGGCTGGTGTTTTTGTTTTGTTTTTTTAAAATGTATGTTTATGAATGTGGAATTCTCCAGGCTGCGTCCCGGGAAGGGGGCCCTGTCTGCAAGGAGCAGGCCGGGCCTCGGCGGGTGCAGCCCCCCTCGCGGGCCGGGCGCCCCTCCAGGCCGCCGCCCCTCCCCCGCAGGCCCCCAGCGAGACGAATGCAGCACACGGCGGCCTTTATGGGGCCCGCAGACAGCGCGTCGCCAGGCTAACCCTGCGTGGAAAATTCGGAGGTGGAAGGCAAGGCGCCTTAATGAGGGGGCCGCCAGCAGCGGCGGCGGCCAGGGGCGGAGGGGGCTGCGGGCCGGGCGGAAACGTGAGCCGGGCTCTCGGCCGCCACCCCCGCGCACCCCTCCCTCCACCTCCCCCGCTCTGACCGCGGGCAGGTGGAGGGGCAGGAAGCACCGTGCAGCCGGCCCTGCTCATTACCGCCCCGTCGTCACTCCCTTCCAGGAGCGCTGCTTCTCTGTGCCTCGACGGTTTCCTCCAGAAAATGGGGCCAACCCTCTTCGGGTGGGTGAGGGGGTTAAATGAGCTGATAGGTGCACTGGTGGCCCGCGCACGGGAAGCCCACGACAAAGCTAGTCATTGGTGGGTACGATTCACGTTCTGATTTCATCAGCCCCAAGTAGAGGCTGAGACATTCGGGAGAGGGGGCACATTCGGATTTCTGGGCTGTGTCCCCACCATCTGTGGTGAGACCTGAGCCAGGCTTGAAATCAGGCCATCTTAGAAGTGGGGGCCTTCAGGTCAAGGTTATGGGCCCAGGACTGGGAATCCACCAGGGCTGAGCGCGAGGCCCCAAGAGCACCTTGTGGGGTGGGAGTCAGTTTTCTCATCTGCTTAGTGGGAGCGGGCCAGGCACTGGGCCAAGTGCTGGGGGAAGAGCAGAGAGCAGGACCTCCATTCCAATGGGGACAGCAGAGGGAATCCCTCCAAAAGGGGAAACACGTGGACTCACCGATGCTTGTATAAGGAGCACCTGGGCCCTTGGGCTGGAAGGAGTGAGAGGGAGGGAGGACCAGGAGGGGGAAGGAAGAAGGGCGGGCAGGTGGCCCTGGAGTGCAGGAGTTCACTTTCCCCATCAGATTCTGGGAAGGCAGGAAGCAAAGCTCAGGTAGTGAGACCTCAAGACTTGCTTTCCCTTCCCTGTGCAGCACGGTTCCTTACCCTGTGTCCCATAGCACTTCCCCTCACTTCTTCCTGCCTCTCCTCAGAGGTCCCCACCATCCAAATACCCCCCACCCCAGGCCTTTCTCTTTGCACCCCTGGCCCCGGTTATCTACTCATTTTTACACCTTTTGGTTCTCTTTCTCTCTGTGTCCTCCACCTGCCTGTGTGCTGAGTGAGGATGGGGACTTTGTTCACAGCTGTAGCCTCTGCTCCCTGCCTGGCACACAGTAGGTCCTCAATAAACGGCTAAGGAATGAATGCATGAGTGAACAGAGCTAGCCAGGCGGTAAAGGACAAACAAGGCATCCCCTTTCTCTCTGGTGACTCCATTTCTGGCTTGTAGGGAACAGGGGTCTTAAGCTAAAGACAGGCAGACAAGGGTCAGGTGAATAGAGGGACAGGGGACAGAGGGCTCCAGGGCCCTGCAGAGAGATACTGATTTGATCTGGCTGTAGCAGCCCCAGCAGGGCAGGCAGGCCTGGGAGCTGGGAGCCTGCCTTGCGAGTCACTGGCATATGTGAGAAAACTCTCACATTGTAATCACAGCTTGGCTCCCTTCTGGCTGGGGCCGCAGGCTGGATCCTCCCTGGGCTGACCAGAGGTTCCCAGGGTCCCCAGGCTGGGTGGTGTATGTGGTGGGGCCTCCTAGACCTTGGATTCTCTTCCTGGGTATGGGGCACGAGCCCTGGCTTTTTCACAGACAAGATCGTATAAAACTCAAGGGTGAGCCAGTCTGTCTGGGTTCAAATCCAGACTCAGCCACTTAGAGCTGTGTGGTCCCTGGTCAAGCTCCCCAACCCCATCGTGATCCTTACCGTAAAAAGGTGTAAAAATAGTAACGTGTGAAATAACGTGGTACTGAGGTTAGTTCAGGGGCTCATCTGCGTTTGCGCCACAGATTCCTGTTATGTTTACAAATTTAGATGTAAATGTATAAAGTGTGTAACAGAAAACCAATTATTTTGAATGAGGTTTATTAAAATATTGAATAATCAGATGTTGCATATGGTGACAGCTGTACCTCCTTGTTAGGGCATTTAATGACAAGAGCTGGCGGTGGGCTTGGTAACCAGGGTAATTTTGAAGTCAAGAAGAGGATAAGCGCATTTCTGGACACTATACAGGGACCTGGAAATGCCTGTGACTTCTGAGTGACAAGCCACAGTCCAGCGACTGCCTTGGGGTTTGTTCCCCACATCTGCCTGTAAGGGAAGGAAACACCGAATTTCAGCCGGAGGCTACTGAAACCAAGATGTACCTTTCTTTCCCAGTCCACGTTCCTGGGTCCTTGAATTCCATGGGGGAGGCGTGGGGGGTGAGTGACAAGGTCTCTCTAGGGCTGGCCCAGGCACTCAGGAGCCCAGGTGAGTCAGGTGAAGGCCTCTCAGGTGTTCCAAAGAGAGCTCTGGAAGCAGAGTCCCCTGGATCTGGGTCCAAATTTGGCAGGCTCTGGACGCCTTGGTCGGTGGCTGCCTGTCACCAGGCTCCCAGGGCCCCCTGCTCTGGGCCATAGGAGGGAAGGACAGGAACTGTCACATGCTGGTCACAGGGGTCTGGGCCCTCACTGCAGGAGATGCAGGGGCGGGAACAGGGCTCTGAGAGAGGGGAGTGACCATTCTGTGCCTGGTGGCCTCCCAGGAATCGGGCCTGTGCCGAGGTGGCTGTTTTGTGTTTGTTGTCTGGATAAGCGAGTGTGTCTGGGTGTGGCAGCAGGGGAGTGTGTGTCTGCTGAGACGCTTGCTGTCGGGAGGGCATGGGCCTTGTGTCAGTGGGTGGGTGGGCCAGCCCGGTGAGACTGTGCATGTGTTTTTGTGAGTGGGTACTGGGGGGAGGGTCCATTCTGGGAGTGGATTGGTGTGTGTGTGTGTGTGTGTTTGGTTGGGGGGCTCTGGTGCATGTTTGTGTGGGAGCTGGGGGTCTCTGGGCTATGTCTGTGTTCGTTCAGGTGGGGGCATCTCTGGTGTGAGAATGTGGGTGTATTTGGGGGCGGATGGGAAGGTGGATACTGTGTGTGTGCATGAGTGTGCACACACATCAGGATTGGTGGGGGTGTCCGGTTTGTGTCTGTGTGAGCGTGTGTGGCCCTGTCACCACCAGCTCCAGGCCCAGCCACATAAACTTCACACCCCTGCGGGCGGGCTCAGGCGGCCCCGCGTCGGGCAATGGGAAGCAGATGGGGCTGGGATGGAGGCCATATGGGGTTGGGGGCGGGGGCACATTCCTCCCTCAGAGCTGCCAGGAAGCCCCCTGCCTGCCTCACCGCATCAGGGTGGGAGCTGAAACTGACACAGTAACAAATGTCCCTCAGCCAGCGTGGAGCCGTGGAGCGGGGGGAGGCAGCCAGGCAGCCCTGCCCCAAAGGGGAGTGTGTGTGTGTTGGGGGTGGGGTGGTCCAGGAAATGCTGGCTGGGTGGTGAGGCTGCCCTGAGAAGCCCAGAGCTGACCCCAAGGCTGTGCAAACTTGGGTACCACGCCCACCCACTCCGTGCCTCTGTTTCCCCAGCAGGGTCCCAATAGGGTGGCTCTTTGGGATGGGATACTGAGAAGTTTGGGCCTACTCTACCTCCCAACATAGAGACCCTAACTCCGGAAAGCTGGGGAGATACCAACAGCAAGAGCGACAGTAATGGCAGCTAGCCTCGGCGTGTGCAGGGCACCGGATAGTGCTCGAGAGCTGGGCTCTGGAGCCAGACTGGCCTGGACGCTACTCTCCGGCTCTGCCCCTTCCCCGCTTCCAGCTGTGCAACCTCGGGCGAGTCCCCTCTCTCTGTGCCTCAGTTTCTCTTCTGGAAATGGAAGCAACGGTAGCAGCATTTCCTCCCCCGAGGCGGTCCCGAAGATGAAGTGAGCTAACCTGTGCTGAGTGCTCACGACGAAGCCAGGCCCGACCGCAGGCCAGCCTCGGGCTGGAGTTGTGCATCACAGCCGTTTAGTAAGTCTCTGTGGCCTGCATTAGCTCATGGGAACTTCTCGACAACCCCAGGGGGCAGTTCCTGGGCTTAGGGCCATTTTGCAAGTGAGACCCAGGGAACCAAGGCACTCAGCCCGCCTGGGGCCAACAGGATTTCAGGGGCAGAGCTGGCTTCAACCCCAGGCGTCTTGTCCCTAGAGCCCACTCTCCTGACCACCTTTCAGGGGACCAGCCACCCTCACCCTTGCCCTGGCCCCATTGGTGAGAGCCAGCCTTGCCTCCAGAACCCAGGTGGACTCAGGCAGGGCCAGGCTGCCATTTCTCCGGTGTGTGACCCTGGGCAAGTGCCTGGACATCCAGGAGCCTCAGGAGGTGTGGGGAGGGGTAGTGGAGTCATAGAGTTTGAAATGAGGAAATGGAGCAACTGTTATTCCAGGGCAAGCATCCTATAAATCGCCCCTATTACTTTTCTTCTGCTGGAAGTTGAGATTGGGAAAGGGCAGGAATGGAGGGAAAGGCTTAAGAGCTGAGGCCGGCTCTGGGGGGGCCTTGGCAGGGTTGGTTCACTGCCTCCTCCGCCCCCTCCCCAACCTTTCCAAAAGGGATTGTCAGGACTTAGCAGGATCGCGCAAATAAAACAGCATACGCTGGGTGCCCTACGTGTGTTAATCCACTTTCTCTCGAAATTCTGTTCCTTGTGGGCCCCTAGAGCAGATGTATATTTGTTCCTACTCGGCATCCATTCCCCTCTTCCGATCCTTAGTTGTGCGCGTGGGGTTTGGAGGGGGTTAGGGTGGAGCATGTGACTCAGGACTGACCAATCAGAGCATTGCACTCTCTCAGCCTATCAGAGGCAGGCCTGGGATTTTTGCTGGACCAGGGAGAACTGAGGCACTTTGTTTTCGGGTTGCCGTTTGGGTGAGAGAAAACTTGGGGTGTAGGGTTCAGGTAGCCTTAACGAGCAGAGTGGGGTGGGGAGCTTGAAAGAAAGTGGAGCCAGCAAAAATAGAAAACGAAGTCATGATGATGAAATTTGAACACCGACGGTGTAGTCGTACCTGGTACCGTTATGGTTTCCACTTTTTGAGTGAGACCTGAGGCCCTGTCCACACAGCTAGGAAGGGGCAGAGTGGGGATTTGAACCCAGGGAGACTGGTGCCAGTGGCTCTGCCCTGAACCTCTAGACTCCACGGAGCCCTTTGGTGGAACTCCCTCCCCCCAGCCTGGAATCCTCTCCCCCAGCCTGGTTTTGGAACTCGGCTATTTCTGAGCATCCCGAGGGAGAGTGTCTCCTGCCTCTGGCAGAAAAATCAGGGGAGAAATGAGAGCCCTGTGGTTTGGCCCTGAACTCAGTTTGGGCAAGCTTGAGACAGATGAGATTCTTTCTTTTTTTTCTCTTCTTTTCTTTCCTTTTCTTTCTTTTTCCTTCCTTCCTTCCTTCCTCCCCCTCCCCTTCCTCCTGCATGACATGAAGCATCGCTTCCAGCTCACCCAGCACCTGGGGTGTGCTCTCCCTCCACCTGTACGACCTCCATCTCAGCCCTGCTCCAGGCCTAGGTGACTGCATTAGACCCAAGTGCAGCAGCCAGCAGGGACACTAATTAAAATGCAGACCCCAGCCCTGCATGGACTCAGGCATGCTTGCACACCTGGGGCAGGGTTGGGGGAGGTGAGTACCCAGTGGAGATTTGTATGCGGGTGGTCCATGGGACACTGCACGAAGGTGTCCTTGTAGGGCCTTGAAGACCAAGGTTAAAAGTTGTGCCTGGGAGGTAGGAGAGCACTGGGATCTGGACCCCTCTGAGCTGGAAGGGACTGAGCGTGGGGCCCTGGAGGAGGGTCCCTCTCAGTCCTTTGAATATTTACATTCAAGTTTCAACTCAACTAGCTTTTCACGCTGGACAGGTGCCATAACTCTGCTGAGACTCGGCTTACTCATTTGAGAAATGGAGATTTAAAAAAAACGACTCATTATGTATCGAGGTGTTAGTACACACCAGGCTCTGTGCTTGGCAGTGGACATGGAGAAATATGTTGAATCCTCACAATCCCATGAGGTAGATACTGTTATTAATTTTTCAGAAGATAAAGCTGAGGCTCAGAGTGGTCAAGTTACTTGCCCAAGGTGACACAGCTGGTGGGTGGCAGAGCTGGACTTGAACCCAGGCATCTGGCTCCAGACTCTGTGCTCTGACCAGTATAAAGGTTTAGCTTTCTTTCTCTTACTCATTGCTATGTCCCCAGTTCCTGGTCTATGGTTGGTCTCAATAAATGTCCGTTGAATGAATACATGGATTGATCGCCCAGTGAAGGGAGTTGACTCAGTAGGTGCTCTGTAATTGCTCATTCTCCCTAAGTGTGGGAGATGTTAAAGCAAGTGCTGGTCCTGTGGTAGAGAGAGAGAGTCGTGGTCCTCTCTCTCCACTCTGTGTAGCAGGAAAAGTAACAGTCCTACCAAGATAACATGGGTACAGCACCTAGGTCCACAGTACATGCCCCATGGGCATTAGCTGGTTCCATCAACTTCCTAGTCTCTTCCTCACTCTGGTTTCCTGGTGTGGTCTTGTCTCCCTGCCAGGCCAGACGGGGCTATGCCTGGTGCCAACTACCCAGTAGGTGCTCAGAGGGGTAGGATAGCTACATGAACGCTTGCTGCGTGTTGGGCTTTTTAAACACACATCATCTGATTCACTTTTCCTTACAGCCAACACTAAAGGGTTGGCCTGGTGACTGGCCCTGAACAGACACCCCATAGAAGTTTGTTGAATGACTGAAGGAAATGTACAGTTGGCTGTGTTGGTGGGGTGTGTCTGGCACAAGCCCCACCTGCCACCCACTGTCTGCCAGCTGGGAGCCAAGCCTGGGTTTCCGCATCTGCCGGCGCTGCCGGGAGGTGAGTGTGCCTGCAGGGAGACAGTTCCTAGACAAAGAGCTGGGGACTTGTGGGAAGGCTGCCAAGGGGAGGAGCTTCCTTCGTGAAGTTAAACCCAGGCTGAGTAGTTCCTCCTTGGGTCCTTGTCCAGCAGTGGCTGGGAGGGCAAGCGTCGGGCCAGGGGACTCATCAGTTATAGCTGAGCCTGGAGCTTTGCCGGCTGCAGTTCTTGGGCCCTAAGCTCTGCCCCAGAATGAAGGGCAGAGCCCAGGAGGTGCCACCATCAGCCTGCACGCTTCACATCGCCTCTCTGAGCCTCAGTTTCCTCACTGGCACCATGGGAGGGCAGCTGTCCCAGCCTGGTGGGGCTGTTCTGAGATTCAGAGGGGTCATACTTGCCAAGCTGGGGCAGGTTTTATTATCATCGTGTGGAGGACAGAGCTGCCCGGGGGTGCAGCTGACCGGTCTCAGAGGCAATGGGCCCAGAGGGCCTTGCGTGAGTCACTTCCTGCTGCAAGCCCCAGCTTTTCCCAATGGCTTGAGCCAGGAACAAGACTGCTCTTAGAGGCAGGAACATTTGAACCATAAGTGAGAAAACAATGCCAACCATCATCATCATAATAATAAATAATAATAATGATAATAACAACTTTACAAAGGGGCTTTCAATCACTCATTCATTTGTTCCTCCAGCTAATGTATTTTAGCCCCATTCATTTATTCAGCAAACTCTAATGAACACTTATTTCATACCAGGCAAAGATTGCCAGATTTAATAAAAATAAAAACAAGGTCAAAACAACAACATCCCAGGAGGCCCGCTTATATTGATTTTCAGGTAAACAACAAATCATTCCTCAGCGTAAGCGTGTCTTGGGTAATCTGTTAGTGCAAGTGTATCTCGGGCAGGTCTCCTGGGTCACACTTCCCCATTTCTCTCTCACCCAGCCCGTGAGGTGAGAGTGACCACCCACGTTTGCCCGGGAGGAAATGGAGACTCGGAGGAGGGTGTCCACCTGCCTAGGCCCCCAGTGCCAGGCAGGGCCAGTGATGCTAGCATGCTCTCACCCCTGCTCACTTCCTGGATGGCAATTTCATGAACGCAGCTGTCTAGGGCCACCCCCACCCCCAGCTTTCACCTGTTGGGGGAAGTCCGTTTGTGCCACCTGGGGCTGGAGGCTGGCACAGCCAGGACGTGAGCTAGGGAGCTGGGTGGTCAGAGGAGGCATCAAGTGAGAGGGAGACAGACAGGGCTGTGCTCACCAGAGCTCCCTTGGCCACGGGGCTTCCCACCTGTCCCACAGCCCCTTGTCAACAAGCCCCTCATCATCACGCTGGGTGAAGCCTGGGCTCAGAGGAACCTCCGAAGTCACCTGTCTCTCATCTGCGGCCCGTGGGGGATGAGTCTTGGCCCTTCTCTGGGCTGAGACCCCTCCTGTCTACGAAGAGACATTCATTCCTTTATTTGTGCTCTACTTCCAGAGATATTTCTTGAGCACTGACTGTGTGCTGGGCACTGTGTGAGGCATGAAACATAGGGGGACACACCAGAAAACAACACAGACAAAAAGTCCTGGAGTTGGTGGCCTAACAGGGGAGACAGATAACAGACACACAAAAAAGATCATTGCAAGTAGAAAAAGTACTAGGGATGGAAATAAAATAGGGTGATCGAGAGTGACTGTGGGGGCCCCTTGAGACAGAGCAGTCCAGGAGGGCCTCCCTGAGGAAGTGACATTTGAGAAGAGACCCAAATGGGGAGAAGCAGCTCATCTGGGACAGATAACAGAGAAAGTGTTCCTGGCAAAGTAAACAGCAAATGCAAAGGCCCTGGGGACAGAGCAAGCTGGGTGAGGGTGACAGAAGGTGTTGCTGGAACGCAGTGAAGGAGGGGGAGCTGGTGGGGCTGAGGTGGGTGAGGGTAGATTATGCAAGGTCGTGCAGATAACAGAGATCCTCTGGGCTCCTCCCTCCATTCAGTCAGACTGTTCTCTGACTCATCTCCTCTAAGTAGCCTTCCCTGATGACCCTGGTTCCACGGGCCTCTTTTATTCTTCATCGGAACACTCCTCCTTATGTGGCATCACGCTCCCCCTTTATTGGGTGCATGGGGATGTACTGTTTGCCTCTCCCCACCATTACGGTGCCAGCCAGGCAGGGTCACCCAAAGTTATCTACTGGCGGCTGTGTGGCCCAGAATATGGGGCCACAAGGACCCAAGCTCGGGTGCGTGGCCTAGATGGGTGCCCGGGAAATAGGTCCTGTGTCTTGTGGGTTGTAGTTTTGACTCCATTCAAGCCTGGCGAGCCAGCTCAGGATCCCGAGCCCTGAGTGCGGTGCATTGTCCCGAAACAGGGGATAATGATCATGGCTCGCTTACCCTGGACCCTTGCCATTCGTCCACCTGACATGGTGCCAGGCACTTCTTTTTATTGTGGCAAAATACACACGGAGTTTACCATTTTAACCATTTAAATTTTTTTAGCTCTCATTCAAAGAAGGGGGAGAGAGAGTGAAATGCTTATATGAGGGAGAAACATGGGTCAATTGCCTCCCGTACATGCCCCCACCGGGGATTGAACCCGCAACCTTTTGGTGTATCAGACGATGTGCCAGGCAACTGGAGCCACTCGGCCAGGGCTATTTTAACCATTTTAAAGTGTGCAGTTCAGTGGCATCTAGCATATTCACAGTGTTGTGTAATCATTACCACTATCTCGCTCCAGAACATTCCATCACTCCAGAAGGAAACTCTGTACTCATTAAACAGTCATCCCCCATCCCCCCTTCCCTCAAGCCTCTGGAAACCACTAACCTACTTCTGCGTCTGTGAATTTGCCGTCGCTGGGTATTTCGCATGAATGGAATCATGCACTACGTGGGCTTTTGTGTCTGGCTCCTTTCACATGTTCCTCCGTGGCGTAGCGTGTGTCAGGGCTTCGTTGCCTGTTACCGGCAAATAATAGTCCATTGTGTGGATGTATCACATTTTGTTCACTCATTCATCAGCTGATGGACATTTGTTTCCACGTTTTGTCTCATGAATAGTGCTACTATGAACATGTGTGTACTAGTTTTTGTTCGAACATCTGTTTTTAATTCTGGTGAATGTATACCTCGGCGTGGAGTTGCCGGGTCATATGGTAATTCTACATTGAATGTATTGAGGAACTGCCAGCTAAGCACTTTAAACCATGCATGATCTTGGGGAATTCACACAGCAAACGAAGGAGGGAGCCTCTGTGTTGCCCCCATTCTGCAGATGAGGAGACTGAGGCTCAGAAAGTGGCACTCATGAGCCCAGGGCACACAGTAAGTAGGGATGAAACTGGGTCTGTTGCATTCCAAACCGCCTTGAACCGGAGCTAGAACGGGAGAGGGGCAGAGCGAGAACCAGGCTGTCTGCAGGCTGTCCTTAGCCTCTCGAGTTGCCATCTGCAGAGGAAGCTGAAGAAAGAGGTAAAAGCCAGTGTTTCTCTGTTAGACTTACTTGGTTCTAATCTCTCACGCTCCTGCCTGGCTGTGTGACTTTGGGCAAGCCCGTTCACCTCTGAGCCTCGTTAAATGTTGCTAAGAGAATCCCGAGACCCCATGCTCTTAGTTTGGGTGGAGCTGGGGGCAGAAGTGAGCCAAGGACACCCGGAATCTCCTCTCCAGCAGGGCTTGTGGGGGCACTAGGGCCCAGAGCTGAAAGGGGTGGGCAGCCCATGGCCAGAAGGGGAGCCCACCTGGAAGTGCCATGTCCATGCTGGCCCTGAGGGACTCGGGTGGGAAAACCATGCAAGTTCTCCAGAAAAGCTCAGACACCACCTCATCTAAAGAGAAAGTAGTGTGAGCCCATTAATTTCCCAGAACCACACTGCGTTTTCAGCAGAAATAATAATAACTACGGCTTGTTAAGCGGGCTCTAGAGACCAAAAGCTAACCTGGACATGTAACTCTAACAGGAGAGATAGGCTGACCGGGGGTGTCACAGATGAGCTTTAGTGCCGGCCCGGAGCAGGGGTCCCCAAGCGTCCTTGCTGACCAGCACAGACTCGAGCTGGCCGAGCACTCATGGAAGGCACCGGCTCCTTCAACACGCAGAGCAACCCAGGAAGGCAGGGCAGATGGGGCTACGGAGACCCAGCGAGGCCAGGATGCTTGCCCAGGGCTGAGCAGCTAAGAAGTGGCTGAGCTGGGGTTTGAACCCACAAGGTCAGGATGTGAACAGAGCCCATGCCCTGCACCCCCAGGAGCCTTCCTCAGGGGAGGGTGGGGAAAATGTCCTTTCATGTTCTACAAAATGAAGTAAGTGACGGTGACCCGGCTGCTGGGCGGAACGTTGCTGATGAAGGAAACGGGGAGGGGGTCAGGCATCCCAGGAAGCACTCTGTGTCCCGTTTGCTGGACACATTCCTTCCTGGGGGGTGTGGAGATCCAAAGCCAGCTCAGCAGCCCGGGGGCCCTCCTACCTAGGAGGTGCCTGGGGAAGCATGTGGTCTGTCTACACTGGCGAAGGCTCGGCTCTTCCCGGCCCGCTGGCCTGGACTTGCCAGCTGAGCACCCGTACTGCCCGCACCGCCCCCAGTTCCGCTGTGGGACTTGGGCGAGGGTACTAGGCTCTCTGAACCTCAGTTCCTCCCCCAGACAGTGAGAATCACCACCACATGCGGCTGGAAAGATTACGCGGTTGGTGCTGCCGCACTTAGTACCGCTGCTGCCGCCAGCGGGACTCCATATGGCGCATCTGCCCTGCCGAGGGGAGGGACACCCTTAGCAAGGGACGTCGAGTGGGAGGGCCCTTGGTGTCGGCCAAGGCTGGCTCCTGCCTGGTCTCCCGGACGTAGGGGGAGGGAGGGAGGCCCCTAGCCAGCCAGACTCCTGAGTCAGAGTTTCCCGTCGCTGCCAGCACCAGGCGGGTCGGGGATGTGGGTGGAGGTGGGGGAGGGGAGGGATTCTGGGGGTGGGGAGGTGTGGGTGGAGAGCTGAGATCCCAGTTGTGGCTGCTGTTGGGTGGGACAGACAGAGAACCATTTGTCCCACAGACAGCAGGGGGTCGAGGGGTGGCAAGGAGCGTCAGAGTCAGATCCTTGTACCTCCTGGGTTACAGGCAGCAAAGTCAAGCCCCACATTTCGAAATCCGTCCCTCCCACCTCCAGCATTCACACGGGCTACACACGCAGCTTCCTGACCTTCTTTCTGAGTCTTGAGTTTGCAGATCAGGTTCCAGCCTCAGGGCCTTTGCACTTGCTATTTCTTCTGCCTCAGACATTTCAAGGGACTGGCTCTTTCTCAGCCTCAGGCTTCAGCTTAAATGTCACCTCCTCAGAAAGGCTCTCCCTGGCTCCCTGAGCTTCAAAGTGTGCTCTTCCTCCCCCCCCCCCCCCCTCCAGTTCCCCCAGCTCATCCATTCTTTCATTCATCCGCCCCAAATAGGGACAAAACCGTGAGCAGAGCACACGGCCTCGCTGCTCTCACAGAGCCGTCATTCTGCCACGGGAGACAGACCGCTCCAGTGAGCGTGCTGGCTGGGTCTGGAGGGAAGAACCAAGCTCAGCTGGGGGAGTCAGGATGCTGGAGGGAGCGGCCTCCATGTTGAGTGGGGGCTGAAGGAAGATGTCCCTCAGGAAGCAATGGCAGGCAAAGTATGGAAGAAAGTAAGGGAGGGGGCCATGTGAGTATCTGGGAAGAGTGGCAGGCAGAGGAAACAGCGAATGCAAAGGCCCCAAGGCAGGATTGCACCGGTCTAATCAAGGAGCTGCAAGAGGGCCAGTGTGGCTAGAAGAGAGTGTGTAAGATAGGACAAGTTAGGTGAGGGAGGGAGCGAGGTGGGCAGATCAAGTGGGCGGTGGAGAGGCTTCAGCTTTTGCTCTGAGTGAGGTGGGAGCTCCTGCAGAGTCCTGAGCAGAGGGGCAACCGAGAGCTGGGGAGTGGTCGCATTCCAGGTAGGCAGGGGGAGAGCTGGTCTGTCTCAGGGATGGATTGGGGTGAGGGCTGGGGAGAGGGAGGTGCCAGGATGATCAGATCGGAATCAGCACCTCCCAGTTCTCAAGGCAGACAGGCAGGGTCCCCCTTCCTGCCACTGCCTTGACATGGGGCCCAGCCTCCAGTCAAGACCCCGCCCTACAAATAAAGCGAGGCTTCCAAGGTCAGGTCCAAATCTGTGATGGGCAGGGGGCGACTTCTCACTGGTCAGCCCTCCCCCAGGGAGGGCTCTTTGGTGGAGGGTACCCTAAGTCTTCTCTCTTCCTTTATAATCAGCAGGCTAGCTAGGGCCTTGGTCAGGTCTGGAAGGCAGCTGGCAGAGAGGGGCTGGGCCCTTTTACAGCCATGCTGGGGGCTGGGTGGGGGTGAAGCGGAAACCACTAGAGAGGGGGAAAGCAGCCTGTGGCCAGCCCAGCACATCACCTCCCCATGTAGACTCAGTGTCTCATCCCTTTGGCCAAGGTTGACCCCCACCCCCATGATCAGCCCATGGGATTCTGTCCAGAGCCGTGGCCAGTGACTCAGCAGGAATCACCACAGACAGCAGCCAGTCCCCCAGTGCCCAGACCAGAAACCACGCCTGACCTGTCCGGCTGGACAGGAACTGGGACGAAGTGGGTGGAAAAGCCCTCAGACCAGGAGAGCTGGGCGTGGAGGTGGCATGGGAAGACCCCCAGTCCAAATACAGCTCTGGGTCACCTGCCCCCAGTGGCGCCTGCTGGGTTCTTGAGCAGAGTTTTAAGAGGGGGTTCTTGGCAATTCTGTCTAGTTCTGTTGAGGCCTCGAGGGTCAGTCTAGCTTTGCTGGGTTGTGTTGGTTGTCGTGGTGTATCGTGTCCTTTCCATTGCATTGTTTCTGCTCTGTGGTATGTTCTGGTCTGTTCTAGGGCCTTCCATTCCTTACTATTGTGTTTGTTTATGTATTTATTCATTCAATAGTTATTTACTAAGCACTTACTATGTGCCAAGCGGTGTTCTAGGTGCTGGAGTTAAAACTTTAAATAAAGCAAGATCCCTGCCCCAGGAGTGCAGCAGGAGACTAGCAACAAATGAACTCACCACATGAGGTAGCGGCGAGAGCTGCAAGAACAGCCTCAGCAAAAGGCAGGTCACATCAGAGACTAGAGCTGAATGAGGAGGGGTGGGCACTTCAGCAAGGGGGTGGACTGGGGGCAAGAATGGCCTCACTGGGAAGGTGACATTTGAGCTGAAACCTGAAGGAGGTGAGGGAGGGAGCCGCACAGCTGTTTGCAGTTCAGGAAGAGCATTCCAGGCAGAGGGAACGGCAAGTGCAAGGGCCCTGAGGCTGGAACGTACCTGGTGTTTCCAAGGAACAGCCCAGAGGCCGGTGTGACTGGTAGCAGGAGAGATGGGGTGGCAGACAAGTCCTCTGCATTTTGAGCACTTTAAGGATATTTTTCCTTAAAAAAATATTTTATTTATTTATTTTTAGAGACAGGGGAAGGGAGGGAGAAAGAGAGGGAGAGAAGTATCGATGTGAGAGAGAAACATTGATTGGTTGCCTCTACACCCCTAACCAGGGACCTGGCCCACAACTCAGGCATGTGCCCTGATTGGGAATCAAACTGGCGACCTTTTGGTTTGCAGGTCGACACTCAATCCACTGAGCCACACCAGCCAGGGTGGTGTTAAATTCCTTTAATCGATAAATCATTGCCCTAGGCCAAGTGCTTTACATCTCTGCCTCCATCTCCTCATCTCTGGGCAAGGACTGTAGATGTTAGCAGATACCGGGCACTTGGCTTTACATTAAAGAGTAAAAGTCATTCTTCTTCCTTTCTGGCGCCAGCCCTTTTTACCAACGAGAAAACTGGCCCAGCAAGGGCAAGGCCCGTGCCCAAGATCACACAGCCCGGAAATGACATACCCACCATTCGAGTCCACAAAAGTGCTCTGTGTCAGTGAACACAAACACGCATGTCTGCAAAATGTGTGTACCAGGCCCACAGACCCGCCCGGGAGAAGCACAGGGCTCTGCACGACTCCCATGCAGGGCTCTGTTTAGGTAACAGCCCTGGGGTCGGCCGAGCCTGGAAAGGTCAGTTGCCAGGCAGGGGTTGCAAATTCTAGCACCTCCAGAGGATGCTTTTGGGAGCCCAATTCTTCCTCCCCTCACTCCTGCCTAAAAAACCCCCATTTGTTCTTCTTTTCCTTGTTTTAAGCAAATGTCAGGCAACTCCAGTGCCTACAGAGGCTAGGTAGGTACTCAAATGAGCAAAGTGTGGGGCAATAAGGCTTAGCGGGGACTGTGGTGGGCAGGGTTCATTGTCCGGCAGGAGAGTGAGCCCATTGCCTTGAGAAAACCTGGAAGTCTGGATTTTGTTGGAAATCTGCGGGAAGTTGTTTCAGACGCTGAGGAGGCCAACACGACTACTCTGTCCCTCTGAGGGCCTCCAGTGTGGTCTCTGCCTGTCGGCTGGGCCCAGAGGTGGGGAGCTTGCTGTGTGCCCTAGAGAAGTCGCAGGCCTCTCTGGGCTCAGTGTCCCCGTGGCCAGGCCCGGCGGAGGACACACAGGGTGGAGAGCTGGGACCATCCTGGGCAGCGCCAGACCTGGACTTCAGGGGAGGCACTTTCCTGCCTGCAGAAGTCATTTCTCACTCCCACCTCCACCCCACCCGTCTCCTGGCGTCTGCCATGACCTTAATGGATAAAACATTCTGCCAGTGCCTCAGCCCTCGCCTCCATCCTGAGGTGGGAGCCAGCTCCAGAGGAGTGGCTCTGGGTACCTGTGGGTGGGGGGGCCCATAGAGCCCCAGAGTAAGACAGGTCTTAGCAGGCCAGGGTCATGAGGGAGTCTTCCTGGAGGAAGGGGTGGGGCTCAAAGCAGCTCAACGGTGGCTGGCCTGGGCATGAGGACATTTGGGCTGAAAATACACTCTCTCAAGGGCAGTGATTATTTCATCTTGGTTCCTCTGTGTCCCCAGCACCTGGATCAGACCCTGGCACACAGTTGGCACTCAGTAACTGTTTGTGAGAGGAGAGTGTCCACTGTGACTCACACACACCTGGAGCTCTTAGGCCTCGGGGCTTTGCTGTCCCGGGTCCAGCGCCCTCCAAGGCCCACTCTCCTCTGCGCATGCTAGCTCCTTCTCGTTCCTCAGGTCTCAGCTCACACGTCCCCGTCGAGGAGTGCCGGCAGCCTGACCTCACTCCCGAAAGTCCCTTCTGTCTCCTCATCCTTATCACAGCTGAGTAACCCTGCTGGTTTCTTCCTTTGCTTGTTTAGTCTCCGTCTCCCCACTGGAAGATAGGCCCTCCCAGGGCCAAGGGCCAGGGCGTCTACCTTGCTCTGTCCAGCACGGTGCGTGGTGAACCCCTATCTGCTGCCCGAATGTTTTAAATGGATTGGGACCCAGTTAAAGGCCCATCACAGAGTAGGTTTTCAACAGAGGTTATTGGGACACTATTGACCCAAGGAGGGAGGAAGAAAGTTAGAAGAATAGGAAAAACCTGCAAACCTGGGTTGTGACCTTGGGCAAGTGCCCTGCCCTTTCTGTCCCTGGGCCACCATTGCCTCAGTTGGAATAAGGGATGACCACAGACTGCCTCCAGGAAGACCAGCAAATTCTGTGAGAAGTGGGAACGAGCCCGCCCCTAGCAGGTGCCCACATGCCCCCTGCCCCTAGGCCCTGAGGCTCCTCAGCAGCTGGTGGGGATGCACAGGGAGGCTGGCGCCAACCGTCTCTGCGGAGAGGGCTGGAAAACTCGCGCCTGCTGCTCCTTCCCCCGGCTGGAGCTGGGTGCACCTGCCCCAGGTCACAGAGCACAGGCGGGGCCGAGGGAGCGGGCAGCAGGCGTCTGGGGGTCTCTGAGAACAAACTGCCCTTTGTGGCCTTGTGGGTGTCAGGGGACTCACAGGGCCTGAATGAGGGAGAGGAGGCAGGGGCAGGTGTGGGAGCAGGTGTCCACGGTCTTCCCTCGGCATTGCCCCAGGGTAGGGGAGTGCCCCCCGTACATGCTCCAGAACTGGCCCGGCTGGTCCGACACCTGTCCCCGCTGTTTCTTGTCAGGAGCCATCACAGGCATGAGCCAGGCCTGGGGAGAGGGGGCAGAGGGCTGGAAGGGTGGGGAGGTGGAAGGTGGGAGGGGGTGGGAGGGGTATGAGCAGAGGCGAGAAGCGGGGGGCAGAGACCATGAGGCCTGGTGCAGTGGGACCTGGAATTGAATCCCAACTCTACTCCTTTAAGCTGGGGATGCTGAGCAGGTCAGGTCACATTGCTTTTCTGAGCCTCAGTTTCCTCATTCATAAAATGGGGCTGAAACCCCCCTCTGCGCGCAGTGTCTGTGCCTGTTTCCGGGCACATTTGAGGGTAGGAGTGGGGGGCTCGGAGAAGAGCTTTGGGGCCTCAGGCTGCTCACTGGTCATCACCCCCCACCCCCGAAAGATTTGATTACTCTTTCACTCAGGAAACATTGATTGGGCGCCTATGGTGTGCTAAAACCATGCTAGGCACCGGGGGTGCAGGAAATGAGTGGGACAGATGAGGCCCCTGTCCTGGGAAGAAGTCAGAAAATTCACAGTAGAAAGAATGAGCGAGAATATTCCCATGATCTGGGCAATGGAGGACTCAATGAAAGCTGTGCTAGAGGGTGACAGAGAGGTCAGGGGGCATCTCTGAAGAGGTGACATGGTGGGGGTAGCATGGCGGGAGCTGGGGGACTGGGCTCCAGGCAGCCAGCACAACCAGGGCAAGGGGCCTGAGGTGGGACCAGCCTGCTCTGCATTTGCAGACAACGGCAAGGAGGCCCCTCCAAGAGGGGATCTGGCCCCAGGGGACCCTCTCACCTTGTTCCCAGGGGTGGAGGCCAAGGGGCAGGGCATGGGCCAGGCTGGAGGAAATGGGGCCAAGACCCTGGCGGGCAGACTCCCCTGGGACTGCTAATATCCCGAGTGCTGGTGACGAGACACAGTCCCAGTAGCAGGGGGTGGGGGCCGGGCCTCCATAAACAGCAGGGCTCGTAAAGCTGATCAAAGCAGCAGGCCTGTCCGAGCGCCGGCCACTTCCTGCAGGGCCCAGAGCCCCGCTCTGGGGTCTGTCTGTGGCCAGGGGCAGGTACGCCCCTGAACCTGTTTGGGCCTGCTTCCCCATTTGTCTCGCAGGGGGAGGCTGACTGGACCCTCTGGACGGTCTGTCTGGTTCTGTGTCACTGACCCAGGCTCAGCCTCTGGAACTGCTGCTCGAGGTGGGGCTGGCACCCAGCGCTGCTGCCGCGTGGCCCCAGGCAGCGACCCGCCCCCTTCACTCTGTCCTTGGCTCCCAAGTGGAGCTAGTGGTAGTGTCTCCTTCAGCATCCTCGGGCCACGGGTTTTTGTTTCTATGCCTTATCATTGTAGCTTGTTACTAATGGATGGGATAATCACGGAAACGATCCTCAGGTGTCCTGGCGAGAAGCTGTGTCCCTGGCAGGATCACCGGCAGCAGTTTGTGGGGCTGGAGGTGAGGGCTGTGTGCAGGGTCTGGGCCCCTCACCTGCTCCTTCTGGGCAGGTCTGGTGAGGATGCCCAGGCTGAGCGGAGGCTTGACGGGGCCACAGCCAAGGGCCTGGTGAGGTAGCGTTTTCTAGGCATTGGGGCCTCTTGGGGGTCCCACCAGCCCTCTCTGAGGCTCCATTCCCTCAGCCGCCACACGGGGATAAAAATCTACCTGAGGGAGATTGGGGGACGAAAACAGACCCAGGATCCTACAGGGTCTCCCCACCACCTGAGTCCTGGTCCAGCCCTGTCCTCTCCCACTTCCCGGACTGCCCTGCCTTCCCCCTTGTCCCCCTACGGTCCACACGGGGCCAGAGAACTTGAGTCAAACCAAGTCTCTCTTGCTCAGAACCCTCCAGGGCTCCTGCCTCACACAGAAAGCACCCCCCCCCGCCCCCGCCCGAACCCCACCCCTGCCCACAGGCCCAGCACGCCCTCGCCCCACTCCACCCCGCTCTCAGATCCAGCCTCACCCCACGAAACTACCGCTGCCTGACGCCCTGTACGAGGCACCCGTTCACCCTGTCGCCCCCGACAGGGTCACCTCCACAAGGGCAGGGGTGTTGGTGTTTCCCTGTTGGGCTCCCAGCTGGGCCCCCAGCTCCTAAAACTAGGCACTTCTTGAGTGTTTGTGAAGTGCATGAATGGCTCTCCTCACCCAGCTCTGGAGGCAGGCACCTTTGTTATTTCGATTTTATGAAGGAAGAAAGCGAGGCTGAGCAAGGTGGGGTGTTGGTGAGTTGCCCAAGACCTCAGACAGCTGGGGAGTGGGAGAGTCGCTCAGGATAAGAGCAGCACGAGTAATGGCGATAATACAATGGCTCAGCCATCCTGAGCTCCTGCTATGGGCCAGGCCCGTGTGGGCATCCGAGTGGAAGGGGAAGAAACAGCCAGGCACATTGTACATGCTTCATGTGGGTAACTTAGACTCCTCAGTGGGACTCCCTGTAGAGGGGTCTGTCACCCCTGTTGTACAGAGGCTCAGAGGGAGTAAGGGACAGATCTCTAAGAACAACAGCGACAGCAACAGCCCTGGTTGGCTGAGCTGTGCCTTGGGTACCAGCTTACAACGGCATCTCCCTCCCTCAACACATGTTGTATTACACTTTATGGCAGAGCCCCACCTTCTAAGAAGTGCGGTAACTTTGTGCCTGTCATGAGGTGGAATGAGGGGGCTTGAGCCTATTTCTTAGGTTCTTCTGCCCCAGGACAGGCCTGGCACCAGGGGCTGGGCAGGCCAATTACACCTCTGGTGCTTCAAAGCCAGGGTACCCTCTCTGGTGCTTAGTTTCCCCAAGTCCCTTTAGGGTCTGGGGCACATGTTACCCCCCCAGCAGGGAACTGGTGGGTGGCTTCCTTCCCGTTGACACTTGGGGTTTCACTGTCTCCAGGGAGGGCCTGAAGAAGTTGTGGCAACTCTGCTGTGTGGCCGAGGGCAAGTTGCTGTGCCTCTCTGAGCTGCCGGGCACAAACACCTTCATGGAGTCAACGCCGGCTAAGAGGCTTCTAGGATCTGGAGCCCGAGTCTTTGGAGGGGTGAGGACTATGCACCGAGGGCCCGGTGCCTGGGGGTACCTGCTTCCTGCCTGGAAGGAACAGGAGGAGGGAACAGAGCCACCTTCCCACGCTGCCCCCCATTAGAACTCTGCAAACACCCTGTCCGGTTGGATGTCATCCTGCAAAGGGAAGGGTCGCCGGTTTGATTCCCAGGCAGGGCACATGCCTGGGTTGCGGATGCAGTCCCCACTCAGGGTGCATACCAGAGGCAACCGACTGATGTTTCCTTCCCTTCTCCCCTCACTAAAATCAAATAAATAAAATCTTAAAAACAAGCTCCCAAGCGACGCGACCCAGTCCTGCCTACCTGTCCCGCCCAGCCCTCCTCTGGCCGGCATTTCTCACTGGGAACCTGGAGGCCACACTCTCTGCTTTATTCACCAAACCCACTTCATTTCACCTCTTCCCGCTGCCACCTGCCCATGGCTCTCCTCCTGCCTCTCAGCGCCGGCAGCTCAGCCTGTGCCACGGCTCTGCCCCTTTTACAGACGGGGAAACTGAGGTGCCCAGAGTGGTCCTGAGTCCAAGGCAGCCAGGATGTCTTCCCAAAGGCCAGCCTTCCCCATCACACCCTTGCTTGGGCTAACTGAGAACGGTTCAGCGGCTGGAGCATGTGCCCTGTGTACTGCCCCCCGTTTTACAGAAGGGGCTTCAGAGAGGAACAGACACCTGCCGAAAGTCACACAGCCAGGAGGTCACAGAGCTCTGTCTGACCCAGAGCCTATGACTACAGAGGGGGAGTCTGAGGTCCCAAGAAGGGAAGGGCCTTGCCCAAGGTCACGTAGGCCTGCGAGGACCCAGATCCCCATGGAGGCTGGGCTTGTGCTGGAATCATTGGAATCCAGGGGGAGCCTTCCCACGCCCTAGGGTGGGGGGTGAGGGGACCGCCTGGCATTTCCTGTTTGTTCGGGGAGGACCCAGGACATGACCTGAGCAGGGAGATACGGGGACACTTCTCATGGGCCCTTCCTGTACCCAGGGCCCAGGCCTCCACCTTTCCCCAGGATGCAGTAAAGGGCAGAAGCCTGGGAGGAGGCCGTGTCCTGGATTCCAGGCCTGCCGCCCCTTGTTGTCCGTGTGTCCTTGCCCCTGTCCCCCCATCCCACTCTCAAGTCTCCATTCTTACCATCCAATGAGCAGACTCAACCAAAGTCCCAGGTCCTCAGGAGAGCCCAAGGCCCTGACGTTGCACAATCACTTCCCCTCAGTGTCCTCCTCTGAGCTGTGACATGAGAAATGCCAGCTCCGCACTTCGGGAACCTCACCGCCTGGAGGGAGGGCCCGAGTCCTCAAGGCTCTGCCACTGACCGGCCTTGCACTGTCTCAGATGTAGGCAGAACTGAGGCCTGGAGGTCAGAACGAGGCCAGCTGAGGTCTCTCCACTGTCACTTCCTAGGAGACAGTTATGCAGCGCCAAGAAGGCCCATTACAGTGCTGGGGACCCTGAGTTCAAACCCCAGCTGTGCCACCCCCCACCTGCTGTTGGCCCCGGGGCAGGCCATCTACCCCCCTGAGGCTCAGCTTTCTCTTCTGCAAAATGAGGAGAAAACTAAACCAATGTCAGGACTTCATGAGCCAATCAAACACGTAAACCACTGCTGGTGGGGCCTGGCGCCCAGCTGGCATTCAATTCCTGGCAGGCCTGCTTCCCAGAGTTGGGGGAAGGCGGTGCTCCCCATCTTCGCTTCATGGGGAGCAGGGGCTGGGTTTGCTGGGAGAGTGAGGAGCAGTCACTGTCCCACAGGCCCCAGATCTCCTGCATCTTGACCTTCCTTGGGGCTGGCATCCTGGCCTCAGCCTGTGTCCCGTGTATACCCTTGGGTACCTGGTATTTCCCACGTCACCCCCACCACGCTCGCACGCCCATCCCCCTCCAGCCGGGCCAGCCCCCTCTCCGTTCCTCCGTTCTCCCAGCTCACACCAGCCTCACAGCGCCTGCACCTGCGAGTCTCTCTGCCCGCATCATCTTCTCCCCTTATTTTCCCTTCTTTAACAGAAATTTGTATTTTTAGGTTCTATCATTAGAATCTGAGACAGGACTTAGAATATTTTAGGCAGTTAAGTAAATATTTGTCCCATGAATAAATGAATGAAGTTTGATCTAATAGGGTATCTTTGTTTTTTAATAGATGCAGTTAACCCATTCACATTTTTACAGGGATATGTCTAATTATCTGTCATCCAGTGTTCTGTTTCCTGCTGGCTGACTGATTGATGGATCGATTGGGTGAATGAATGAATGAGTGAAGCAGAGATAATTCCAGGTTGCTAGGATGGGGCTTCCCCGAGCTGTCCGGAGCCTTTCAAGGTAGAAAGAACATGAGACTGGCCCCTGACCCCTCACTCCAGCAATGATTTATTCCACAGAACTTGGCCCCCAGATGAGGACTTATCGCCAGTCTCTCCCAGGTGTCCTGCATCATCCCCACCCCACCCCCCCGCCCCCTGGAGTGTCAGATTTCAGGTTCTGGTTCTGGAGCCAGACCTGAGTTCCCACTCCAGCTCCCCCATTAGCTGCTGCTGTGGCCTTGACTTACCTCCCTGAGTCTTCACTTCCTGGCTGATAAAATGGGGGTCTGAGCATTGAACTCCCCACAGTGATGACTGTTTGAAAGGGTTATATGAATTGCCTTGGGTTAGAGGGCTTAGTGCGGCGCCTGGCCTAGAGTGGGTGCTCGGTAAGCATTTGATTTTTATTACTATCGTTGCCGTACCTCAGTTTCCTTCCATTGTCAGTGAGGCTGCTTGTCATTTCCTTGTAGGCACCTCAGGATCCCGCCTCAAAGTCTGGGGCTGGAGAACCGCTTGGTCCACCCTCTCATCTCCTCCTGCCCAGCCCCCCGGGAGGGTCATTTTTGAGGACTCAGGAGTCCAGAGAGGCCTGAGCCACTACCAGGAGGTGGGGAGAGGAGACAGCATGAAAGTGTAAGGAGCGTTTCATTCCTTTTTCGTGGCCACACCCGTGTTCTCTCCATCACACAGATGAAGAAACTGAGGCACGCTGGCTCATGTCATCCCTGGGCACCTGCTGTGCGCGGGCTGTGCTGGGCCCTCTCCTGAGGGGCAAAGTCACCTGCAGGATTTAAACTGAGGGCCCTGCTCAGCCCCCAAAAGGCTCCCAGAGAACCTTCCAGCATCCCTGCCTGGCTGGGGCACAGCTTCCTTTGCACAAAGGAGAAACTGAGGCCAGAGATGGGGCATCCCATGCGGAGCCTGTAGCTTCCTAGGGATGTGGTCACCTTCCTGCCTTTGCACTGGCTGGTGCCCCTGCCCGGAATATTCTCCCCCGGCCACTTGGGTCCAGTGCAGTGTTCCGGGCACTGCACGGGCGTCACTTCCTCAAGGATGCTTCCGGGCTGGAGGGCGAGGTCAGGCCCTGACACTCCTGCTCAGTGACTGACGGTTTCCTCTTTCCTAATGTGCCTTCTCACTCACATTGCTCTGCAAGCTTCCCGGGGAGGCGCAGGTTTGTCGCCTTACCCGGCACATAGGAAATGCCCAGGCAGTGTGTGAAGGAGCCTCCGCAGGGTCACCTCCTGGGGGAGGCTCCCCCACCTCCCCGGGGGTCAGCCTCCACTGCAGGTGCCCACGCCCGGAATGGCTCTCCCGGCCCTTTCTGCTGCAGCATCTCTGCACTTCGTTGGTGAGATGACCACGTTGTTGACCTGCGTCCTCTCTGAATGTCAGGACAGCCATCCTGGTGCATTCGCCATTGTGTCTCTGTCGCCCAGGACAGTGGCTGGCACATAGTAGGTGCTTGATAACTATCTCTGCAAAAAAGGAAGGAAAGAAGAAAGGGATGGAGGGGTTGCAATTCATGTATCCAGTTTTTCATTTGTTCATTTGGCAAATACTCATTGAGTGCCAACCCTCTGCTAGTTCTGGGGAAGAGAGAGGTAATGAACTCAGGAAACGTATAGCTGGAGGGGTGGGAGAGGGCATCTGGGCACCTCAGCTGGGCCGCCGGAGGAGGGGTCAGCCAGCAGAGGCAGGGGCAGGCCCCAGGCTTTCCCCTCCCCAAGCCCAGCTGGCAGATGCAGGTGCTGTCGCAACTGCGGGAAGCCAGATTGCCAAACTCCGCCACAGCTACGTCACTGAGAATCAGGAGGGCCGGGAGACCGAGGGGGGCGGCTGGAGGGCCCCCACGTCAGACAGAGCTGGGTCAAAGGCTTGTCCCGGGTCGACGGTTAGTCACCCCACGTAATGTGCTTCCATGGCTTATGTGCTGGGATGAATTATTTTTGACTTGTAAGAAGAGTTGAGAAACGGTGCCTGAGAGTCCGTCCAGGTTCCCACCGTCAGCGAGAAACACAACGTGGCAGGCGTCCCCGCGCCTACCCTGCCCTCCCTCCAGAAGTGACTTCATGCTGTGTGATCTCATGACACTTTCCTGGGTCTACCGCTGCGTGTGCCTGGGCAAGTCACTTACCCTCTTGGGCTTCGGTTTCCTCATCTGTAAGATGGAGATAATAAAAGCCCCCCGCCCCAGAGGACTGGTGGGAATTAAATGTGCTCATTTGTGTAAAGTGCTTAGATGAGGGCTGGGTGCATAGCGAGCTCGTTATTGCCACTGAACACCCGGAACAGGGCGCGGGCAGACGTCACTTGTGGCAAGAACACACCCTTCTGAACAAGCTGTCGTGGTGGGGTCAGGCTTCGCAGCAGCGACTAGCTGGGAGCGCGGTGTCACTGAGGTGCTGAGGCACTAATTCTGGGTCCTTCCATTCCACTTCCTGTTGGGTTAGCTGCCCACATCAGCTCTGAAGAACCAGAGTCCAGCCCGGCTTCTTCTCTGCTGTCACCCCGGCTCCCAACCCGGGTGTGGAGACTCCTGGGATGGGCGTGTGGGGTAAAGGCAGGGGGCTCCTACTTCTCATCTGTATCATGGGCCTCACAGTCCCCAGGAACGAGAAAGGCCTGCTCCACACTAGGAGCTTTAGAAACTCGTCTTTGTTTCCCCCTCTCTCAACTGTACCCTCTTCTTCCCCCTCCCTCACCTCCGCTGGCCTCAGCACGACAGATCTGGGCTCCCCACTGACTCTCACTCATTCGTTCACATATTCATACATTCATTCCTGCATGCGTGCATTGAAGGGAGTTTCTTGAGCACCTACTGTGCTCCAGACTCTGCTCTATGCTCTAGGAATCCCAAAATGAATAAACCAGGCAAAAATCTCTATCTCCCTGGAGCCAACCTACTATCAGGGGAAACAGACATCTGACAAGAGTGTGACCGGAGCTAAGACTCAACGGGGCCTGGGCGGGGGGACCAGGGAAGCACCTGCCTAACCCAGCCGGGGGCTTTGGGGAGGGCTGTGAGCTCCGTAGGGAAGGAAGAGCAAGGGAAGTTAGACAGATGAAGGCTGGGGAGGAGGCTTCAGATGGAGGGACTGGTCTGTGCAAAGGCCTGGGGCTGAGGCAGGCATGGCAATTTGGGGACCAGCCTATGGCTTGGCGTGGCTGGAGGGGGTGGGTAGGACCTGGTCCTGAGGGAGAGGATGGGGCAAAGCTGGGAGAGGCCTGCCTGGATTTAGATTTTACAAGGTTTGCTCTGGCTGCAATGTGGAGCCCAAACTGAAAGGGTGGGCCTGGAGGTGGGGAGACCTGAGGGGAGACTGGAATCCTGTCCACCCAGCGCAGGAGACCAGCAGGCAGGCTGAGTTCAGACCAGGAAACTCAGATGGGCCCGCTGGGCCTGGGTTTCCCAGGAAACAGGCCCAGGATGTGGCTGCCGAGGAGTTTCCTCCCTCCTCCCAGGGGATGGGATCAGGCTTCAGCAGCACCTCTGCCACAAAGGACAGTTAGACAGTAGCCTTGGGCCCTCTGACGGCTTGTCCTGTGACTGGCCAGGCCCTCCTGGAATGGACACGCCCTTCCCCCAAGGCCATGTGGCGTGAGTCCCGCCAGGGTGTTCACCACACAGTTGGCGCCAACACAAGATGGAAACAGCCCATGGTGCATCTCTGAGGGCTCGTCAAATCCACCGGGATCCACCCAGACAGCAGAACATTCTGGAACATTCTGGGAGAGGCAGGAGGTGCAGAGATTCAGAGCACAGACTTGGGATCCCGACAGCCTAGGCCTGAATCCTGGCCCTGCCAGTCACTGCTGTGTGGCACTGGGCAGGTGCCTTGCCACTCCATGCCTCGGTTTCCCCATCAATAAAATGGGGATGATGAGAATCATAGAATCCTCTGATGGGATCATGTCACCCCATGATTAATAAATTAATCCATGTTAAGCATTGGGAACTGTGCCCAGCACATAGTAAGACCTAGGGAGACCTTTCCTTCTCGTTAACATCATGATTATGAGTGGTAGTAGTGGTAGAAATGCGGATTCACCCAAGGGACAAGAAAGGAAGGGGCAGGACCGAATGTGAAGTGGCCGCCACCTGTGGAGAACGGCAAGAACAACTAGGTGCTGTTGTGTAGGTACTCACACCGTCTGGGAGATCCAAGACGCTGGTTCTCCTCTGTGGGGGGAGTGGGGAGGTGGGGAGAGGGGGAGGGACACCGACTTTTCGCTCCGTGCCCTTTACACCTTTGCTGTCTGACTTTCGTCTTGGGGGCGCGTTTCCCTGATGCACTTGTATGTATATTCAAAACCAAAGCCTCCAGAAAGCCATTCTGCAAGCAGTTTCCTTCGGAAAGGCCCCAGATCTCCGCCCCACCGCCCCCGCATCCTGGCCTGTGTGTGGCCCAGTCTCGCCGCTGCTGGTTGCAGAGCTCCAGTTTAGGTCTTGGAGCAGGTCCGAGCTGGAGTGCCCTGCAAGAAAGGGGGCTCCTTGGAGACCCCCAGAGCGGCCTTGGCTCCGGGTGGCGGGGGGGCTGGGGGGGTCGCCGGGGGGGATGGTGTGGGGGCTGGGGGGGATCCCGACTAACTGATGAGAACTCCAAATGCTCCCCAGGCTGGGCCGCTAATCGCTTCCAGATTGGCCGGGTCAGGGCCAGGGCCGCTGCCGCCTGGCTCCATAAACAGCCCGTCGCTCCAGATGGCGGCCGGCTCCAGCCTGTCGAGCAGGTTCACGGGGGACTGGAGGGGGGGGTGGCAGCAGGTGGAGGACCCCCATCCTGCCTCACTGGGGCAGGGAGGCCCCTGCTGCTGCTCTTCCACACTGCCCTGAGTTAGGGACACTGAACCAGAAGGGGTTGTAGAGGTTGAACCCATTGCTCAGAGGAGAGAAACTGAGGCTGAGAAGGGGCAAGGGATGGTTCAATGTTCATGACAGAGACGTGAGAAGTGGGCTCCTGAGGGTTGACACTGGGCTTGCTTCGTCTCTGTGAGTCCAGCACACAGCGAAGACCCCCGGAAGGGAGGGAGGCAGGTATGATTGCCTCCTGGGTTCACATTCTGCCTCTGGCTTTTACTCCCTGAGGGAATAAATGATTTTCATTCCTTGGGCCTCAGTTTCTTCATCTGTGAAATGGGAATGGCTGAGTGCAGGCCTTGTCAGCCTCCTGGAAGAATCGGCAATGCGACTCACGTGAACTGCTCAGCCGGCAGGCTGCCTGCGCTGCAGGGGTTCAGTTCTCCCTCTTCCTGCTACTTCCCCCAGTTAGAGCACCATGGCCTCCTCCAGGAAGCCACCCTGACTTCCACTCAGACCTCGCCCTTTGTGCCAGGCACTGTGCCCTTCCCGTGGCCTCTCTTACAGAGTCCCTCCAACACTGGTGGTGTGACTGGTCCCCAAGCTATTGCCCTTCCTGCAGATGAGGAAATGGAGGGTCAGGCGGCACCTGTGCCGTTGTTCCCACCCCCCTGCCCCTGCAAATGAGGAAACAGGGGTCAGGGAAGCAGCAGGACGCCTGGAAAAAGCCGAGCTGGTTGGGTACTCATGGTCACATAGCACCTGGTCTGAAGACAGGAGACCTGCCTGCGTCTCTGGCCCCACCTACCAACCTGAGAGCCACATGGTGTCACAGGACATGAGGACCCAGGTTTGCTACACTCAGTCTGGTCCTGGTCATGATTCCCAGGAAAAGGGGTATAGAATCCTGGTTGGACCCCCTGCTTCCACCCAGGCCAGCCCTGGATGTCCTTGGGTGGCTGGGCAGTCACCTCGTTCCAGGGGAGCAGGCTGCAGGACAAGGTGGGGGCTGGGCTGTCTGCTCTCAGGGATTCCCCTGCTGGTCATGTCTTTCCACCCAGCTAAGCGAGGACGCAGATCCTCAGTGGCTGAGCCCTGATTTTCACCATTTTAACCCCCTTGATCTGCACAGGACACCTTCAGGGCCACTTGGTGAATGAGTGACTGAGCAGCCATAACATAGAGAACTTGGGGGCCAGGAACTCTTCTGAATAATGAACTTATGGTAACTTTCTTAACATTTACTTAACCTGCTGGGGGAGGGGCTGTTATTATCCCCACTTGATAGCTGAGGAAACTGAGGCTCAGAGAGGTTGAGTGCCTTGCTCAAGGCCACACAGCTGGAACTGGAATTTGAACCCAGGCCTTCTACTCCAGACCACACTCTCTTAACCACCTGTACCCACTCCCAGGGCAGCAGTGAGCCTGAAATGAGTTCAGCACCTGGCACACAGTAGGCGCTTTCCCACAGCCCCCTCCACAAAGCCTGGATTCAGATTTAGGCCCAGCCTTGAGGTCAGCATCCGTTCTGCCCTGTGCCAGGAGGAATGTTCATGGTGGCCTCGGCTGGGGTCCTAGAAGAAAGGCAGCCTTGTGGGCGAAAGGTGAGCCGCTGGGTGGGCGCAGGCGTGTTTACCCAGGGCCGGGCGTGTGGCTCGGGGTGGCGCCGCTGTCAGCCGCGACGGCTGCCCCGGGCCTGTGCTGGCCTCCAGATGTGAGCTGGCTCCAGCCGGCCGGGCCCCCCCACCCTGTGCACAGAGGGGCTTTATCAAAAGCGGCTGTGAGGAGGCCCGGGAGGCCGCCTGGCTCCAGCTTGCTGGCTCCAGGCCCCGGGCTTGCAGAAGCCAGTGAGCTGCACTCGGGCCTTTGTGCCCAGGTTCTTCGTCTGCTCCCCAGGCCATCTTCTCTCCTTCCCTCAGGTCCTCTGGGCATCCAGGCAAGGGGAGCAGCCCCCTTCCCCAGGAAGCCGAGGCTCCAGGAGCAATCTGGAGGGGTGACCATGCAAGAAAACGAATTTTTAATTTGCTTTTGACATCCCCGAGGAGGAAAGGTAATCCACACAGGAAAAAAAAGTGCAAAACTCAATAAAATTCCAGGGATGCTACGTGAGTAGCCAAAGTGAGAACATTCACGGGAAGGGTACATTGCAGATTCCGAATGGCAGGGAGGAAAGTTAACTAGGAGGGCTCCCAGGGGCTCTGTTCTGCCCGAAATATTTTCTTTCTCGAGTGGTGCGGTGGTGATGTGATTCTTTGTTGGTCCCTGTGAAGAATGTCTTCTGAAACTTTCTAGGGACTGTCTGAGAAGCCACAAATAAACCCACCTATTTTCTTTCCTCTTTTGGTTTTGCTTTACAGATTGCATCAACATGTGACCTGTTCAGTACCTGGCTGCTGTCAGTGCGGCCTCTTTTTTTATGGCTGCGTAGTGTTCCACGGCGTGAAGCTGCCACGCTGCCTTCTCCAGGCTCGCTTTGGTGGACGTTTACGTTTCTGCCCAGGTTCACTTCCACGGACTACGATGAGATGAAAGCCCCTTGTACGTGTCTTTGGGGACTCAGGCAAGTATTTGCCAGATGATCAGCTCTTAGAAGCAGAACCACAGGGTGGACATGTTTACTCTTCTGAGACCTGTTGCTGACTCACTCTCTCTGAGGTTGGTGTCCTTGTATTGTCCCACCCCCGCTGCAGCCAAGCGTAAGGAAACTGAGGCACAGGGGTGGTCAGCTGTTCTTACAGGTGAGCGGGAGCAGCTTCAAACGATTTCTGCCTGATTGCAAAAGAGACACTTGTTCACAAACTTTAGATAATACAGAAATGGCAGATTTAGAGAGTGAAGCCTCCTTGCTCCCCTCCGCCAGCCTCTCTGGCAGGACCATCACAGCCCCCTCCTCACTGGTCACCCTGCTCTCAGGCTTCTCCCTGACAGTTTCTCCTTACTGGCTCAAAGGGCGATGTCGCTCCCCCCGCACCCAAGGGGGACATGTGGCCATGTCTGGGGGCATTTTAGTTTGTTGCAACGGGCGGAAGGGTGTGCTACTGGCATCTGGCAGGCAGAGGCCAGGGGTGCTGCTAAGTATCTTCCAGCCCCCAGGACAGAGAAGGGTCCGACTCCTCTGTCAGGGCTGTGGCTGAGAGACTTACTTTCGACCCAAGTCACGTCACAGATGTCCTGTGCTCAGACCTTCCACGGCTCCCACACCATCCAGAGAACAGTCAGAGTCCTTCCATGACCACAAGGCCCCAAGGTGGTGCTCACGACCTCCCCTCCCCCACTGCCCCACTCAGCTCCAGCCACATCAGTGCCTCCTCTGCTTTTCCCAAACTCTTTTTCCCAGACATCCAACACTCCCTCCCTCCCCTCCTGACCCTGTCAAGTGTCACCTCCCCCGGGGAGGCCTCCCTGACCTCCCTGTTTAATACCAGCCACTCACTGAGCACTTCTGCCTCCTTTGTCCCTGGCACTTGAGCAAGATGTCTTAAGCTCCTTGACAGAGGGACAGGGCTGGTCTCATTCACTGCTGGGCAGGTTACACAGCCTCCAGCACACAACAGGTACTCAATGAATGCTAATAGACTAACTAGTGGACCCCTCACCTTTGCCCCAAGATCCTGGTGTCTAGGCCACAGTGGGGACAGAAGACCCAGTGGCCATCTCACCAGCCTCCTGCACCCACCTCACCCTGGTCCCACCCTGGTGGCACAAGGGCTTCCCTCCCCCGAGACAGTGGCAAAGACGGAGGGCTGCCACAGGCAACTCCCCAACCACTGCCAGCATTTATGGAGCACTGACTGTTTGCCCCACCCAGGACTGGGAGGCGTAGAGACTGTACTTTAGTGAATTCCTGGGGGACCGGGATAGTGACTTAATCATGTCCCTGTCACAGGGCCTTTCAATGGCCACCATGTGCTCCAACATTTATGGGGCGCCGACTGTGTACCAGTGACTCTGCTGAGTGCATCTATATGCCAAGAGAGAGAGTTTCCAGACAGGGGACTTAGGGAGAGGAAAAAGTCAGTGCGCTTTTCTATCGATGCTTTTAATTAAAACATTTCTTTCTACAGAAAGCTTTCTTTGTGTAAATAAATAGACACGAAGAATCCTCAAGTAAGGAAAACCAGCCCTACCACCTGCTGATGCTGGGAGGATACTCAGGGGACCTGGGGACCCAGAGGGGGCTCCTTTATACTTGGGGGAGGCTTCCAGGAGGAGGTGAATTCTGAGCTGAGGCCCCAGAACTCATGGGTCAGGGCTAAGGGTGGGGAGGAGAGCCCTGGGTAGGCCACCACATAGACCTGGGGGGGCAGCCGGTCAGTCGGGGCGCTAATGGTCTGGCGCTTAGCCCGGCTGCAGGCCAGGCCTCTGGCTGCGTGTGTCCCCTTGTCCGATGTTTCTTGGTGGCACTTACTGCACTGTTGTTTCTGTAGTACCTGTTTTTCTGTCTTTCCCCAGCCCAACCCTGAACTCAAGCTCCATGAAGGTAGAGCCCATCCCGTCTTGTCCACCGCTCTGTCCCTGGGGGCCTGGAGTGCACAGTAGGTGTTTGTAGTGAGCTGAAAGTAGCCCCCAAATTTCATATCTCCCCAGAAGCTCAGAACGTGACCGTATTTGGAAAGAGGGCATCTACAGATGTCACTAGTTGAGGATCTTCAGATGAGGTCATGCTGGATTGGGGTGGCTGGTGTCCTTATAAGGAGAGGACACAGAAGGCTGTGTGACCGAGGCAGAGACCTCCATGTGTCTGCAGGCCAAGGAGTGCCAAGGACCACTGGTTCTCACCTGGAGCCCTCAGAGGGGGCCGGCCCTGCTGATGCTTTCATTCCGGAATTCTCCAGGACTGTGGGAGAATAGACAAGACAAGAACACGTGTCTTGTTTTCAGCCACCAAGTTGGTGGCAGTTTGTTACAGCAGCCACAGGAAGCTCATACAGACTTCACTCCTGTGGGTGAACGAGTGAGCGGATGAATGAACTGGCAGCAGCTCGGCTTCAGTGGCCATCCAGGGTTGGGCATGGGTGGCGAGGGGACAGCCCGCATCCCTTATGACAGGGAGGCGGTTCAGCCAGGGACACGGTGGGTGTGAGGAGCCATTGAGGTCATCCGGCTGAGGTGACGAGGAAATCAGGTTCTGTAGCTGTCACCTCTGTCTCCAGACACCCATGTCCACACCCAGCCTGGACACCCAGGGTCGGGGTTCTGGGGCCCTGACACCCCCACTGATGCTGATACCTTTCAGATACTCTGCTGCCAGTGCGTGTGCCCAAGTCCTGGACGCTCCTCAGCCACCTGAGTGTCCTTAGTTGCTCTTGTTGTGGCCTCTGGAGATGGGGAGGTAGCGAGGTACAGGGGAAAGAGCCTGTAGCTTGGTTCTGTGCTGAGTGGTGGGTGAGTGGCTGCTCCTCTCTGAGCCTCAGTTTCTCCGCCTGTAACTGGAGGACAGTTGCTGAGTGGATGAGATGAAGCCAGTCCCGGGCTAGTGGAGCCCCTGGCCCACAGGTGTTCATTGAGACCAGTGGGCCCCAGTCCCAAACTCCTGGGACACAGCCCTGGATCCTAAAGGGGGGATTAGACTTTCCCGGCCTTGGATCCTTTCAAAGCCCTGCCCCTGTCCCATGGCCTGTCCAGTGCCCCATAATACCACCCTATCCCCACGTTGCTCAGTATCTTCAGAGGGACCAAGGCTTAGATTTCATGCTCGTAAAATGCCTGGAACCAAAGCAGGGCTCAGGACATAAAGGGTTTTGAAGTTGCTCAGGGCAGGAGGGGCTGTGACCTTCACAGCGGTCCTGGACCCTCTTTGGGACCCACTGTAAGGCAGGGTGTCTATGGCCCAGGCAGAAGGGTATGGCTGGGCACGGGCCAGCTGTCATTTTAGCAGTAATCTGAATCCCAGCGACGATGTAACCATCTCAAGTGTTAGAGAAGGCAACTGGGAAAACTCAACTGAAAACCCCTTTACTTGATGTTTGAGGCAGTGAGCAAAGATGAAGGGACCCAGTGGTTGGATGGTGGGGACTTGGGTCCTGCAGCGAGGGTTCCAATCCCTGCTCTGCCACTTACTCACTGTGTGACATTGGGCAAGTTGCCTAACCTCTCTGTGCCTCAATTACCTCCTCTGCCAAAGGGGGGATAATAAGAGTTTCTCCCTCAAAGTATTGAAGAGAAGGTGACCAGAGTGACTTTCTGTGGCACAGTGGCCCAGCCCCTGGGCGTGGCTGGTGTTCAACCACTGACTCTGTTACTAGAATTTTTCCTAAGGACACGTATCAAATGTGTGTTGAATGAATGAATCTGGAAGTGCAGATGCCGCTGCGTGTCCCCGGGTCATTGGGGAGCTCCGAGGAGCCCCAGGATTTGGAGTCGCCCCATAAACTGTAGAGTGCGGTGCCCACTGGGGGCCGTGGCTGAGCTAGCGAGTTCCTGGAGTCTGTGGGAACAGGCAGCGGAGGGTCCTGAGTGTTTACAGATTCCAGAGCTGGGCGCTGAACAGGGGCCAGGGCAAGGGGGTTTCTGGGTCTGGCTTTAGGCCTCTGACCACAGTGTCAAGTTTGTGGAGCCAAGGGTCAGGAAGGCAGTGAGGACAGCGAGGCCGGAAGTGGCTGGCCCAGTCTTCTGGCCTGAATTATCTGGGAAGAAAAATAATCACATTCCATGGCTTTGGTGCTGGAGCCACTGCAGAGGAGCGGGGGTGGGGGGAGGAATAGGGGAGGGGCAGGGCCGGCCTGGGCAGGTGGTGGCGACACCTGAGGTTCAGCACCCACCGGGTGCTCCCAAACTGTGAATGGTTGGGGCATGGCAGCCAGGTCACATCTCCTGGGGAGGGGAGTCCACTGCTCTGGGCTGGGGTGCTGCTCAGCGACCCTGGAGCTGGCTGAGCTGCTACTTCATGCCAGACGGTGTCCACTCCCAAAGCCAGACCCTGGTGGGGGCAGAGGGGTCAATAGAGGGGGCTGCTGATGTGACAAACCATAGATAGAACCTAAAAGAACTGATGGCCCTTTCAGGATGGTCCTGAGGCATCCTCTCTGTGTCACTTGGGACTGGATGTGCCAATTTAGACCACCTTTCAGGGAAGATCTCATTTCCTCCAGACTGGACTCTGGCCCAGGACAAGGGTGGGGTGGGGGGCTTCTGTTGCCCTCCTCTGAGGAAAAGCCTGGTGTGCTGGGCTCTCCCGTCCAAACTGGCCCAGGGAAATCAATCTGCTATGAGCTCAGCCCCCCTGTCCATCCCGCACCCCTGCACAAGCCACTTGGACTGTGGCCCGGTTTCTAAGCCATGATTGTCGAGGGCACAGGCCAGACTGGGAGGGATGTCTGGAGCTGTGCAGGGGCCCTTCCATCGAGAGGTAGGACTGGAAAGCCATTCCCAGCTGGCTGTGTGGATGAACCAGAAGATGTGTGGGCGAGGCCTGGGATCCAGTTGATGAAACCAGGGCAGCAACAGCTGGACTCTGGCAAATTCTGGGTTCATTCACTCACTCATTCATTCATTCATCAGGTGTTGCTCTCCCCACCCCAGCCTGGCATAGCACGTCTGGTGTTCATTTATTCACCTGTTCCCAGAGGGCCTACTAAGCAACAGGCGTTGTGGGCTTTTAATGTGACCGTGTGACCCGTACCCCAGACCTTTTGCTCTTGCTGTTGTTCCCTGTGCCTGGAACTGTCTGCTGTGCCAGGTTCTGGGCACAGCAGGTCTTCTATACACTTGAAGTCACCTCCTCAGGGAGGCCCTCCCTGCTCGGTGCTGCCTTCTCATTCTACTTGTTGGGTATGTGCTAAATGCTTCACATGTCACTTTGTCTAGTCACTTCGTCTATTGTCCCTCTTCTCCACTCCCAGATGAGTTCCAGCGAGGTAGGGTTTTTTTTGTTGTGGACGTTCCCAGCAGGGGGGGTCAGCACACAGTGCTCCATAAATGCTTGTTGAAGAATGAATGGCGAAGCAATGGGTGAAGACTACTCCGTGGGACAGCTGCAGGACGGGGCCTGAAGGAGGGGGGCTGGGTGGGCAGGTGAAAAAAGGAGGGAAAAAAGGAGGGTCTCCAAATGCCTTCCTCCAAGGGAGCTATATAGCTCAGGGGTGGAAATTATGATGGAAAATTTTTAAAAAGACTTGACTCCATTGCCACCGTAAACATGAAGATCTTTACTAACTTCTGATGTCGGCTTTCTCTCAAAAAATCGAAAGATTTTGGCCTTCCCGACTGAGGCTTTCAGTTTCCCACCCCCGCACCCAGAGGTAACCCTGCACACCTGGGCTGGGGGGGCCTTAGCCACGCCCTTTCTGGGCTGCAGCTAGACCTCGGTAGAAAATGGGCTGGGGTGGCGCGGGTGCACGAGGTAGGAGTAGAGCTGCTCCAGGTGTGGCGCTGGGGTGGGGTTACGCACCCTCCTTCTTGGGTCCTCTGCAGGTTTCCCTGCGCCAAACGCACTCAGGCAGATGAGAGAGAGCCCCGCTCAGAGATGGTGCCTCCCAGCCTAGAGGCCACATCTGTCGCCTGCTCCACGCCCAGCCCTGCAAGCGGGACTGGCCGCGGACCTGGGCCTGGGCTGAGCCGGGCGGGTCCGCGGCGCACGAGCGCTCTCTGCTGGCCCGCGGCGGGCGCGCAGGCCCGAGCCACAACCTGGAGCGCCAGCGCCGGGAGGCCTGGGGAGTTTCCCTCTGCTCTTCCGGGAATGGGATAGTAACAATAGCTAACTAATGTTTACTGACGGTATGTCCCGAGGGCTGTGAGGATCCCAGTCACGTAAAACCTCACGTTATCCTTGAAACAACCCTGTGAAGTGCATACCGAAAGGCACGCACAGGTTAAGTAAGGGCCTGCCGGACGTGCTGGGGTTGGCCTGCGCGACCCTGGGTCCTGCGCTGGGGTGCAGGGAGGCAGAGAGATGACCGAAGGTCTCACCCGATTCACTCCGTGTGTGTCTGTCCTTCCGTCCAACCACCCATTCCCAGACTTCCCCTGGAACTGCCACACTGCTTGGCCAGTCCATCTGTTTGTCCCCCCACCAGCCCACCTACTGCCCTGCTGTCCGGCCCTCATCTAATGAGTAGTGGCCGGGGCTGCAGGAGGCCTCCCAGAAAAAACCGTGGCTTTTCAACGTGAGAAAGGACACCCAGCCTCGCACCTAGGAAATGCACGTGAAGATGAGGAAGCGGCGCTTCAGCTGCGAGGGGGGCAGGCAGACAAGTGTGACTGCAGACAGAGGCAGGCAAGCCAGCCTGTCCTACCGTGCTGGTGCCAGGGGAAATTGATGCTTCTTTGTAGCAACTTGAAAATGACAGAATCTGAAATGCCCCTGTCCCTGGATAGAGTCCACTTCTAGGACTTTACTCTGTGGGTGCTCCTGCATGCACACCCCCCAACACCCTGAGGCTGGTGAGCAAAACCACCTCAGTGCGCATCAGAGCCTGGTCACCTGGGTGATGGCAGGCCCAGTGACTGGGTGCTCTGCAGCACAGGGCAATTCCCTGGGTGCTGCTCTGCAGGGACCCTGAGAGGGCCTGTGAGGGAGAAAAGCACCCAGAGAAGAGCAAAGTGGAGGCCACATTCCCAATTAGGTTAAAAAACAGTGGGTGGGAGGAAAGGGGAGTCAGGCCCCCCCCCCCTCCACGGGTACCTGGAGAGGGTGGGGTCAGAAGCAGGAGGGAACTCCCCTTCGATTCCCTTTCTGCTGTTTGCTGTTCTTTCTGGGTTCGTGGGTTCTCTATTTAGAAACAATGAGGTGGGGTATGCAGCTCAGATGTGCTCTTTCATTTGAATAGGGGCTGTGAGGTGTCTCTGCGCTTCACCAGGGTGGCCACGTCTCTGCCCTTATCACCACTGGCAAATACACCTGCCTGTCACCAACTCTAAAACGGACACTCTTTCCTATCTTAATCCCGAACCGGGATGTTCCTTGAAATCGCGTTTCACAAGATAACTGGCGCATTTGCTCGGTGGTACAGACGGTGCCTTTCACAGTGGACAGCAGCGCACTCAGTGAGACATGGATCTGTTTCCCTCGGCACCCCCACCTGTGCCACATGTGGTGCTGCCATGCTCCGAGGACCCAGCGTATCCCTGGGCTGAGCTCCCACACACACCCTAGCAGACCAGTGGGAGCTGGGAACTGGAGAGTGATCCACCCGCTTCTTCTCCACCCCAAGGTTAGGCCTAAACTCCAGCCATGAACTTCACGGTCTGTAAACCCAGGAGCAACAACGTAGCCCTGAACTTGCTTTGGGGTTTTCCAGCATTTTGAAGTAATGTTAGAACCTCTGTGTCCATTTTCCCTTTGCAGAGCAGACTGAAGGAAAAGAACCCACAAATGTCCCTGGCCCAGGCCCCTTGCAGGGAGGCTGAAAGGCAGCAATTTACTTGAGGCCGCAGAGAGCGGGACCGTGGGCAGAAATTCAGGCAGTGCTTTCTGGAGGGCGGCCTATTAGCAACAACTGGCTCCTTCCAGACAGCCAGATTCCAACACCCGAGCTGGACCTGACCACCACAAGGGAACAGCCTCCTGCCACAGGACACTAAGGTGTGCCTGTTGGCAGTTGGGACCACAGCAGGAAGTTCAAATCCTGGGTAAAAACAGCCAGTTTCCACCCCTCGCATAGTGAATGGCAGACAAACTGTCCATCATCAGATCCAGTCTCCTTTCATAGACCAGAAACACGTGTGAAAACCCTTCCCCCTTCCAAGACTAAATCCAGCCAATAAATAGCTTCTAGAGACTTACTGAGTCACACAAAGCAACTTAAATCCAAGGACGACACCCCCTGTTTACCAGTCTTTTAGGACAGGGGTTGGCAAACCACAGTCCACGGGACAAATCTGGCCCACTGCCCGTTTCTGTGCGACCCCCGAATGAAGAACAGGTTTTACCTACCAACACGTGCAACTGATTCGGGAACAGGGACCACTCTGTATCCCAACTAAGCAAAATGTGCTCCCCTAGAATTCCCATTTTCTCCTCGGTAGGCCCGTAACATTACAAAAACATTATACTCAATTACCGTATTTTGAATTTCATCAATTAAAAATTGTGGACATTTGTTTTCTCTCATTCTAAGTATCTACATACTATCTTCGATCTTGCCTTTTGGCTTACGAAAAGCCTAGTATTTGCTAACTTCGGCCCTGTGTAGAAAACGTCCGCTTACCCAGCACTGGGATATCAACTGCAATCCCACAGCATCGGAAACATTAAATTCTGTCCCTGTTACATGCCAAGAGGAAGAAGAGCACAGCTTCTTAAATATTAACGCACACTTTTTTTTTATTATATTAAAATCAGGCAATGGTCTGACAATAAAAAGGCTGCTTATGGAATACTGTTATGTTTACCTTTACTTACAGGATGTTAAATCCTTACAACTAAGGTTTTCCCCAGAAAAAGATTAATGGAAACATCAGGTGCTTTTCAGATTGGATAGTTGCTGCTTTAAAAGGTAGTTTTACACAAACACTAAATTACCCAAAAAAACAAAAAATCAAAAACCCAAAAAAACAAAAAAAAAAACCCCTTCAGAACACAATGAGTTGCTTTTATTTCGTATGCACCCACATCTCAGCATTTAGTGGTCCTGAACAGAAAAGTGGGAAATCGTAGCAATTAGCCAGGAAATGGAGCCCACCGATTTCGGGGTCCTGCCGTGCACACCGAGTTCTTTCTTACTCCCTGCTGAGGACCGCGAGAAGCTGCAGCACCAGAACCAAAGTAGGCACCGAACTCAAGGTTCCTTTTGCTCCAGTTGTCAGATTCCAAACTAGACCCGAATGGATGGCAGAGATGACCAAGTGAGAGCCCTGTTTGAAACTGCAATTTGTAAAAGCAATTATAGGGACAGAAAAAAATTCATTCAGAGGGATCGTGTGTGCTTGCGAGTGTCTTCTGTGGCCTTCCTGAGCTAAACACAACGTGCCAGCTGATGATGGCAGCAGAGGGGCAGGCTGAGGACCCGGAATTCATCTCCCAGGCTGGTGGGGAGCAAATCCACGTGGTTCCAAAACTCAACAGGGGAGGCCAGAGACTCTTTCCAACCTCACCTGATGGCTTCCGGCCAAAGCAAGGGGGGGTGTCACGGGTAGTGTTGGGTGTAACCGTGGAGAACGAGACTTGAGGAGGAGTAAGGAGAAAGCAGCACCCCTCGGTATAAAGGTGGGGGAGGGGAAGATAAGGGGAAAGCCCTGAATTCCTCGCCAAAGGCCAATTTCAGAGGGGAGCAGAGGGGGTTACAATCTATGCTTCAGCCAAGGGTGGTGGTAGAGAGCGGGGAAAGGAGGATGGCTTGGGAGGGCAACATCATTTAAGACTTAGAAAAAGAAACCAGGGGTGCTGCGAAGCACCCCGCACACCCAGCAGTAGTCCCACAGGCTGTGACCTGAAACCTTCACATCCACTCCAATAAGCCACCCCACGCTGGAGGCTGTCGTAGGGATGGAGAGGGCGGCGGGGGGGGACAGGGAGAGGGCAGAGACCCCAGGCCATGTAATCAGCAGCAAGGTGATTGTGTGATGTGTCTTTTCACAGTTGCGTTAGATGTGCCCCACCGATTATGATGGGAATCAATTTAAATACACTCTCTTGATCCCAGAAGTTCAACTATGTGGACAGTGGTTACACTTGACAGGATGATGTTATAGCACAACTTATATATTTCAAATGGACAGAATTAGTATCATTTACAGTGTCTTAAGATAAATTGCCTTTGAATGGGAGCTTCCTTTCCAGTACTTTGAGGTCTACAGACGTATCTAGAAAATTTACTACTGTGGAAAATGAAGACTGCTTAAATCGAATGGGGGAGGGGTGGGCCTGTGGTTTTTCTTTTGATTAATTGCTGTAACACTGTCCTTCCGGCGGCTGAGGGAGTTTCATATTTTCTTTAGACATCATCAGGCGCCGGAGCTCCTGCAGGACAACTTTGATGCTATATGAGTTCTGCCATTTTGCTAGCACTGATATGGCTCTTGGGTCCACCTATAAGAAGACAAACAGAAACAAATTACTGTGAGGCTCTCAAACAAAAGAGCAGCTGAGCACTGGAGTTCAGCTACAGCACAAACTTGAGCGGAATGCATTTTCCAAGTTGAACACACTGATCACACAGTGACATCTGACAGGCAGAATACCTGCAAGACACCTCCCGCCAGTCTGTTTCTCTCTTTCAATGACCCACACCCTCACTGCTCGGGAGAAGGAAATTATGGGTAAGTAAAGCCACCTCTCTCCCGACCCCACACCCAGGTGGTGGATGACACAGATGTGCAGGGTGGCTGGAAGACCAAAAACTGTGTGGCCTGGACCCAAGCTCTAGTGACAAGGGCTGACAGTAGGTGGAACTCAGATGCAGTACTAAACCCTGAACACACAGTAACAAGGCTCATCACTTCCCAGTTTCCCCTCAAGTCTTCAGAATGCCTCAAAATAAAGGCGTGGCTCAGGGGAGGCCAACGTGGGATCCACCCTTGAACACCTGCCGTCTTCCCCTTCGAACAGACCAGGCCTCACAGACTCCAGGCCTTTGGCGAGCAACAGTAGGAGGAAGAATTTGTTAACTTTGCTTTGGTTTTGTAATATTTCTTGTTGCCATTACCGCCTTAAGACAAGTAAGACTAGTTTCCATTTACAGTAAAAATAAGTTTAAAAAAAGCCTGGCCATTACATTAAAAATATATAGAATACATCAGTGGCCCACAAGGTAGAAGTGTGACCCCGGGCAAGCTCTCTCCCCTCTGTGCCTCAGTGTCCTCATTTCCACCTTGGGGCGGGTATCACGAGGACTGAGGGAGCTCGTATCTCACAGTGGCCAGCAGAGTGCTGGCTCCGAGTAGGTGCTGGATGAATGATGGTCAAATACAATCGGGAAACAGGCCCCCACCCCAAATCTGCATGTGTTCATACTGCGATATATTTTATCTCATCATCAAAGAACCGAGGAACACACAGGGTCAGGCCAAAGTATCCCTGATGGTAAAGCACAAAGCATTTTTCAACCCCGAGAAACAAGCAGGGGCAGAAAACAACTTACCACTCCATTAGAACTATTAACTCCATTCATATTAATTTTTGTTACAAATCTTACAAAGGGGGGTGCTTCTGGGTATTTAGGTCCACATTCTATTTTAAGGCTGTATATTCGGTTTTCATAAATTGTCTGGAAGAGAAGGGCACAGAGATGTCAGGCAATTACAAAGACGTAAAAAAGGCAGACCTCCGGAAGCCCCACCGCCCGACTGCAGAACCGGTGCCTCTGTTCCCACTGCACAGATCTACCCGTCATATTCGACGAGCCAGTGGTATCAGTCCCTACACTAGTGTCTGTGGACTCTGGCCTCGGGAGAATAAAAAAGACGAAAGAGTTAGCATCGTGGAAGTTTTAAGTTAATGCTACTAAGTCCAATCAGGACTTGTTTTTATGTTAATTTCTCTACTCTGCAGAGCTGCCCTACACTCTGAGGATGGTGTGTAAGAGGCATTCTCTACTCAGAGAAGCCATACTACATATCTACACACACCAGGGTCATCAGCCAGTGCATTAAATGTCACTATGTCCAAAGCACAGAACAGGCATCTCTTTAGAGAACTTCAAACTGAAGCAGAAGGTAGGGCCAGGGCGTAGACATGAGAGCTGCTCTCCCTCTTCACCACTCTGGGGCTGCCTGCGTCCCGTGTAAGGGATCTCAACCGGCAGGTGCCAGCCCCTCCTCCCCTGCCGTCCTCATGATGACCTGAGGGACAGACATTCGGTGTGTGAGGCGGGGGTGGGGAGAGCACCAAGGACATTAGGCCTACACAAACGATTTTCCTTCTTCAAACACCAGCCATGCCCTTTTTGGTAAATAGTGGGGAAGCTCAACCCCCTATGCCAATGAACTGTTCACTGTAAAGTCTGCCCGATGAGCAGCAAAATGTGCCACCACTGCCAGGCTGTTCCTTCTGCCTACAGTACCCTGACCCACCTGAACTACCTACCACGCCACCTTTAGGGCCCCACTCAAACCTCACCTCCCAGTTCCATACCGTCCAGGACAGGAGGCTGGTCCACCGCTGTCCTATTATGACAGCGAGCTGTTACCGCTTCGGTCTGAGGACTACATTGTGGTGATGCCTCCCCATCAGACTGGCACCCTCCAAGGCAGAGGCCACCCCCCAGGGCTCCCCTCTGGCACTGTGCCCCTTCCTCAGTGCCTGTTGCACAAATAACTCCTTAGAAAACAGCGACATCTGGCGGTCTTTGGGGAAATAGACGACAGAGGATGTGACTTAAACCCCTGAAAACACTGTGTCTAAACAGTGGCCTGCCCCTAATAATAAAACTGGAACATATTTTAAGATTCAGAAGACATTCATAATATATCCATAGAAGCCTTTCACATCCATTTAACAGAGACCCCCAACTATAACAGAACCGAAACCCCTGTCTGGATCTCCACCGGCCCTCGGCCGCTCCACCGTTAGCAGTTAAAGCAGAGCCCTAGCAGCCGGTCCACGACTCCCTCTTCCTGCACCCCTACCTTCTGATCATCAAAGCCTCGGCTTCTACTCCAAGAGCACCCACCCACTTTCCTCCACTGCGGGGCCTCATCTGAACCTCCAAGTCTGCTTTCTCTCTAGCTCCCTACAGTCTGGTGCTCTCCACACAGCAGTCTGACTGACCTTTTCAATCCAGAAACCATCCCTCCAAGGCTTCCTAGTGACCCGAGAAGGAAGTCCAAGTTTCCGGATCGGACCCTGTGCACTCTGCCCTCCTCTCCTTTCATTCTTCTGCCTCCCCACTCAGGTGCTCTGGTCTTTACTTGCCAGGTTCTCTTTGTCTTGGGGCCCCCATACCAGTCCCTCCTCTGCATCCTGCAGCTCCAAGTCCCCTTCGTCCCCCCACCTGAAGACTGACACCCAGTCTGGTGTTGGACCTCCCCTGACCAAACACAGAGCAAGAAGGGAAGGGGCCTCAACAGAATTGGTGCTCAATGTTTGTCGAATGAATGAATGTTGCCCTTCATGTTAATTTAAAATGAACAGCTTGTTGCCATTGAGGAATTTCCTCAGAGGAAAAAAATCACTCAGTAGACGTAACAAGTGGAAGCAAAGGGAGACGTGCTCTGCGTACAGACTGATGGACAACGGAGAAGGTCTGTCCTCAGGTCCCAGCACCGTCTCCACTAGCAACTGCACGAAGCACCTGTTGGGTGCATGGGTCCCCGGTTCACCCCTGTGCGTGTCCTGCACATGTGCTCAAGGGCTTTGTCTGGCATACAACTTAAAGACAGAATTTCTTAATAAAAAAGGTCCCTGGGGTATGAGCTTGAGGTAATTGCCAAAATCACCAAGTCTTTTAAAATGCTTTGATGCCACATTTTGCAGGTTTCATCTGCTGGTCTGTTATGTGGTTTATCAGTGTTGATAAAATTTCAATGGTATCTATTAACAATAGCATAAAAATGGTTGAGAAGGTGGGCAGCTTACTAACAGAATTCTGACTACTACATAGATTAAATCTTAACATTACTTTGACACTATGAAATCTAATTTTTAAATACATCCATGCTATGTATGCCTCACTTCTTAGAAAAAAATAAGCAGTGAATTCTGACCACTGATGTTCCACGGGAAATTTCATTAAAACACAGTAAAAAATGCCCCAAGTCAAGTGAACAGAGACCCCTGAAGGGTCACTGAAAAGCCCAAAGTAAGTTTTTTATAGAAAACAGGGCTCTGGTTTTCTTCTTTTGTTTGTGAGTGTTCTAGGGACCCAATAAAAAGGTTTCGTGGCAGACAGGAAATGTGCCTGACGGAGAACTGCTAGAACATTCCGTCTCTGTAAAGAACACAGTTCTTGGGATTCGTTATTTGATCATGAAATAAACACTTTTCACACTGTTGATGTGGCCTGAGCTTCATGGGACAACTTGGCAGTGCCCACCAAAACGTGGAGCGGGCACGCTCGGCCCAGGTACGCCCTCCAGGTGGACCCCTACTTGTACACAAACATACAAGCCCTGTCTGCCTCAGGAAAAAGAACTGAACAATCTCAATGTCCCCCCGCCGGGGACTGACCCCGCAAGCTTGGCACACTCGTATCATCGGATACTCGCAGCCTTTCCAAGGGCGGAGACAAATGCACACACTACCAAGGCAGAGCTGGTGGTGTAGCCAGCAAGTACATGGACACAAAGAGATGCCTCCCTCCAACTCTGGAATACTTATACCACACAGGCTGTTTCTCCACTAGACACAACAGGTCCGGAGCCTAGAGATTACAAGCTTTTCCTGGACCTACGAATTATATATACATGAGATAATCCCAGCTTAATCATGAAGAAAAAAATCAGGCAAATTCCAAAAGAGAGACATTCTACAAAATACCTGACCGGTATTCCCCGAAAGTGTCAAGGGCAACAAAACAAGAAAAACCTGAAATTGTCACAGCCACAAGGGATCCAGGATATGACGATAAAATATAATGTAGTATATCTTGTGTGGAATTCTGGAATGGAAAATAGATATAAAGTAAAAACTAAGAACATCTGAATAAATTATGGACTTTAGTTAATAATAACGTATCAATATTTGTTTGGTAGTTTTTACAAATGTACTATATTAATATAAAATATTAACAAGAAGGGAAATAGGCAGGGTGTGGGGGAGGAATGGGAACTTTCTATATTACCTTTGTAACTTTTCTGTAAAACTATCATAAATTAAAATTTATTTGAAAAAATATATGAGATGAGAAAAAAGCAAAAAGCATTTACTTAACTTATGCAAAGAAAACGGCAAAGTCTAAATTAATATATAATAAAATGGTGACATTAGGTCAACTAAATATCAACTGCTACTCAATCCAAATCTTATGTAGTTACATAAAAATTATGTTTCGTGTGGGCACATGCCATGTTAGAATGAAGGGTGGACCCTCTAAAAAGTGAGCTGTGTAGAGCCTGAGAAGATCTTACTGACTCAGGATGTAGACAGGCAGGTCCATCAGAGGCAGGTGCAGAAGGAGATGCACCAAGCTGCTACTCGTAGTGAGTCTGGGGAAGAAGGTGGGAAGGCAGCAGCCAGGATAAACCAGGGAAAAGGCACCACCGAGGTACGGTAACAGAGAACTTATTATAGGGAATAGGCTGCATCTGTGTCACTGGACTGATTAAAAAGCTTACAAAAGGGGGCCTGAGCTAGAATGCAGGTAACAACTGCAGGGAGCAGGTGGTAACCCTAAAGGTTGGGGGAACAAAGGGAACAGGCTGAAGTCGGTCAGACTGAAGGCTCAGAGGAGAGGTCTCAGGAGCTGAGGAGGGGGGGCTGTGAGGTTGGTGCTGGGAGTGCCCCCAAAAGCTGGAGCCTGGAACCCACAGCTGCTGCCAGAATGAAGGGCTGTTACCAGAGTGGCACAGACAGAGCAACCAGCAAACTGGGAGGAGCAAGTCCCCTCTCCCTGCCTCTGGGCCCTCCCCTGCGTCCTGAGTGGTGAACCCTAACAGGAAGCCAGCTGACAAAGGAAAAACGTAGTTTGCAGAGCGCTAGCCCCAGGGTCCACAGCAGAGCAGGGAAAGGCGGGCTTGGAGCTCACTCATCAGCACCCGCACATGCCCGCTAGACAGAGATGAGGCACCTTTTGCTTTGTACAGAGACTCTCCCTCTCCCCACCAGGCAGGGTACCCTTCTGAGGGAGCCACCGTGCCCATCTAGAGGCCACAGTCACTACTCATTTCCCTAATTCAACCCTAGGGCCACAGCAACAGTCTACAGGCTGAGACTGAACTGTCAAGCCAAACCATACAACACTAATAAAGCAGCAGAGGAAAGGCGCTTGCTCCTTTCCACCTGCTTCCTGCTTCTGTCGGTGTCACCCCAGCACAACAGACCCAGAGCCAGAGGTCAGCACAGAAATACTCTGTGGTGAGAAGAGAACTGCTCCACATCCAATGCAGCGGGCAGCTGAACATCTGCCCACATGTTGCAAGGGGCACTTGGATGGGTTTAGGTTTGGAGAACTTGGTTTCCTTTAAAAAAAAAAGCAGGGGGGGCATTCAAATTGCTAACATGCATATACAATGAAAGCATACTCAAAGAGTATGAAAAGATATACGGTAGCCCTGACTGGTGGGGCTCAGCTGGTTGGGCGTTGTCCCACAAAAAAAGAAAAGGTCGCCAGTTGGATTTCAGGTCGGGGCACACGCCTGGGTTTTGGGTTTGGTGCCGGGTCGGGGCGCATGCAGGGGGCAACTGACTGATGCTTGTCTCTCGTACTGATGTTTCTCTCCCTCTTGCCCTCTCTCTAAAAGTAAATAAATAAAAGTAAGTCCCCTGACCATCCTGGCCCCAGCCACCCAGCCAGATCCCTTTGGAAGAAGGCAACCATCATCATCAATTTCTTTTACATTCTTCCAAAAAGTACCCTAAGCACACAAAAGCACGCACATTATGTGTGACCTCTTCCTCTCCTCCCGCAACTCCCCATCACACGTGGTGGCATACTCCGTACACTGCTCTGCACCTCACTCTTCACTTAGTATCACGGAGATCACCCCCTTTTTAGCACACACAAATTTGCTTCTGCATTTGGAGAGCTGAACAGTACATAATACCGTCAACTGAACGACCCTGAGGCGGCTTCCCATATTTTGCTACTATTGAAAACACTGCATAAAAGTAATCTTGTACACATAGGTTTTTGGGCAATACATTCAAGAAAAGCTGAGTAAATTCCTAGCAGAATTTCTGATCAGATGGTATACATCTTTTCAATTTTGATGAATTTTCTTTGGATTATACAGTAACAGAAATATAACAGGGAGATGAATTACTCAAGTGCTCTATCTAGATGCTTCGATAACGGCATATACCTTGTAAGCTTATCTTAGACTGGTCACAGGAAGCACCTAGAAGCAGAGAGTTCCTTTTGTGAGTTTGCTTTTAACCTTGGGGAGCCAGGGCAATCAAAACTATAGGGGTAAAAAGAGAGGCGACAGCAAGCACAGGGGAGGGTACAGAGAAACTGAAACCCTCCTGCATTGGTGGTGGGAGTGAAATTCCGCGGGGGCAGCCACTCTGGAAAACAGTGTGGGTGGCTCTTTAGAACGCTCAACACGGAGTTACCAAAGGATCCGCTCAACACGGAGTTACCAAAGGATCCAACGATTCCACCCGCCCTAGGTATGGACACCCAAGAGAGTTGAAAACATGTCCATACAAAAATCTGTACACAAATGTTCGCAGCATCTTTCATAATGGTCAAAAAGTGGAAAAAACCCAAATGTCCATCAACTAATTAATGGATAAACAAAATATGGTATACCATGCAATGGAGTATTATTCAGTCATAAAAATGTGTTATTAAATGGGTGAACCTTGGAAATATTATACCTAGTAAAAGACAGTCACAAAAGACCACATAATATATGGTTCCATTAATATGAAATGTCCAGAACAGGTGAATTCATAGAGATAAGTTAAATCAGTTATTGTCGAGGGTGAGGAGTGGGGGGCAGAATGGGAGTGGCTGCCAGAGGGATGGGGTTCCTTCTTTCTGGGGTCATGAAGTGTCTCAGAATTAGTGACAGGTGCACAACTGCAGTATGATACAGACCCTGAACCGTACATTTTAGAAGTGTGTTCTATGGTAAGTGAATTCTACAGTACGTGAACTACGACTCAATAAAGCTGTCATTTTCCTAAAAGGCTGTATGGAAGCACTTTGCAGACTGAGGTTATTCATGAGAAGTTAGCCCCTTTTGGAAAGAGAGAAACTAAAACTCAAGGTGATCCAAAGCGTTTTAGGTAGCACGGAATATTTTCAACAGACCTTCGTGGTTTATTTTACTTATTCATTTGTCTGTCTAAGTGCATACCTGTATTTTGCTGTGGATAATGCGTACTTTTACTGCCCAAATTTTTGAGGAAAAATAAGGGTGTGCGTTGTATGTGGGCAGTGCCTGAAATACCTAGTATCCGTCCTTATGTTTTGTAATTACTCGCTACATAAAATGTCTTGTACCATAATATACTCAAAAATAAATGCTGAAATTCCTTTATCATACAAAAAGCAAGTATCTAAGTTTAACCAAATAAAAACATTGAATTAAAAAATTAAAAATCTTTCCCCGTGAAAGTTTGGGCCAAAACCGTGGGTGTGCATTACACGTGGGAGTGCACGGTACCCGGGAAAATACGGTTTTCAGTGGTATTTACTGTGTTCACAATGCCCTGCGCGGGGTCACTGTCAAGTTGTTAGAACCTGAACACCGGCCTGTTGATTAACAAACCTACTGCACAACGAGCCCATTCATTCTCGGTCATTTCCAGGAGTTCTGGAGAGTGAGGAGCAGGGAACACTAGTTCTCATCCTCCAGAAATCTAAACCACTCTTAGAAAGAGAAGCAGGGCTGAGGGAAGCCGTCCCCACGCGGCATGCCTTCAGGGCCAGCAAGAACAATGATCTCCATGAAGGAACGCACTGTCTCGATCACCTTTCCCCAGTGTTTAGCAAATCCAGAAAATCCTGGTTTTCACTGATTTAAAAAAAAGATCCAGAAATGAGTAAAAGCAAATCGAATATTTTTTAAAAAACCCTTAACAACACTATGATGTTAAAAAAAACGAGTCAAGAAGTAACACTAGACGGCAGTGCCAGCCATCAGCCACGTGTTTGCGACAGTCCAAGATCAACATCAGACTGTCCTAGGGCTTGGTGAATCGACACTGCCCGGTTCTGGCTGTGACCTTCCACCCCGCCACGAAGGCGGGGCGGGGCGGGCCTTGCGGGCCGGGCTGGGCGGAGAACGCCGCCATCTCCCTTAAGCACAAGCAGACAGGAAAGGCCCAGTGGCACTGAAGCCGAATGTCCCACCGTCTGAAAAAAGTGTCCCAGCGTGGGGCTCTATTGCTCCGCTCCTACCGCACATTACTTCTCAACACGGGGCAACTCTACAGCGGGAACGGAGGGAGACTCAAAATATAAACAGGAGGGGCCCAAGGGGGCAGACTGGTGAAGGGCAGTCTCTGGAGTGGAGACCTGGTGTGGGAATTACGAGCCATGTGGCAGGTAACTCTACCTCCCTGAGCCTGTTTCCTCATCAGTTAAAGGGAATGCAACGGATCACCTGACCAGCGGCTCGTGTGAGAGTTTAAATGACATTTCTGGGGGTCACCGCGTGCCATAAAAAAGGTTAGCTGGCATTATGGAGACCGGAGCTCTCACATACCCCACGCAAAGCTCTGAAAGAGAGGTCACTCTCCACCGTCGTCTTTTTCGCAAAGGCCTCTGGACTGATGAACAGTGCCTGGGACAGACCAGAGTGGGTCAGGCAGGCAATAGCCCTTTGTGAAAGGGCCCCAAAACTTAGGATGCAGATGCATGGGAGACCTGGGAAACGATGAATAAAAACCACAACCAGGAAGGCTTTCCAAGGTTTATTCCAACACTGTGTTCAGGAAGGTTGGCTGTATCTGGAGCCTTGTTATTCAGTAAGCCCGAGAGTTTGTTCTGAACTACATCTGAGGGTACAATTACCTCAAACCTCCCTGTCTAATCTACATTGTCATGTAAATTCACACTATGAGTCTAAACAGGTTTTTGCTTACCATTTGGAGGGATTAAACTGCATCAGAGGAGGTTCAAATATATAAACTGAAACTGGTCAAAACAGAATAGCCACATCTCAGAAACTATACCATTGCTGAGCCTTTCCGTGAAAGGCTACTGTTTTAAAAGGGGGCACAGTGAGTTCAAGACATTGACATTTATAGCCGCAGCCCGACGCTTACTCTTGGAGGCCCAATTATCATCCCTGTCCATCTGGTAAGTGTCATGTCTTCGTCATCTTCTAGACCCCAGCTAACTGTGCCATCTCCTACTCCTTTCTGGCCTTCTTCGAGTTCTTCCAACAGTCGAAAATTGCGAGGGACTTTTACTCCTAAAATAAATGGAAAGAAATTCAAGATACTAGCAACTCCAGGGGAACGTGTAAACCTAGAGCTAGTTGCTCATTACAACTACTTGGGAATGAAGATGCTAACATGCAAATAACTGCTGGGAGTCGTTCCACTTCAAACGCGCTGCTTTCCGAAGCTACTTGTAGTCGACCGACAACCAGCAAGGAGCACATGGCTTTGTTACAGGTGAAGTGATGACCGGAACACGGCTAGATGCCCAAAGCTAGAAAGATACCCCACTCCACCCCCACAGCTTTGAAAAGCTTCATAAAGCGTTTACATGTGGAATGTTGATTAATTTGGGTCCACTAATTTGAGATGAAAACCATCAATATCAGGTGCTAACAAAAGTGCCTTGGAAGAAAAGGAGCAATCTGTTTTGTTCTTAATACACACTTTTGAGGTGACGAGTGTGCTCATTTGTTGGAGTGACTCTCAAACTACCTGAGGAGGAAGAGTCACCCTGGCTGTACCAAATAACAATGACGTCCTCTTGATCAACTTAAGAGTCAACCGAAGGCATCAAGGGTAACACTTGAAGTTATTTCAGGCACAGTTTCTCTCTTAAAAGACAAATCTAAAAGAGAGTAGCCAGTTTTCTGATTTACTGGGTTCCCCAAATCCCAAAGCTTGACAAGCTGCTCACGAACGCAGTACCCAACCACATCCCACAGGTTCCAGTTCCTCCTCCTGAGCTCAGGCTGAGGCTTGGGCTGTTCCCGGGGGTCTTCCAGAACAGAGCCTAGGTACCAGGGGCCAGAGAGGGGACAAGGCTGTGGGAGGGCCCTCCTCCACCCCTGGCATTTGGCCTATTTCCTCTGGCTAAACCTCAGGATCCAGGCAAGCCGCGAGCTCTCTTTGCCTTAAGGGCTGAGACCCCAGTTGGCTAGAATCTTGAAGACAAGTAGCCCTTGACATGTGGCTATGAACAAAGACCCACTGGAGGGACTCAAGACTGTGGAAGGCATTCCCAGTATGTCTCAGTATTTCCCAAAGTGTGGGGTGCCTGCTACTATTAGTTCAATTTGAACACATGTCCGAGCATCTACTATACACATCGGGCATTTTTCTAGGCACTGGGGAATAAGCAGTGAACAAAACAAAAATGCCTTGCCCCCGTGGAGCTTACATTCTAGTGGGACACACATAACTGACACAAAGTACCCATCTATGTAGTATGATAGATGGTGGCATTCTGAAGCAGAAAGTAACGGGGGGGGGTTACAATTTTAAATAGGGTGGTCAAGAAGTCATATTACAATTGGTTGTCATGACTAATGACCTCAAGACTGGGGAGTCTGACTTATGAAAAGCCAGGGGAAAGTGTTCCAGGCAGAGGAAACAGCAAGTGCAAAAGCCCCAAAGGAGGACCTTGCTCACAGTGTCAAAGAACAGCAGAGATGCCAAGTTAGCTGCAGCAGGAAATTAGGGACTCCAGCTGTTACTGAGTGACACAGAAAAGCCACTGGGGTTCTAAACAGAGGAGTAACGGGACCTGACTTGTTTTTAACAGGGTCTCTCTGACCACTGTGTGAAGGACACAGTGCAGGGAGCTAGGGCAGAAACAGCTAGGACGCTCTTGCGAGAATCCTGCAAAAGGTAATACTGGCTGGGACCAGGGTGATGGCAGTGAAGGTAGTGAGAAGCAGCACGGTCCTAGATATTTTGAGGTCTGAGCTGGTTAAGATTTGCCGTCAGACTCTTGTGAAGCATGAGAGAAACAGGAGTCAACTATGGCTCCCGGGCTTTTGGTCTGTGCAACACATTAGAGGATTTTAAGTGGCACACGAGTGAACACTTGCTTTTACAGTTATGTATTTACTTTTAAGAATAACTTATTTAGGGCAAGTAATATATACTAACATCCCATTTATGCTGTTGGTAAAATTCTCCTTTTAAAATAAATGTAGGCCCTGGCTGGTGTGGCTCAGTCGGTTGGAGTGTTGTCCTGTAAACCAGAAGACCATGGGTTCGATTCACGATCAGGGCACATGTCTAGGATGGGGGTTCAGTCCCTGGTGGGCTGCATACTAGAGGCAGCTGATTGATGTTTCTCTCCCTCTAAAATCAATAAGCATGTCCTCAGGTGAGGAAATAAATAAATAAATAAAGTAAAATAAATGTAAGCAAGAGAGTCAGCTGATTGAAAACAATATCAAACAGCACAGCAAAAACCTGAAAGCATACTTGAATGGCTTGTCTGGGAAACACTGGCATTTTTTATCCATAGAACAGCCAACTGGCTCATTGAGCTATTCTGAATTAAATCTCCTCCAACAGACACTAAACTAAAGGATGTTTATGACATTATGAGCAAAAAGCCAGAGAATACAACATCTTTTGTTCAGAAAGAGGTAAATCTAAATCTTTAATAACTCTAACTAAGTTGGCTTAGGGAAAAAAATCACTGTGTATTACTATCAGTTCATTTAAAAACCGAAACTAATAAAAACGAATACTCAAAGAGCGCAGAATCGTACTGACGGGAAGACTGATAAGTACCTGAGGTGAACTGTGTTCTCTCACATGCCTGGTGAAGCCCCCACTCCCAGCACCTGAGAATGTGGCTGGATTTGGAAACATCACTTTCAAAGAGGTGGTTAAGTTAAAGTGAGACCATTAGGGCAGCTCCTAATCCAATCTGACTGATGTCCTTATAAAAAGCGGAAATTGGACAGATTCCTGGGTACACAGATCAAACATATTGACAGCTGTCAGAGGGAAGGGGACTAGGGCTGGGCGAGAAGAGTGAAGGGATTAAGCAAAGAAGTAAAAAAAGAGACAGACTCACGGACACAGACAACAGTATGGTGACCGCCAGAGGGAAGTAGGGCTGGGGGAGGTAGAAGAAGGGAAAGGGGGATAAATGAGGACTTGACATGGGATGGTGAACACACAATACAATATACAAATGCTGTGCTGTAGAATTGTAGACCTGAAACCTATATGATTTTATTAACTAACGTCACCCCAATAAATTCAATAAAATAAATCAGTAATAAAACTGAATTAAAAGAGGAAATTGAGACACACCAGAGGCAGCAGGGATGCACACTTGCATAGAGGAAAGACCATGTGAGGGCACAGTGAGAAGGCAGCCATTTGCACTTGGGTTTTTGACTTCCAGGCTCCAGAACTCTGAGCAAATAAATCTGTTGTCCAAGCTGCCCGCCTGGTATTTGGTCATGGCAGCCCCAGTAAACTAATATGATGCTGAGTGACATCTTGAGTTTAAGTTGGGAAGGACAGAGACCAAGATGGTGAGAGTGGTTATCTCTGGGTACAAAGATTGCGGGTGATTTTTTACCTTTTCTGTATTTTTCTGATTTCTCTTACTTCTTGTTATTTGTACAGCAAACAAAACATTAACAGCATACTTAGGACCCTCGTCAACCACACTGTAGGCAAGGTCCTACTTCTGGGCCTTCGCACTCGCTGTCCCCTCTGCCTGGAGCTCTCTTCCCCCAGATACCCATCAGTCGTGCTCCCCCCTTTTCCAAGGCTTCAGCTGTGTGATCCCTGACTGCAGTAAGGACCACAGGTTCTCTGAGAGTGGAATCTCACTTAATGGTGAGGTGTTTTCCCTAAGTGACTGTGTTTTTCAACTTGTTAAGTCAAATGAACAACAGCAAAGCACAGAAGCTTCCATAGCTAAGTCCTTCATTACTGAATGGAAGTTGCTCTTGTGGGCAAGATAAATGTGCTACTTCCTTGTGTCAGATAAAATTTAAGTCAGGCTGGATTAACTATTTCTGGTGTGCCTACTCCTCTTGTAAACTTTGGCAAAGAACATCCTTATGGCTAAAAATATTACCTCTTCATCTAACAACCAGATCTGATTAAGACATGCTAATCCAAATATCACAAGCTCATTACAAATAGTTTCAAAACAGGTGATGAATTCAAGTTATATTTTTCTGATGTCTGATTCCCACTGGTGAAGTAGGAGAAAATGTATTAGTAATGAATCCAATGCTTCCGACAGACATTTCCATGGGATTAGAAATTTACCATCTATTAGGCAGTCTTGAAATATTCCAAGCAGGAGTTGGAATATACATTTAAATGTCAGAATAACTGTACTGTATACTGATTAATTACAGTAAGCATCTATTCCACTTGAACAGTAATTCTCAAATTTTTTTGGTTTCAAGACCCCTTTATATTCTTAAAATTACTGAAGATTTTATAGAGCCTGTTTATGTGGGTTATAGCTATTAATACATACTAAATTAGAAATTAAACAGATTTTTAACCTATTTATTTAAACTAACCACAACAAACCACTGTGTGTTAAGATAAATAACATATCTTATATTTCCCAAAGAACAAAGGGACACTAGTGAGAAGAATGGTATGACTTTGCAGATTTCTTTCATGTCTGGCTTAAACCACGTTTAAGAACTGAGGTGAACCAGGGAATACATGTCCTGTCCAAAAGGCATAGTCACTCCTTTTCTCTGGCCAAGTGTCTGTGGGTCAGATTCTGCTTATGGTCCAACACTTTGTAACCTTTGAGGTCACCTAATTATGTTCTAAAAATCCCTTTGAATTCTAACGTCCTAGATTTATAGCTCAGCAGATGTTTTTAAACCCTTTCTTTCATCAGAAGGATAAATAAGGATTGATAAGCGCTGTGCTAGTTGGGGCATCAGGCCGTTTCGTGCTTCGTGAACCTTTACTGAGCTAAATCTTGAATTTAAGTCCACACACTGGATAGCATTAAGGAGACTGATTTTTTAATTCATTTTTTTCTAAGGCATAAAATTTTATTTTCATTCAAATATCCACTAGAAGCAAAGTTTGGGGAACAAACACCTTGCAGAAATCAGGAATTACAAAAACATTTACAAACTATGAAGTGACTCATTTAGTCTTTTCTGATATTTAAATAGAAGTTGCTAATTAGCACCAGTTTGGTGGGTGTACTGAACTCTACTTGGTCAGGGACCATTTGGGAGCTTACCACATTTAATGTGTGCAAATCTGAGCTCACTCCACATTCACAGGCAAAAAGTCCACACATTTCAGGGCTGCAGTAAAAAAAAGTTTGCTAGGCTTTTTAACCTGCTTGTCAAAATTTCCCTTTATGTAAATTTGTCAGGAACACCTCTGTGTGTGTGTGTGTGTGTGTGTGCATGCGTACGCGTGCACACACACACACACTCCCCTTCTTTTAGTGCAGTAATTATCCAACACCGGGCCAGACCTCATAGGGGCTGTGAAAGAAAGAAAAAAGGGGCCTCCCAATCAGTATTAAGTCTCACTATGGAAATAAGGTATACACATACCAAGTTCATTAAAATAAAACTATTAAAATATATGAGACACATAATCTATCAGGACCATATTTAGACCCCTCTGAATTTGATGAAAGCTAGAGGTGGGGCCACGTTACTGTAAGGACTGGACTTTATCCTGAGGGTAATCAGTGGAGGGCTGCAAAGGCTCTGAGTAAAATGAGAGATAAGGCAAATCTCCGCGGTAACGTTCAGGATGGGCTGGAAGGCCTAGAAGCCAAATTAGGAAAGTGCTACTGTAATACCAACCGTCTCCAAAACCAGAGGCATTTGCTTAGAGCAAATACTGTTGATAGGGCAAGTTACCAAACTTCTTTGGCCTAGACAGGCAGAAAACAGAAGGAATATTAAGAGATTTAAGGCAGGGCACATTAATTTGAATGACTGTGGTGGTAGATGCCATTTTTACAATGCGGCATAGGCTTCAGATAAATATTTGTTGAAAAATTTTTAAAAACTGAGCAAAGGATAAAAAGGTACGCAAACTCCATTTTAAAAGAGACTGGAATCTTCTATACGAAGACTATACAAAGTCAACCCAGGCTTCTATGTAAGTGTACATTCACATAAATGATCTTTAGATACTTTTTTTAAATCCTCACCTGAGGACACGTTTTTCACTGCCTTTTAGAGAGGAAGGGAGAAAGAGAAGCATCGACTGGCTGCCTCCTGGACGTGCCAGGATTGAGGACCTAAGGCACCTGGATTTGGGACCAAACTGCAGCCTAGGCATGTGCCCTGACAGGGAATTGAACCCGCAACCTTTTGGTTACAGGACAATGCTCCAACCAACTGAGTCACACTGGCCAGGGTGATCTTTAAATACTTTTTATGACCACAAATAAGACACCTGATCTACCACTCCATTTTTAAAAGGTTGGTCAGGGTAATGGCTGAGTTATCTTTCACATAAGAATCAGAGTGTAGTGTACTTTAGAGAAAATTCTTTAATTTCTCAGCAGAGGATTGAAAGCACAGGCTCAAATCCCTGCTCCACGACTTTCTAGCCATCGAGCTGTGTGACTGCGCAAAAGACTATGAGCCACAGCAACACTGAGGATCTCAATGCTTCCTGCCTCTGCAGGTGGTGGGATGAAGGAATGAAGGGAAACCTACAAAGCACCTTGTGTAATACCTGGCACAGACTACTCAATCACCTCCATCATCACAAGATTTAAAAAACCCTCACTTGACCCTATATCCCCTTCTAGCTACCATCTCATTTCTTTGTTCCTTCTTAGCAAAAAATCTCATAAGGGCTGTCTAGGTTCCTAGGTGCCTGCAATTCCTCATCTTACTCGCGCCTACTTGGATCAGGCTTTTCTCACCTAGTCACTCACCAAAACTGCTCTCGTCAGGGGTACCAAGCAGTGAGCCTCTAGTCAAAATCCTGAGGTCAACCCTGAGTCCCCACTCCAAGCTCCTGGAGCTCTCGGCAGCATCCATTACTCCCCCCTGTAACTCTCCCTTTAGCCTCAGGTGCTCTTCCCACCTCCCTGTCTCCACCTCCCTAACCCCCCAACGCTAGCTGCTGGCCTCAGGGCACAGCCCGTGACCTGGCTGCTCTGTCTACTCTATCACCCACGTGATTTTACTGAGCTCAGGGAAGCTGATGACTTTCCAATTTACATTTTCAAACAACTGCCTCCTAGGCATCTCTACTTAGATGCCTAACAAGTCTCTCCAACTTAAAACACTTGCAAAAACCCTTAACACTACTCCAAAACCAAAACCTACCTACTCCTCAATCTCAGCATCTTACATTTACCAGATTGCTCTAGTCAAAGATCTTGGAGTCATAATAAGTACATCCCATATCCAACCCATTTCCAAATATACTCCCAATATGATCATTTTCCCCATCTGCACTGTGACCACTGTAGTCCATGCTGCCTCAGCTTACCTGTTTTCTTAGTCTACCTGGTTTATCTTCTCCACACAGAGCCTTTTAGAGGTAAGTTAGATCCACCTCTCCCCTACTCAAAACCCTCCCCACGGCGCCCCCTGTAAGCAGCACACACCCAAACTCCCAACCTCCCCTACAGCGGTGCACCTGCTTCTCCAACACCACTTCCTGCCACCCTTTCCTGTGCTCCTGCCTTCTTCAGCCATACAGCCCTTGTTTAAGTTTCTCAATGAGCAAACTGCCTTTCCACCCTTGCACTTCCTGTTCCCTCACCCTAGAATTCTGTCCCAGAGCTCTAAGTAGCTGGCTGGCTCTCTGAATCCTCATTACGGTGGAGCTTTCCATTCCGTCTTGCTTTCTGTCTTCACAGCACTCATTACCACTTGACAGTAATTTGTCTGTTGCATCTGAACATAAGCTTCATGAGGGTATCTGTTTTGTTTACTGCTGACTTCAATAATACCTTGAAGAGTGCTTTGCCCAGAGTATGCACTCAAACGTTTGCTGAATGAATGAGTGGCTGACTGGGTGTCAAGCTAGGCATATTACTTCAGAATGATGCTCAATGTCACAAAATTCTAACTCTGGTTTATTTCTGAAAATACAGCAGGGAAACTCAGAGTACTATTAAAAGAAGCCTAACATTATAAACATCATCAAACAGGCTTAGTTGAATTTTAAATAGCCTGAGAAAAGTTATGTATTAAATTTTGAATATAATGATCTCAAGGAGAAACACAAATCTTACACTGAAGCCAGTTTGCAGAGGCCCTCTCAGAGCCCCCCGCCCCCCATATACCTTTACCCTCACACAATGTCTGTGCCGTACTTTCTTTTTCTTTAAATTTTATTTTCTTTCTTTCGTGTTGTCTGACTCGCTCTCTGAGCTTCTCAAGGAGAGCTGTGACTCACTCAGTCCTTGCTCCCCAGAATCTGGTGCTGTCTGGCACGTAACACTGCTCAACGAACGCTTCCTGGTCAGACAGCATCTCCTCCGTCCCTACTGTGTGCTCTAATATGGTCCACTGTGGACTCGATGCTGGGCACTGACACTGTTTTCCAGTTTGAGGTAACTATTACTTGATAACTAGTTTTCTTTTCATCTTTTTTAGTTTTATTTTCTAATGAAGTATAATCAAGACTTTCAGGGAAACTTACTTTTAAATGAGGGAACAGTGGGTTTTCATTCAAACTGTAAAACCAAGGATTCTTCACTGTAAAATGAACTTTGTTTCACAAAATACACATGAAAGCATGCTACTGGTATTCCAAACCACTTAGAAGCTGAATATAAAGTTAATATAGCAATATTTTCTACAAAGCAAGAGCATCTAATGCCAAACGGCCTGGCCGGATCCTAGTTCTAGAACATCCCGGGTACCCCAGGGACATAAATCCAAACATTGGTGGAGCTCAGAGATTCTGGAGACCAAGATCCTGTGAGTGTATTAGGCACAGGTGAGGATTTCATCCCATCCCAAAAGGAGAGTATAAGCTCAAAATTATGATATATTCATTTTAACAAGACTTCAGTGAATATATTAAATAATAAATCCATATATGCCAACCCCCAGAAACATAGCAGATCAAATATACTCTAACATATTTTTCTTTCTACAGCACTTTAACCACTGAACCAACCTAAATGTTAAGACCCCTAACGTTAACGTGTGGTGTGACTCCTGAAAGGCAGCTGGAGAACCAGCTTCAGTGACGACACAGAGGAGGGAAAGCAGACTGCTGCTAATTAATAGACTACAACTACTAAAAAGTTAACTGTGAAAATGTTAAGATAACTTCACCAAGGTGCTAAAATATCACAGAAAATCCACGATTTTTTTTTTTAAGAAAACATTTGTTTGTTACTTCAGAATTCTTCTTTCCCGAAGGATTTTCCCTGGATCTGTGTCAGTATCTAAAGTCAGCCAGTTACTCTCCTGGCTAAATATAAACGGAAAAGCCAGCAGCTGCAGGATATTACAAAGAAAACACGCATATGACAAGTAGGTTGAAAAGCATGAATACCTGATAGCGTTTTACACCATGTTATATAGTACAGCATTTATTCCTTTTAAAGAATGTATTTATTTATAGTGTAACATTTAATGCAGTAATCTGAAACACAGCAACATATTAAAATATTTCAGGTATAAAAAGGATTTTGAAACATCTTTTGGGGAAATCATGACTACAAAGCAGCAGCTATTACAGCATGCCAATCTTTTAAAAAAAATTGTATTTTATTGACTGTGCTATTACAGCTGTCCCAACTTTCCCCCCCTTGCTCCTCCCCATCCAGCGCCCCCAACTACCTCAGGCAATCCATACACCATTGTTCATGTCCATGGGTCACGCGTAGGTTCTTTGGCTGCTCCATTTCCTATACAGTCCTTTACATCCCCATGGCTATTCTGTAACTACCTATTTGTACTTCCTATTCCCCTCACCTTTTCACCCATTCCCCCACACCTCCCTTCCACAACCCTGGCCTGGCCTAGGTCTTGATTTAAAATGGCAGAGCCTCACAGGTTTCTCCTGAAAAGACAGCTGCTAATTAAAACTGGTGTGGTTGCCCATTCAGGGAAGACAGTGCATTGAGCTAGGAGTCTGGTTGGAAAATACAGAGGCCTAGAAGGTGATGATGTACCTGGATTCAATGTTCCTGAAAAGTGGATATAAGGTTAGGGGAAGTGAGCTTTTATTTCTGAGCAATGGGCAAGTGCGGTCTGGCTGCCTGGTTAGTGTCTGCCACGAGCATGTTTTTTTCTCTCCTCTACAGCAATGGTTCTCGAGGACGGTCCCCAGGCCTGCACCTACAAATCACCTGGGAACTTGCTAGGAATGCAAATTCTCAGGCCACACACCAGACTACACCACAGAACGAGGCATCTGAAACTCCGAGGGTGGGGCCCAGCGAGCTGATACGCTCTCCAGGTGATTTGGATGCACACTAGTTTGAGGACCACTGATCCGAGGGGAAGAGACGGTGGCAATCGTTCTTTAAGGCCCAGATAATGTGACAACAAACAACTGATGCCAAAAACGCAAGACCCTGTGCTTTTTTTTTGCTGCTAGGGACACCAAGGCCAAGGATCAGATTTCCTCTGACAGGGTGGAGACAAAGAATAAGACTTGGGAAGTGTGTTGGGACAGTAAGGGAAGGAGAGGACAGAGTTAAATCTACACTCAGTCGATTGGAAAAGGGCAAGACTGGAAGCGGGAGGCTTTTGCAGCCTTCTAAGCAAGAGAAAGATGGTTCTGGTTGGGCAGGGTGACAACAATGGAGACAGAGAGGAGGTGACTTGGCACCTCCTGGGTTTGTGATGGAAAGAACATAAGGATGAGGAAGGAATCCTACTTGACAGTCATTATTACCTACCCACGAAAGAATCAGCCAAGGCAGAAACGTCAACAGATCTGCCGAAGGCTGCAGGAACTTGGGGTGCCGAGCTGAAGGACAGGCAGTGGGGGCTGGAAGAATGACAATACAGCCAAGAGCACAGGTCCCGGACAGAACTGTCCTGGTTCTGCACCCTGGCTCTGCGCCTCAGGTCCTCACGTTCACAACTGTTACCTGCTTCAAAGGGCTGCTCTGAGAAACGAGATAATGTACTTAACACAGCACCTAGCACATCATAAGCCTCAGAAGTGCAGCTTAGAAAGAAGTCTGAAGGGGTTGCATGTACTTTGTACATGATATGGGGGGGGGTGGTCCCCAAGCCCAACGAGTATGAGTTATTGAGCATAATAAGGTCTAAGTAACAGCTTCCTGAGAAATGGACCTCACATTACTCAGGATGGGATATCAAGGGGCCAGGAATACATTTTGTATTCCGCTTTCATCAGATTACTGTAAGCAATATTCAAGTGAAAGAGAGGAAGAAAGAGAAAGTGGTTGATGGAAAGGGGTGGTTTCAAAGTTACTGTGAAGAAGGAAATCATGATCCTCAAAATCAACCTTGGCAATCCCCGAGGGGAGCAATAGGCTGTACCGCCCCGGCAAAGTGCTCCCCCACCCCTGGGGCAGATGGCTGTCTGTTCAGCTGAGCACTGGATGAAGCAGTTTTCGTGAATACCAGGCTCACGTTGTACAAAAGGCACTAAACTACCAACAGGCACAACAAGATGCGCACACAGTGAGACACTTCGGAATGAGACCAACGAAGAGCCTACAGGTTCTCATCTCCTGTCTCCACCTCTCTCTGGGGAACACCCTTGAATGGAATGGAACCTCCACTGTGCACACGGTTAAACTTCCGTAGGCTGAGTGTGTGTATGAGGCCATGCCAGTGTATGCAAATTTAAAGCCATGCCCGGCCAGGGCTTACTCTTCCAGCACCCAGTTTCTGGTTATCTGTCAGGGAAGCCTGCGGGATGCTGGCTGAGAAGGAGGACCAGGCAGCCAGGAGCCAGGGTACGAGGTCCTGCGAGCCTGGACAAGGCAGGAGAAAGTCACCTGTCCTAGCACGGGCACACGGAGGGACTCTAGTGGGCATTTCACAACTCCTCTTCCAGGATACACGCAGAAATCACGCCCCACAGAAGCAAGGGAGGTGTGAAGGGGCTGTAGCCAAGAGTGAAAACAGTGCCCATAACAACTAAGTTCAGCCCTTCCAGGAACTCAGAGGCTTCGCAGCTGTTTCCTGGCAACCAGGGGCGTCAATCGAGGACCCGTTCTAAACTTGACTAAGGCAGACCTCGCGTCCCCTGACCACACCTCAAAGACTTCCCAGGGTCAGAAAGCAAAGAGGTCGGTGCACTCATTTCAGTCCAGCCCAACTAAGATCTCTCGGCTTCCACTCTGAGCGCTCTGTGCCCCTTTCGCTGCCTAGGGGCACAGGTCAGATCTTGTCATTCCCTCTTTTTCAGACTCTTATTCATTCAACAAGTATTTACTGAGTATCTACTTCATTCCATGCACTAGTTCAATGGTTTCCCTTTACACTGAACAAAGTCCAAAGCCACGTCTCTCCAGCTCATCATCGGTAACACGCCTCTTTTGCACACTAAGACCTTACTTCTTTCAACGTGCCAAGCTCGGTCCTGCCACAGTGCCTTTGCACTCACTGCTTCCCCGCTCTCCTGCCTGCGGCACCTGTCCTGCCAGTGGCTCCTTCCATCATCTGTCTCAGTTCAAACACCCCTCTCCGAAGTCTTCCCTGACCACCTCTCCAGACACCCTTTACCACACGGCTCGGCTTCCTTTCCAGCATTTGCTGCTATCTGAAACTGTCTCTATTATTTGCTTCTTAACGGCCCTCTCCCTAACAGACAAGCTCCCCAAGGGCAGGGGCTATGCCCACCTTGCCCACTACTGACAATGAGACGCAGCAGGCCCTCCATCAGTATCTGCTGAACACGCTGGCCGAGGAGTGTGGGAAAACTCACCGTAAGGCCCCTGGAAACCTGCCCCATCACCTAAACCATGCCGCGTGCCTCTGCACTGCACCACACAGCGCCCCACACCGCTTGGGGGGACCACCACTGCACTTCTGAAGTGCTTGCCAATGGGCAGGGCCTCGGGGGCTTTGGATCAGGTCACTGTTACACTGGACTGTGGGTGGCCAGCGTTAAGGGGCTGACAACAGGGCCGGGATGTGACGCCACCAGAACGCTGGCGGCCGCAGGCACACTGCACCTCCCGCCCCCCACTTCAGAGCAGCCTGGCAGGGGTGTCACTCTGGGGAGAAGTCTCCCACAGCAGCCTGGCCCGCCTTAGCCTCTCTCCTCCGGCAGCGCCTGCCGCACTGTCTTGGTAACGAATCGACTCAGCACTGTCTCCACTGAAAGCGCCGCCTGGGAGGACCGAGTGGTCTCCTCTGCCTCCAGAAGACCCCCTGCTCTACGTGTAAAAGGCAACCCGTGGGAGGTCAGGCCGGTCAGCCTCCTATTCCCACCGGCAGCCAGACAAGGACGGCTCCCTGGGATCCCAGAGGAGCCCCGGCCGGGACGGACGGCCTCCCGTTCCCTTCAGGGCGTCATCCCCAGCAGCACTGCTGCTGCTGCTGCAGCTACGGACGCAAATGGCCGCGGCTTTCAGGACCCAGGCTAGTGGCCCTGTTCACTTCCTCCCTCCGAGCTCGCCCCCACCTGGGAGGGCCTCCTTGGCCACCCTCACTGGCCGGCACTTTAGGGCACAGCCTTCTCAACAAAAGGGGGACACCGGCGCCCCCAAACCCTGCACTTCCGGAATCAGCCCCTCTGGGGACCTGGCCAGCCGATCCTCGCCCCGCCTCCTCGGGATGTTAACCATCCCAGGTCCAACGGCGGGATGCTAAGTCTGAAACGAGCCTTGGGGGGCGGGAGGGGGTCCGCTTCTCGGGCTCTCTGAGGGGCGCAGGGCAGGGGACCCCGACTCAACACGAGCGCTGCTTCCCTTGGCCTACCAGAGGCCGGGCGGACTCGCCCTCCCCAAGGGGAGCTCTCAGCCCCTGCCGCCCATCCCGGAGAAGCGGGGGCTTCCTCGCCGGCCTCCCTTCCCCAAGCATCCACGCGCGAAGTCCCGCGGCACTGGCCCCTCGGACCCCGCAGGCGTATTTCCAACGTCCGGAGGGGTCTCCCTAAATCAGACCCTTCCACGGCAAGCTTCCCTCGCTCGACGAAGGAGGGGGGTTTCTCCTCGAACAGAAGCATCTCCGAAAGCCTCACGGCTGCCAATTCACCTGCTTTTCACCCAGGATCGCGGGTTCCCAGCTCCCGCCCCACCGCAGCCCGCCTCCTAGCACCCAGTGTCTGTGTCCTCAAATAGGGCCCGGTGACGACGGGGTCATCTCACGACGGGCCGCACCGGCCAGCACCCTCAGGAGTCAGGGGTCCCCCCCTGCTCCCACCCCCGCTCACCGATCGTGTGGAGACGCCCCGGAGCCCCCCGCCCCAGAAGCAGCCAGCCGCAGGCTCCCCGTTCTTTTCTGATTAAAATAGAGATTTCCTAAGGCCCCCCTTCCCAGATTAAAACAGACGTTCCCTCAGCTAACCCCGTCCCCCAAACTAACGCTGGAGCCGTCCCCGCTGCCAATGGGGGATCCTCTCAGTCATCCCTCAGGACCTCGTCGCCTCCTCCCACCCACCCTGACGGGCTTCTCGAAGTCCCAGCCAAACCGACATCCCCAGGCTCCCCCCTCACCCGGACCCACAGCGCCCAGTAGAGGACTTCTATCAGCTTTGGGGCGCCTCTTCCTCCTCTGGGGAGCCCCTCGATCTCCCCCAAAGAGCCGCCGGCCCCGATCTCCTCAAGAGTGCCTCTAGGCTCGCCAGGCTCCCGTTTAGGCCACTCAGTCTCGCCGCGGGGCCCGGCCCTTCCTCTCAGCGGGGCCCTCACGCCGCCCAAGGGAGCTTCTGGGCCTTGCCGCGCCGCCCACAGGCCCCTCAGGCCCCCGCCCGTGCTTCCGGCCGCAGCCTGCTCCTCCTCCCCACTTCAGGCCGGCCGGGTCGCCGCCGCGGAGCCCGGCGGCCAGAGGCAGCGCCAAGGCCCTGGTCATGCTGCAAGGGCCTTTGCGAGTCCCCGATCCCCGGTCCGGGCCCGCCTTCCCTCAGCCCGCCGGGCCCGGCACCCCCGCTCACCCGAGCCCGTGGTGGCTGCCATCTTGCGTCGCTGTCGCTCGAAGGCCGGCCCCTTCTTCACCCCCCACCCGTTCCCGGGCCCTTCTGCGCAGGCGTGCGCGGACGCGCAGACGCCGCCGCTGACGCCGGCTCCGCAGACCACGCGACCCGACGCGGGGAAGAGGTTTTTTTTTTCTCCCCTGCCTTTTGAGAGAGAGGAAATATTTGTGTGCGTGAGGGCCCAGCAACCTGCAAGTCCCTCCGAACTCGGGTGCGAAGGAGGTATTGAGGTGCTCGGTGAGAGGGCTGGGGTGATCAGTCCTGGGAGGACGCAGTTGGAAAAGAAAAGGAAGGGAAGAAAGCTGTAAAAAAGCGCGTCCATTTCGCCTCGGGCATTGTCTTATCTGGTTGCGTCCTCGCTGCGTCTCTCTCAGGTCGGGATTAATGTGAAAAATGACGCTGAGAGGGGTTAAACGATTTATCTAAACTCAGCTGTTAAGTAAATGAGTCAGAATTTGAAGCCAGGCCAGATGTTCTTGCTTCCTGAGTTGATACTTCCGGGCCAGAGGGGGGCTTGTCAGCGGCGCAGATAAATGATTTGAGGGCATTAAGGTGGCAGGGAAACCATTCATTCATTCACTCATCAGTTCATCCGAACAAATAATTAAACAAGTATCTGCTATGTACCAGGAACTGTGCTAGGTGCTGGGGATGGATATATAACCCCGAGGAAGCAAATTTCCACTCTTACTGGCTTGCGTTCTAGTCGGAGACAGAGCAAGGAAACAAATCAATAGGAAAAATAAATGATTATGATAGGATAGAGAGTAAACCAGGAACGGGATGTCAGGCGGTGCTCAGAGAGACTCCTGAGGTGGTCGCATTTCAAGGGAGACCTGAGCGATGAGAAGGTAGATGGAAACGGCTCGGTTACAGGCTCTGAGCAGGTATTTTCTCCTTTGCTGTAAGTGGTCTGAGAAGCCCTTACATGGTTGTGGAAACAGGCTGTGAAAAGTGAAGGGACTGCTTCCAGGTTACGCAGCGAAACACTGGCAGAGGAAGGACTAGAACCTTCAGTGCAGAGGAACAAGGAAGCCAGAAGCCCTTGTACCCAGCACATCCAATTCATCACCTTGTTTAACGGCAGTGCTTCCTGAGCATTTCTCAACATCCACTCTTCCTACTTAGGGTGGGCTGCCCTTGTTTTCTAGTAGAATGATTCCGGCAGCTTTTATTCCTGCCTCTGAGATCCATCCTCTACATGGTAGCAGAGTCTGCTCAAAAGCCCTTCTGCTAAAACTCAGTCGTTCCCTATTCCCTCGGGATAAAAATACAGACTCTACAAATTAAGTGACCATAGAATTATCATGCAACAAGGACAGTCATTAGAATGACAGGGAGCCTAGTATAATCTTGTGGGGACAACAAGGAGAAACCAGGATTCTCCAGGGCCAACCGGGATGGATGGCCACCCTATCCACAACCCTGCACTTGGGGCCAGGGAGGTGTGGAAGGCACTGAATTTAAGAAGGCTTTCACTCTGAAGCCCCGGCTCTGCACTTGCACAGCCCTGTGAGTGCCTCCCTAAAATCTGCATCCTAGGTGCTTCACTTCTCCCCCCTCCGTGGCACCGCCTGCACCTCTGAGACTTCCTGTATCTCTCCAGTTACACTGGCCCTTTTCAAGGCCTCTGGGACATGTTCTCGCCCTCCTCAGGGCCTTGGACTGTGCTGTTCCTGCCCTTCAGTTCTCACAGCCAGCATCATCTCCGTGACTTTGACAATCAGGTCAAATTCAGCCATAATTGATTCTCAGAGTGTCACATGTATCTCCTTCCCATCACTGGCCACACACAATTATCTTGACATTATACCACGTCCCACATGATTCAAGTTTACCTTGAAGAGAACAGAAAACATTTGCCCTGGACTTTGGGTCACTATGTAGCACCAGGTAGTAAGTGGGAAAGCATTTAGGCTTCTAAGGTGGACCCCACTCTGGAGTGTAGTTTTCTGAGTTCGTGTCCTCCTTCACCGTTCACTTTGCTGTGTGACTTCAGACAAGAGACTTGAACCTCTCCTGGCATTAGCTAGCCCTTTTGAAAAGGATGAGCAAGTCAACCTCATAGGGTGGCTGTGGAGATAAAGATGCTTTGCTTTGGCACATTGGGAAGAGGGGACACTAGAAGAACTGATATTTACCAAGATATACCCAGCTTTTAATCCTCACAACTCAAGGTGGCAACTCCTAGGAATATCCCCATTTTAGAGATGAAGAAACTGAGTCTGAGCTAACAGATGGAGAAGTGAGGATTAAAACACAAGCCTCTGACCCACGATGCTCATAAATATTTACTTGCATAGATGCCTTGGTTCTCCTAAGGGATTTCTGGCAAGCAAAATCGACAATAAATATTCCTAGGCAAAGCACCTCGCAGAAGGGGATAGATTAAGCAGGACGTCCCGGGGCACGTTGGTTACCATGGTCCTGCGGTGTCGCGGAGCGTGCTGGGAGTTGTAGTCGCCCCTTGCTCACGCTCTCTCGAAGAGACTCCGCCTCCTCCCCTGAGGTCACAGCCAGTCTCCCCTGCAAGATTCCTCCAGCGTGCCTGAGCCAGCTCTCAGCTCTGCTTGAGCAGGTAACTTCAGTTGGTGTGGATTAGAGAGAGTCCGGTTTTATCGGGGGTTGCTGGGAAAGTTAAAATGGTTAATAGAACTAAAAAATTTAGAAAAGGGCTTGGCACACCGTGAGTGCTATATAAGTATTAGCTACCATTATATTATTTAACCCATACTGACCCTTGAAAAGTAGCTTTATCATTTCCATTTGTCAGATGAAGAAGCAGGCTCTGAGGAGTTACATGGCTTTCCCAGAGCCACACAACAAAGAAGGAGTAAAATCAGGTTTAGAATTCAATTCTCTTAATCCCAGGGCACCTGCCTCTGTGGACAGGGAGCTGGAGCTTGGGAAGGTTTTAAGTAAAACGTGGGCAGCTTTGCATTTGCACCAAGTGCTGCCCAGCTGCCTCCAGGAGACTGGGTAGCAGCAAGACTGGAGGTGGGGAGTTCAGAGAGGTGTGTTGGACACCACTGGTTGTCAGTCCAGTCACCAAGTCCCTTCGTTCTCACAGTCGCCCAGTTTTGGTTAGGAGGCCAGAAGATCCAGTGTCCATGTGTGATTCCAAGCCAGAACTAGGCCCTGCCATTTCCTTTTGCCATTGATTGGTCCTTTGGTGTGCCTGTAACCTAGTTATTTCTGGCCAGTGAGTTGGGGAGGGGACATTTTTAGAAAGTTTTCCTCCCCTGGTAATAGCCTTTTTTGTCCCTTTTCTTCTTATGATACAGCGATTTTCTCATGGCACACATAAACTAATTACTAAAATTCTGTGGTGCACCCCAAAATTTATTTTTTTGCTGATCTGACAAAAGAGAAAAAAGGTATCATTTTGATTCCTTCACACCAGACAGGAAAAGAGGTCAGTGATCTTGACCAAATAGTCAGGTATTGTTGCATGTTTTAATAATTTTTGTGGCACACCAGTGTGCCTCTTGCAACATACCGGTTGAAAATCTCTGTTATAATGAGGTTGTGGTGGTTAGAGCTGTCGCAATCATGACAAAACCATGAGGCATGCCCCTAAGGCCAAAAAGTCGACACACCAAAGATGACCGCACAGAAAGATGACACGAGCTAGAACCTGGAAGATGTACTTGAGCTGCTGAACGAACCCTGGGGCTGCCGACCTATAGGCTTCTTAAGACATTAGATAATAAGTGTTTTATTGCTTACGTTGCTCTTTTTTTAATTTATCCGTTTTAGAGAAACATCGATTTGTTGTTCCACTTATGTATGCATTTATTGGTTGATTCTTGTATATGCCCTGACTAGGCATCCTACCCTTAACCTTGGCATGTCAGATGACACTCTAACTAACTGAGCTACCCAGCCAGCGCAGGTCGTTCTTAAAGATCAGTTTTTGTTATGCGTAGCCAAAAGTATACCTAGCAGTTACAGGAAGTTGGCACAGTGCTCCAGTCAAGAGATACATAGATATAGACTGTTCCACAGCAGTCACTCCAAAACACTGTTCTCAACAAGGTGGGAAAACTCGTAGGCAGTTTTGGAACCTCTGGGATATGCAAGGCACAAATAATTTGAAAAAGCCTATTCAAAATATACAAAATGCAATGTACTTTACAAAATGTACTGTATTATTTTTTAGGGCAAGGCATACTTCTCAAATTCTAATGTGCACAGAAATCACTAGGAATCTTCTTAAAATGCTGATTCTGGTTCCACGGGGTTGGGGATCTTGAGATTCTGCATTTCTGACAAGCTCCTAGGGACTGCCAATGCTGACCTGCAGACCACACTTCGAGCAGTAGCAAGGTTGTGGCTAACATTATATAATTTTGTTTTTATTTCCAATTTATGGTTTAGAAAACCCCCAACCTCATGCTATAGCTTTTATAACACAAACCACAGAAAGTAAAGCTGATGATCTGTTGACAAGAGGTGGCATGGGCACCCAGGGGACAGAGGGTAGAACACCTGGGGTGGTGTCTGTGGTTGGTGGGCTGTGTGACACATTTGCTAGTGGCATTTCATGGCACACACGTAGAGTTATGTCCCCCTGTGGTGTGTCTGAAGTATGGCATTGAGATGCTTTATTTAATGTTGTATGTAGTTGCTAAAATATACAACCAGAAAGGGATTGGAGTGGGCGGGCAGGGACAATTCATTCACTCACTCCTCTGTCGCTGGGCATCTAGGTTGTTTCCGTTGGCTTCCTCCCTTACAATTTATTTCTGTAACGTCAGAGTTTTTGTGTCAGCTGTTACTTTTGTGGTCAGGGAAAAAGGAATAAAAACCACAGATCTGGAGTGTGGGGAGGAAACAAAAAAAGGATGAGGTTCATAAATTTATAAAGAGCCCTTGCAACTCATTAAGAAAAAAAGATAAACAATCCCAAAGAAAGATGATAAGCATAGCAAAGAGTTATGGAGCATTTAGTATGTTCCAGAAACATAGTGTTTTGCTTGTATTAATTTATTTAATCTTCACAACTGCCCTATGAGGTAGGTACCATTATTATTCCATCTTACAGAGCAGGAAACAGACAGAAAGGTTAGGTAACTTGCCCAATGTCACAAGCTTGTAAGTGGCAGAGCTGGGATTTGACCCCAAGCTCTTGACCACCACTATCCTGCCTCCTGAGAAAAACAGAGGACATGTACAGAGTAAGGACATAAGATACCCCGTCTCATTTAACATACTGTATTTCAGTGATTCTAGAAGGCACGTTTTTACATTGAAACACCCGTGAAATCAGGATGCATCTTTATAATCAATGATCTCTTAGATTCAATGAAATACAGTAAGAGAAATGCAAATTAAAACCACCTATCAGATTGGCAAAGAACAAAACACTCGATAACACACTGGGTTGGCACGGGTGTGGGGAAACTGGCACCCTTCAAAGTTGGGAGTTTAAATGGGCACGGCCTCGGTGGAAGGCAACGAATGTGGCACGAGCTCACAAAACCTAACACACCCCCGTGACCCAGCCATTCCTCAGGGTTGACCCCTCGGGTCTGTGGGCCCTTCTGGGCAAGGACGTCAGTTCTCCGATGCACACAGCGGTAGCAGTTTGTATTACCCAAGACTGAAAATGACCCAACATCTGATGAGAGGGGTTAAAAAGGAAGGTCCATCCTGAAGCTGGAACACTACACAGAATAAGGAAGCATTGCCATGACTCTGTCTCCAAAACACTGAGTGAAAAAGGCGCAGTGCGGAATGGGACTGTGTGTAATGTTCTACCTGCTTTGAGAGAAGGGGGGGCAGACACGCCTCTATGCCTGTGTAAGGGACTTGGCAGGGACTTGTCAAAGCGATGGCCTCTGGGGAACTGGGGGCTTCGGGGAACATGAATGGGGTGCAATTTAGTCTTTGCTCCAGACCAGGAGTTGGTTAAGTTTTTCTGTAAATGGCCAGATTGTAAATATTTTAGGCTTTGCAGGCCATTTGGTCCCAGCTGCTGTAAGGAACAAGCAGTCAGATAAAATGCAAGTGGATGGCGGTAGCCGTGTGCCGAGACAAGATTACAATCCATACTAAAATTGGAATTCCATGTATTAGGAGATCTTTTTTCCTCCAACCTAAAAAATTGCTCACGGACCATAGAAAAACAGGTTGGTCCAATTTGGGCTACTGGCCGCAGTCAGCTGACCTCTCTGCTCTGGACCCTTTTGTATTGTTTGATTCTAATTCTTTACCTTATACATGCATTACTTTTATAAAATGATGTTTAAGAGGGGAACCTGAAATTTTAGGTTTATCAAAAGTGTGGGTGGTTAAAGTTGGGGGCAGGTGCTCTGGCCAGACCCCTCTAAGAAGTGAGCACAGAGGACAATGCCCAACATTCCCTTGAGCTAGAAATCCCTGTTTGCCCTGTGCTGCCGCATGCTTCACTCCACCACCAGAGAGCAGCACAAATCCACTGAAAACCGCACCATCCCCGCACCAGCTGGGAAGTCCAAGGCAGAAGTCAGCCCACACGTACCTGTTTTGTTTGCCCAAGCTATGTTTATTCACCCAAGGTATGTTTAAAAGATGCTGGTATGGAACTAGCATTTTAAAAATCTGGATTTCCAGCTCCTCGTTAATCAGCTGATGTGAGCAGCAGCCGGCCTTTGGGCCTGATGTCTCCAGGCCATCAGTGTTGGCTGCGGTTTCTCATCCTGCTGTGTTACTGTTTCCTCACAGCGGACCTGTCTCACTGGCCACCTTCCCCCCCCCCCGCCCCCCCCCGCCCCTCCACTGGGGCTGCAGGCGGGTGTTAGAGCACCATGGTTCTGGGGCAGATCAAGGCTCAGATTCTAGCTCTGCCACCTACCCATTTTGTGACCTTGGGCATGTGGCATGACCTCTGTGCCTTGGTTTCTCCATTTGCAAATGGGGCCAGTGTATTTCACAATCTGGCACATGGTAAGTGCTCAGGAGATACCAGCCCCCCCCCCGCCCCCCCCACCTGCTCTCACAGGCACTTGTCTGCAACGCTCTGTCTCACAAATGGCCCTTGCGCTCTGAGACCTGATACACAGCACACCTCCTTCTGGTGTTGGAAGTATTTCCCAGTCCCTGGGATTCAAGGGCAGAGAGAGCACCTGGCTCTGCCTCCCTAGCTGTGGGCAAGGTGCTTCAGCTCTCTGGAGTGTGAGGCTGGGTTTTTTTGCTGGCTCAGGGGAACTGACACAGGTTGCTAGGACTTAGAAAATCTATCTTCCTAGCAGGCCTGGGAATGGGAAAGCAAGCTCTGCAGCTCCAAGGCTGCCTGTCTGGCACCTCCGAAAGGTTCGGATGTCTGCTCATTCCACCGCAGACTTCTTGTGATAACACTTTGATTTTTCTTTCGGGAGCCAGCCCTCCTCACATTCTGGGGCTTGGGAAGTGCTGATCGTGCCTCTGCAACTCCAGGTGGACATGTTTCAGCCCTGGCCAGTTGCAACACCTCTCCATCAGTCCACCACCCCCATCAAAGTGATTGGTTCAGGGATAGACACGTGATCCAATCCAGGCCAATGAGAGGCTGCCCTAGGGCTTTTGCTGTAACTACTGGAAAAGGAGACTGTCCCACTGAGATTGCTGAGCTGGTCCAGTGTCAACTCGGAGAGAAACAAGAGCTAGTCAGAGACCAAGTTCTGATGAATCACGTAGGCCCCCGAGTCCTGCCAAACCTTAAGTCAAAACTACCTCTGAATTTTTTGGTTATATGAACTTACAGAATTATTGCTTGTTATAGTTTTCTGTAACTTATGAGTTGATGAATTCTAATACTCCTTTTATGGTCCCCCTTCAGTCACAAATCAAGTCTAGCAATGGACAAACTTTAAGGAAAATGAAGTTCTGGGTCACATTTTTTAAAAAGTGCTTCATCTGTGACTGCTCTTTTTTGTCATTTCTCTGTCCTCAACAGGCCTTTTCTTCTAATAGTGTAGACACTCTCCAGCCCAGACCAGATACTGATTGTGATGGCTGTAGTGTTCACCACTGAATCCCAGTGCCTGGCACAAAGGAGGTGCCTTATGACTATTTGTTCAGTGAATAAATGAATAAGATACTTATTTGTCCAAAATGTCCAGTGTCTCCCCACTCGCCTCAGCCTGAGGTTCTATATAACAAGACCCCACCTTCCCCTTGCTCACTTCAGTCCAATCACAATGTCACTTAAAAACCCCAAGCTTGTTCCTGCCTCAGGTCCTTTGCACTTGCTATCCCTCAAGAGTCCTCTTTCCCCAGTTCTCACCCCAGCTGGCTCCGTCTTTACCTCCAGGTCTCAGCTCAGATGAGACCTCCTCAGGCCCTCCCAGGCCACGCTGCCAAATAGCCCCACTCTGCTATTCCAGTGTGGTTCCATGCTGTTTGATTTTCTTTAAAAATCAACATCTGAATGCCCATATACATTTTTTTTTATGTTTATTGCCCCTTTCCCCAGGGGGTCATCTCCACTAGGGTAAGTCCTTGTTTGGTTTGTTCTTTGCTGCGCTCCAGGGTCCAGGCCAGAGCCCAGTACACACTACTCGCCAATAAACATTTGCTGAAGGAATTCACTAATAGGGATCAGCCTTCATTACTCTATCATCGTGATCTTTTGCAAAAGGATCATTCCTTACCAAATCATGAGTCCCCTCCACGTGTTTGGAGCAGATATCACCATTAACTGTCTCAGGTGGCAAGGCCTCCATCCTGAGCCCGGGGTTGCCGGGGAAGCTGGGAACAGGCTAGGGCAGCACCTCACAGTCCAGACTCCTTCCCCCGCCTTCCCCAGCCAACCAGGAAACATGAGGCAGCCGAGGTTAAGTAGACTCTTGCTGCTTTGTTATAAATATATTATGTACATCCAAAACATGACATTAAAATATTACTCCGTGTTACAGAAAAGATATTAAGGCTTTCTATTATTTACATTAAACAAGCAAGCACCTTTAAAAAAAAAAAACAACCAAAACAGAAAAGCCCCATTCTTCCTTCTCTAACATACCCCCGGCCGGAGTGAGCACTGTGTCCCATTACAAGTGATTTAAGACCCACTGCAGGGGCTGTGCCCTGTGAAGTCATCCTTCATTCACTTAGAAACATCCACTCTGGCTGGAACCATGTGGGCTGATGGAGGAGGAGAGGGGTCCAGACTTGGGTAGGGGATTCCGGCCTCTTCTGGCCAACTGCCCTCAGACCCTTGCTGCACTTTGCCGTCTGTGAGTGGACAGGCTGGGCCGGGGCTGTCCACCAAGGCCTTTGGGGTCAGTTTGCAGAGCTATAGCAGGGACACTTAGGTGTGCCTGGGGGCTCCTAGACCACTGCGGCAGACAAACAACTGAGTCACCCCAATGCCAGCCACACTGAAGGGCTGCCCAGTGGGGCTAAGGGAGGTTGCAGTGTAGGGAGTACGGGTGAGCTTCCCCTCTACCCAAGGGGCTCCTTTTTCTGCAGAGTCAGGCTTGGCAGACAGAGTAGCTCAGGTAGCTCGGGAGGGGCCAAGGAAAGAAAACGAAAAAAAAAAAAAAAAAAGGAAATTAAAAATCAGTGGCTCAAGTATTCTGTGTCATAAAGGGTGGGCTGGGGGTGCCCAGGCCCAGCCCAGGAGGCATCCTCTCCACCTGGAGGGGCCAGCGCGAGGAAGGCTGGAATTTGGCAGATGGCTTCGGTTTGGGGAGGCTGGGGAAGGTTGGCAACAAGGCTGCAGGCTGGAGGAGTTATTTGATCTTCTGGGCCCATTTCATGTCATCTGCCCGAGGCTTCTCACCCGTCAGGCCCTGGATGAGGTCCTCTAGGCGGCGCCAGAAGCCCAACTTCTCCAGAGGGTAGTTGAGCCAGCCTGCAGTGGAAACAGGGCACCAGGGGGTTGAATGGGACAGCAGTAGTTGTGGGAATATAGGGAGAGCTGGTCTTGCCTGGGGCAGAAGCTACAGGAAGTGGGTCTGCAAAGGGGAGGGGATGAGGAGTGATCAAAGAATCTGGGAGGGGGACCACCCATCAATAGGCTCAGGGCTGCTCAGACAAGCCTTCATACCTTCACTTGTTTGCTTTTTTACTGAGCATTTACTATGTGCTAGGTATGGTGGCTGCTTCTTATCACTTGGCTCAAATGCCACCTCTCCCAGGAAGCCTACCCTGACCACCACTTAAACTGTCCTGTCCTGTCCCGCCCCCCTTTTATTTCTTTTTAACCTTTATGATGTAACTATTCTCAGTAATTCAGCACTTTCCTATTTTTTTTATTGGTTCTTCTCCCCAGTCCCCAACTAGAATGTCAGCTCTGAACAGCAGAACATGTTCTTTCACTGTTGACGCCCAAGTGCCTCGAATGGTGCCTAGCACATAGTAGGTGCTCAACACACATTGCTCATGATCTTATTTCATATCTGTGTTACAGTTTCCCATCCAAACCAGGCAGATACTATCGTCAGTCCCCTTTCCACATGAGAAGACTGCGACCTTAGACAGGAGTTTCCCAGTTAGTAGGTTGTCAAACCAAGATGGGTCCCAGGTGTGGTTGAGCAGTTAACTGAACTCCTACACAGCCTAAATTCTAGCCCCCTGCCCCGACCTGCTCTCAAAGACCAGGACTTTAGGATGTGCAAAAAATATTTTTTGTGGCTCTCAGTTCTGCCTTCAGAAAAACAAAACAATGCTCCCAAAACAAAACCCCAGTAGCTTATTGAATACCTACTATGTGCTAAGCACTTTGCATCTGCCCCATGCCTTTCACACCCTAGCCCTGCGGAGGTGGAAGGAAGTGCCTACAGCCCCATTTTGCGGACAAGAAACATGAGATCCGGGGAGGCTGGAGTCTTCTACAGGCACATGCGGAGGAGATGACAGTTGAACCCGAGTTGGCCTGATTTGATAGCAGTGTATGTACTTAACCTAGAGAGACACCCAGCTGGTCCTGGCAAAACCGTGCACCTGACCTCTCCGGCACTGGCCCAGTGCCAGTGGCATGCAGGCCTCCTCACTGTTCCCCAGTCAGATTCCAGGCGTCTCACTGCCTCAGGACATTTGTACCTGATGTTCCCTATGCTTGGCCCGATCCTTCCCCACTTATCTGCAAGGTCCCTCCTACACTTACTCCAGCTTTCTGACCTCTGTCTATGAACAGCCACTCTCTGCCCTTCACCCTGCTTTGTTTTCCCCACAGGATTTCTCAAGCCTGGACTTTGTCATCTTTCTTATCGCTCTGCCCCTCAAGCCCTCCACTCCAGCCACACTGGGCTCCTTGCTGCCCTTCAAACAGATGCACATGCCCTTGCCTCAGGGCCTCTGCACCCACTCCCTGTTCCTGCTACCTGCAGTTCTCCTTTCAGATCTGTGTGACTTTCTCCCTCAGCTCAAATGTCACCTGCTCAGTGAGACCTTCCCTTGACCACCCTATTTAAAAGGTGAAGCTCCCCATCTCCTTCCCCTGCCCCCTGCTTTATTTTCCTCCATAGCGAGTTAGCTCTATCACATGCAGTACTTGCTTATTGTCTGGAATGTCCCCTATTCGAATGTAAATGCCTTGAAGGCAGAACTTTTGCTGTTTGGTTCAGTGCTGTGTCCTATGTCCAGAGCAGTGCCTGGCACATAGTAGGTGCTTAATAACTATTTGCTAGGTAGATTGGTGGTTGGAATTATAACTCCATGAGGTGGTGAGGGTGGTTTCTGTCTTGTTTACAACTGTGTCCTTAGCACCTAGAAGAGTGCCTGGCACATAGTAGGTGCTCAATAAATGTGTTCTGAGAGAACATTCCCACAGGCCAAGGACTGTACGACCTCCCACTGTGACCTGTGCCCTTCTGACTAGGAGGATGGAGTGACCCTGAGGGGTGGGGGTGGCCTATTCCATGCCGCCCTACAGCCGTACCTGTGGTGATGCAGAAGTAGGTCTCGTGGGGAGAGACGTGGTGGATGCGGTGGTGCTTACGTGGCAGGATGACATGCCAGTCCTGCAGGAGGGTGACCCAGCGTGGCAGCCCAAAGTACGTGTGTGACCACTTGTGGATCTGGTTAGTGAAGGTGCAGAAGATGATCAGGCAGAAGATGAAGCATTCCCAGGGGTACAGCTGCTCCAGGGCTTCTGCAGGGTGGGGAGAGGGTGGGTACCCATAGGGCCCATATAATTGTCACATGGGGTGTGGACCGACCACCAGCCTGGCCTTTACCAATCACCTGCCCAGGGTAACTCCCATCCCAGGCTAGTACCCAAGTTCCAGCCTCCCACGTGGCCTCAGGCAGGCTCAGACTCCCCTCTGCTCAGTAAGCACAAGCAATGGTTAAGAACATGGGCTCCGGAGTCGGAGAGCTAGGTTCAGATCCCTGCTATGACGTTTCTTGGCTGTATGAGTCTGGGTCAGCAACTGCCTCTTGACGTCTTAGCTTCCTCATCAATAAAATGGGAGTAAGTCTTTGTCTAGCTTCCCTAGAAGCACAGCCCGAGACAAGGATTCGGGTGCATGTGATTTATTGGGGGAGTCAGGGAGTGAGGGGAATCCTCTTCTGGAAAAAAATCTGAGGGGGTGAAGGAAGCAGGACGGGAAGCACTAAGCAAAGATGGGGTAGGGGGAGTCTTGCCTTAGCCCGATCCTGGCGGGAGAGGGGGGATGGATCTCTGGAGCATTAATGGCTCCACAGAGTTGGGCCAACTCAGAAATGAGGGGGCTGGTCTTTTGTAGGTGTTTTCTGTAACTGGCTTCGCCCCAGGGGAGAGATGGGACCTGCCCTAGCAGTTCTCAGAAGGGGCAGCTGGGAGCCACCACTCCCAGCGGCCAGGGGAGGGTTCCACCCTTCGGGAAGAGGATGTGGGTGGGACACCACAGCATCCACTACACAGCAGGTACCCATCACAGCTACCCACGGGAGGTTGCTCTAAGGATCGACAAGGTGTCGAGTTGTCAGAACAAGACTGGGAGGAGGAAGGACTCATTCCCCCACCTGACAGACAAGGCACAGAGAGGTAACGTGACTTGCTTTGGGACACAGTCCCTCTCTAACATAGGTAGGGCAGAGATCTGAACCCAGGACTGTCTGAGTTCACAGCTGATACTCTGTCCCCTAAGCCAGCGCAGCAAAACCAGAAGCTCGCAGGGCCAGGCAGGTGAACAATGACTGCAGGGAGTGTTGGGACTGTGGCTAACTGGGGAGTGTTGCCCTGTCTAAAGGCAGCAGCTGCAGCTCCGTTCCAGCCCATGAAGCAGCCAGGTGCGAACAAGAACCCAGGGTGGCCAGGTCGCATTGTTTAAGAGAAGCTGGAAACACAGAGCTTTATGTCAAATACCCCACTTTTACACAAAGGTAGCTAAAAATATTTTCATAACCTTGTGAGGGGCCAAACACATACACAAGCCACGGGAGGCTCACGGGGCCGGAGGAGTGTCTGTCCCCGATGGCCTCCTGGGGGGCCGCCACCAGACGCGTGCTCACCGGTGCTCTGGGTGTGGAACGTGTAGGCCATGTTCAACAGCGGCAGCAGTGTCACCAGGCAGTTATCTCCATTGGTCTCGATGAAATCATGACGTGTAATGGCCGTTGGGTCGATGTGATGCTCCCGGAATGGTCGGATGAAAGCCTGGGTAGGACAGGAGGGTGCGAGTGGGCATGGTTCCGACCAGTCAGCCCATGGTGGTCAGCCACTCCCCACCACAGCCTGCACACACTTAATCCAAGCTCACCTCCTTGGCTTTGAGATGCTGGAACATTCCATCATGCCACTGATACAGATCCCACCCAGCCTTCAGCGTCTAGGTCTAGCAGCTCTAGCAGAAGATAGGTTGAGATGACCTGGAAGGGACCTTGGGCTGGTACTGCCCCCCTTTGGGCCTCAGTCTCCCCACCTGGGCTGTCAGGAGTCTTGGAGACAATCTCTGCCCTTCCTTCCCATCCTAAGACAGCTGAGGTGGCCGTCACAGTGACAGGCAGGACCCTTTATTTCTTCCCTGCATCTAAATTCTTCCTTCTGGTAATCCTTTCCTCTTCTTCTGTTAGTAAAATAATTCTGATGGGGCTAACCCCACCATTCCCTAGTTGAGTGAGCATGTGACCCCAGCTTGACCAATCAGAGCATTCCTTCCCTCTGGCCACAGTGACTGGCCGAGGGATGGGCATGTGACCCACGCTGGGCCAATGGGAGTGAGCTATAGGACTTTGACTATAACTCTGGGGAAGGAAGTTCTCCTCCCGCCCGGGGTGGCCACTGAGCTGGGAGGATGAAATTCCAGGGAGCGGGAAGCCAGCATGGCTACCTTACCAGGGGGAAAACCTACATGAGAGTGAAGCCAACAGAGAGGAAGGCAGACACAGACATTGAGAGAGACTGAGAAGAACATGTATGGTCTGTCTGTCCCACAGGACCCAGGCACGCCTTAATTTTCAGGCTCTAGTCCTGAGATCTTCAGTACATGAATCAGTACCTTTGCTTGGTTAAGCCAGTTTGTATTGGATTTTCTATAACTTACAACCAAAAAGGTCTGACTGGTACAAGATCAAGTTCAATGAAAACAAATAAACAAGTGAGCCACAGCAGGGCAGGCAGAGGAGAACAAGAAGTGGCCCTAAAGTCAAAGGATTCTGGTGAGGTGTACACATATCCAAACTCTCCAGAAAATCGCAGGGGATTCCCGTTCTAGTCCTGGAGGAGGGGCACGTAGGTCAGGTCAGGCTGGAAGGGTGGTTTCCATCTTTCAGATAGGGAAACAGAGGCTCAGACATCAGAGAGCCCAACCTCCTTCCAGAAGAGACCAGCTAGGCTGGGTCAAGATATGCACGCACCTTCCCCACGATGGGCAGCTCCACGGAACCCCACGTGTCGGCTCCCCAGTGCACCAGGCCAGACAAGAAGTCAGCAATGAGAGCCCCTGCAACTGTGCACAAGAACAGGGTGAGTGGTGGAAGGGGAGCGGGGACACATGAGGGGCATCTCCCCACCTGCCCACCCCACACCAGGGAGTCACACATTCACTCAGTGGCTTGCTTGCTCATTCACTCATTTGTTGGGGGAAAGGCTGTCCCTTCTCTACTTGGGATGCTTTCTTTTCTGTGAAGGGAGCCTCAGCAATAATACTCCTGGCCTCAATCTGGATCTGTCCCTTTACTTGTTCTGTCCCAGGGGAGATGTAGGGATTGGAGAGAATAAACTGGGCATGCTCAGATCAGCTCAACATTTCCCTATTAGGAACTGAATGTCCCCTGCTCTGACCGCCAAAAGTGCTTTGTAGGGAAGCCCACCCTGTTATAGCGTTGCCAGTGACAAGGTGGAATTGTCCTTCTGGGGTTTGGTGTCAAGAAAGTACCTTAGCTGCAGATAGACACCATGCTCCCCAATCCTACCTCGCTTTGATCAACAATAAATGTGATTATTTGGCATCTAGCAGCTTTTTCTTTGTCTTTGTTCCCAACTGGTTCAGAACTGGAGTGGGGTCCCTTTAGAGACCCCAGCACCATTTGCTTGAGGGTTCAGTATGACACAGAGGTTAAGGGCTGTTAGATCTGGACTTAAATTCCAGCTGTCACTCACTAGCTGTGTGATGCTGGGCATGTTACTTAACCTCTCTCTCTGTGCCCGAGTTTCCTCTAGATAGATGGTAATGATGATGCTAAAAAAAATAGCAGCTATCATTTAATGAGCACTTTCTTAGTGTCAGACGCAAGTGCTTTACATGCTTGAGTTCAATAAATTCTCATAACCTGTTAGAAGCTGGTCCCGTTTTTGTTCTCACTTTATATGAGAAGGAAACAGGTTTGGAGAACAGAAGGTGGCACCTTGGTAGACCAAGGTAGCACAGATGGCAAGCAGACCTGCCTTGGGGTCCAAATCTAACACAGCAGGATGCACCATCACCTCGTACACATGGGGAAACTGAGACAGAGAGGCAACCACCTTCCAAAGTGACGCCCCAGTGCCATCCTCCATCACACTGCCCTGTTGCTGCATCTCAGCCTTCTGGGTGTGTTCCCTTGTATGTCTCTTGAGTCCTTGCATTTGCTTTTCCCTCTGCCTGGGACATTCCTGTCCAAGATGTAACACAACTCACTCCTTCACTTCCTTCAGGTCTTTACTCAAAGTCCTCCAGGGACACCTGATCTAAAATTGGACCCACTGTCACCTTCCAGCATTTCCCATCTCCTGTCACCTTGGACTTCATTTTTCTTTGTTTACTATATCCTTCACAAGAATGTCAGGCCCACAAAGGCAGGGATTTTAGTCTTGCCAATGGCTGTATCCCTGTACCTCAGTAAATACTCATTGAACCAATCGATGTAAATACTAAGTACAGTGCTTGGTGCACAGTAAGTCCTTGATACTTATTGCAGTTGTAATTCAGTCATTTGGTCTGTCAAACAGCTGTCTGTGGTCTGGAACCTGTGCTGTGCGGCACACTCTAGGGCCAGTCACGCATCAGACACTGAGCTCCCCGTCTCTGGGGCAAACAGACATGAGGTGGGGAAAGCTGTAAAACATGGCAGGGGACAAACACAGTTTTCAGTGATGGTAAGTGTAGCCCACTGGGTCACGTGACTTCAGGCAAGCTCTCCCCACCCCCCCCTCCCCAGACTCAGTTTCTTTGTGTGAACTTGTTGTTCAAGGCCCAGCTAGGCCATTTAAAGGTTTCCTGAGTTCTGCCAGGGCCCTCAGCCCCTCGGTGACAAGAGACCAGGGCACTGGGGCACTGTGCCGGCTGCAGAAAAGTCACCAGGGGCCTCCCTGGAGAATGAGGGTCATGAGCGAGGGGGCAAGAGTGGGCACGCAGGTCACTGTGGACAGGCAGTTCTGATGGTTGGGCCCAAGTTAAGGGGCAGCTACGAATGAAGACTTCCTGGAGGCTCTGGGGCCTCCACCCCGTGGATACCAAACAGGGAACAGATGGTGGAGGCAGGGGAGACGCAGCTCTATGCAGGCACCTTCAAGTTCTTGGTGACAAAGACAGGTGGGCAGGTGAGGACAAGCACCACCTCCTGGAATGCGGAAGCCATAGGGTGACACTGCCCAAGTAGGTCCCTCTGGGCCTGTGTACCCAGGGCCCCACCCAGGGCAGTCCTCCTCCCCAGTGACAAATGCTGGGAGGGTGGCCTCAGGTAAGAAAGTGCAGGAGGCCAGGCAGGCGGAAGCCAAGGGCTGTTGCACTTGCTGTTCCCCCAGCTGGCTCCCCACCCCTCCCTAAAGTTCCCCGAGTGGCTGGCTCCTCCTCAGCCTTCTAGTTCTGGGCAAACCTCACCCAGCCCCCCCTGGTGAAAGCCAGCCTCTCTCCTCAGTCGGGTGCTCCTGGTCACGTCTCTGTGCTTAATTTCTCTCATGGCATTCGTCACTGCCTGAGATGGTGTCATTTATTATCCCACTTCTTGGGTGAGGAAAGGGGCTCTGAGAAGTTGACCCCCCAACCCCGTTCCATGGCGTGGAAGTGGCAGCCACAGGATGCGAAAAGGTGGGTCTTCCTGCCTCTAACACCAGTACCCTTTCATGCCCTTAAACTGTACTCAGTAGGTCCAGGGGCTGTAACAGAGCTCCTAGGCCATAGTACAGGATGCTCTGTACACCCTACCTGTGTCTCCCCGGAGGGACAAGAGGCGAGACGGCCAAGAGTTAAGGTGAATCTAGATCAAGAATCAGGAGCTTCCTCTCTTGCTGCCTACCATATGGCTGTGTGACCCTCTGGGCCTCAGCATCTTCCCTTGCACAGTGACGGGTCAGCTGAGGGGCCTCTGGAGGCTGCATCCCGGCCCCTCTGGCAATGCCTCTAAATGCTGCCCACACGCAAAGGCGGCCTCCCAGGGTGTGACCTGGTGCCCCTTAACTTTCCTCTCACCCCTGTTCCGTGCAACCACGGATCTGCTTCTTATCACAGATTGGTTTTGCCTATTCTAGAACTTCACATAAATGGATTCATATAGTGTGTGCTCTTTTGGGTCTAGCTTCTTTCATTAGCATAATGCTTCTGGGGTCATCCGTGTAGCTGATGTAGCAGCAACTTCGTCATTTTTATTGCTGAGCTGTGTTCCGAAGTCTGGATGTACCGCATGTTTATCCATTTCGCTGTTGGACATCTGGGTTGTTTTCAGGTGGGGCTGTTCTGACTCATCTTCCGTGAAAGCGTTCATATATAGGCCTGTGTGTAGACAGATGCCCTCGTTTCCTTTGGGTAAAGATGTCAGCTATTTATTTATTTAGTTTTTTTTTTTTTTTTTAAGATTTTATTTATTTAGTTTTAGAAAGAGGGGAAGGGAGAGTGAAAGGGGGGAGAGAAATATTGATGTGTGAGAGATAACACTGATTGGCTGCCTCTCACGTGCCTCCAACTGGGGACCTGGCCTGCAACCCAGGCATGTGTCCTGACTGGGAATGGAACAGGTGATTTCTTGGTTCATAGGCCGGCACTCAGTCTACTGGGCCATACCAGCCAGGGCTATTTAGTTTATTTACTTGACATTTATTGGGCACTTCAGGTACCAGGCCCTAGGTGAGCACCTTAAATGTTTTATCTCTGTTAATCCCTGCACTGACGAAGGCCAGTCCTAAGCCGATTACATGTCTTATCTCCGTAACCACCCTAAGCATTTAATCCTTACAGATGACAGAAATAGCAATAAAAACAATACAGATGGTCCCGGACTTACAATGGTTCAATCTATGACTTTCCAACTTTCCAATGGCACGAAAGCAATACACGAAATAAATTACATATGGTATTTAACAGTGTATTATAGAATAAGCGTTGAACGTTGACGTTGCCCAGCTATAGGCTAATGTCAAGTGTTCCGAGCACATGTCAGGATGGCGAGGCTGAGCTCTGGCATTCAGTAGGTTAGGCGTATTAAATGCATTGTTGACGTCCGGTATTTTACCAGGATGTAACCCCATCCTAAGCCAAGGGGCATCTGTATTAGAAGAAACAACATTTGTGGCAACAGTTAAACGCTGGAGCACTTCCTGCCTACCTGATCCTATGCAGCAGGTGTTAAAAAGTGCATCATCGGGGGTCGCAGCTCCCCACACCTTATATGTGGGCTGTGCGCTCAGTGCCTTCCAGAGAGAGTACAGGACGGGAGGGGGAGGGGGTAGCTCTGCAGTGGAGAAAGCTGGCAAACACTGCCTGGGCCAGCGGGTCACACCGACACACGCACCCTTGCTAGAATGTGATGAAAATGACTCTTCCCCTCTGAGCTCCTCCTCTGCAAACATACAACCCAGGCTAAGGATAGCACCACATGCCAGCGGAGGGGCATGCAGCAGAATGCCAGTCCTCAAAACTGTCAACGTCACCGAAAACAAGGAAAATGTGAGAAACCGTCACAGCCAAGAAGAGCCTAAAGGGACACGACAACTAAACATGATGGGGAGTCCTGAGTGGGGTCTTGGAACAGGAAGAGGACATCCGGTATAAACCAGGCAAACTGAACACACTACGGACTTTAGTTCATAATGACGCATCCATATTGGAACACTAATTATAGCCGATGTACAATACTGATGGAGGGTATCAGATGCTAATAATAGGTGAGACTGGGCACAGGGGTGGGTGTATGGGAACTCTCTGTACTATCTGCTCGTTTTCTGTAAGTCTAACTGTCTGAAGAATCGTGTGTTACCTCACTGCATGTCTACCTGGACGGGCCCTACCACACCCTGACAGAGGGGGAAATGAGACGTAGTGGGTAGGACTGGCCAGCGCCACACAGTGGCTGGACGGTCAGGGTTCCTAGCACATGGCCAGAGACCATCACGAGGTGTTCGGGATGGCACCCAGCCTTCATGTCCGAGTCTGGGAAGTGGGGATTTCAATAGTACTCACTTCACCTAACTAAAATCAAGTTAATAAGGTGGGCTGGTGCAGGTAAAGTGCTTAGCATGGTGCCTGGGACACAGCGAGTGTTCCCCAAATGTAGCTATAGCAAGTAGTTTCAATGTTACTCCCCTCTCAGAGCCTCGGTCTTGTCGCCTGTTAAAGGACCAGCACCTGGCCTTTTCAGGCTGCCCAGCAGGGAGAGGTGTCCACTTGGACAGAGGTCAGGAACTACTTGGGGAGAGAATGAGCTCTCCCTTCCTTCGGGGAGAAAGCAGCTCTGGGATCCCCGGGCCCCAGGCTGTTTTTAGACTCCAGGCCTGCTGCCTGAGGCTGCTTTAATGGGGACAGCGGTGGCAGAGGCGGGCACACAGAAGCGTCTTTGTCCCAGCTGGTGGTGGCGGCTGGCGGATGGCTCACCCTGGGGACTGCTTTAGCCAGATTGCCTCCTGGTCTGCAGGACACTGGGGCGGGGTAGGAAATGGGGGATGACTCACTCCAGGCTACCCTGACTCACTGGGTGACCCTGAAACAATCCCTGGGCCTCTTGGGTGGGGGGCCCCATTTCCTCACAGGTCACCCACCAGGGACTTCTTCATCCCTGCCCAATTCACGGCCTAGGGTGGAGACTGAGACAGAGTGGACATTGCTGAGGGCTGGTCCTGGGCCAAACCCTGGCTTTCTGCTCAGATCACATGGAGACACCCCACCTGACTGGTCACCAAAACTCCTACTCTCTCTTTCAAGGACCAACTCACAAGCCCCACACAACCTTTGGAATAAAAACCCTGGCCTCCTCTCTCTTCCCTGAAGCACTGGACACACACACTAGCCTCAGGGCCTTTGCACCTGCTGTTCCTGTTGCCTGAACTACGCCTCCCAAAGATGTCTGCCAGGCACCCTCCCTCACCTCTACACAAATATCACTTATACAGAGAAACCTCCCCTGACCTCTCCCATCTTCCCTGCCTACACCTGTTTCTTGATCACGTGGCATTGCGCCACCTATTTGCATTTATTAACTGCGTGCCTTTTCACACCTCTGCCTCCCCCGATTTCAGAGGCCTTGCAGAGGTGCCGGGATCTCTGGGGAGACAATGCTGGTGGGGGTGGGCACGTAGGCTGGCAGCGTGCCCTTGCCTCCTGCATGTTAACACACAAATCAGCACAGCTACTTAGACTGATTAGGGACTGTGTCAACACTGCTATCAGGGGATTGTCTGCTCTTATCAGCCCGGAGGCAAAGGTAGAGATTGGGAAACTAGAATCAGATGCGCTGGCCTGTCAGAGGTCTCTTGGGCCCAGGGCTGGAAGCTGCCTGGTCCCAGCCATGGAAGGGACTGGTGACCTACTTGGGATGTCCACTGTCCTGGTTCACACAACACATACCTAGGCCCGAAGGCTGTTGATCCTTTGCCTCAGATGGGCCCGCTGCCTACTGTCTCCTCCCAATGATAACTTTGAGAGCTGGGTAGCTCTGAAAGAAAATTTGACCCCAGGTTCTGCTGTTGCCTTGCGGAGGCGGGGGGGCGGGGGGGGGGGGGGGGGGAGGGGCAGCGCGGAGTGGGCAAGGGGCAAGTTGCCTGGCCACTCAGAGGACGGTGATCAGAACCTTCTCACTAGGTTGCCACCAAGAAGTTAAAAGTGCTCAGCCTGGGGCCTGGCACACAGTAGGCACTCAGGAAATAGCCACTGACAACCAAGCCACCAAGGCAGAAGGCCCTGGCCCTGGTGAGTGGTATGTTGGATGGTGACCCCTCCCTACCTCTCTTTGGTCATTGGTCCTCTCAGCAGTTATGCACACCTGCATTTTGCCCTCGCACTAGCCCCAGGAGGCAGGTACTGTGAGCAGTTTCACTTAAAAGATGTAGAAAATGAGGCTCAGAGATGTAATGACACTTGCCCAAGGTCACACATGGTGGAGCTGGGACTGAACCCAGGTCTGCAGAGGCCTGCTCGTAACCACCCCAGATGGGGCGGTAGGCTCACACTGTCTGCATTACTGCCCTTGAATGAGAGGCTGGCAGTGGAGATCCCTCTAAACCCATCTGGCTCTTGTGGAGGGGGGGGTCCCAGGCTCCCCAGCACTGGATGGGTTTATCCCCCTCTCCTGCAGCTGGCCTGGCTGGCCCCCTAGCCCATGCCCACCCCCACCCCAGACCCAGATGGCTTATTTAGGTGGCCTGAGTACCACTGGCCAGAATGCTTTTAATGAGAGTGTGGGAGCTGAACGCTAGGAGTGGAGACAGTGAATTAAGAAGTATGTTGTGTTCCTGGCATGAGATGTGACTCTGAGCCAGGCCCTTCTCCGAGCCTCAGTTTCCCCATCTGAAAAATAATGAGTAACTGTAGCATCTGCCTCCCCCGCTGTGGATCGCTGAGGGCTGACCGGGGAAACTAGACAGAAGGCACTAATAAGTTGCAGTGTGCTCCTTCATTCATTCAATAAATATTTATCGTGCACCTACTGTGTGTTAGGCCTTGTGCTTGGGGCTGGGGACATAGCAGTGAACAGACAAAAATCTCTACTCTTAGGAAGCTGACATTTGAATAGAGGAAAAATATAATAAACAGATAAAGAAATATATTATATAAAAATAGGGTGGGGGGATAGTGTATGACAGGGCTGCCATTTTTAGGGATAACCAGGGGAAGGGTAGCTCCCAGGGGAGGTGACCTCTGAGCAGAGAACTGGATGAGGTAGTGAGCTATGGAGGTATCTACAGGAAGTGCTCCAGGCACAGGGGAAAGCACCTGCAAAGGGTTAGGAATCGGCCCAGCACAGGCACAGGGAGGAGGCCAGTGTGGTGGGGGCAGGGAGAGCCAGAGAAGAGTGGAGGGAGATGAGGTCTGCGCAGGAGCAGGGCTGGGCTGTGCTGAGGGGTTGGTGTTTCATTCTAAGTGTACAGGGGAGACGGGGCAGCGGCATGACCTGACAGGCTCTAACAGGATCCCTCTGGCGGTGTGTGGACAATGGAAGCGAGGGTGGAAGTGGGGAGACCAGGGAGGAGGCTCCTCTGAGAGTCCAGCGGGGAGAGGGTGGTGGCTGGACCAGGGTGGGTGGTGGAGAGAAAGAGTGATGGCTAAATTCTGGGTGCAGTTTGAAAGTGGAGCTGAGAACGTCGGCTGACGCTTTGGATGTGGAACGTGAGAAAGAGCAGCTGAGGACGACACCCAGATTTTTGGCCCAAGGGACAGGAAGGACTCAGATGCCACTGACTGAGATGAGAGGCAGAGTTCCCACAGCATGTACCGCACTTGTGCACACACATGAGCATGCACATCCACACATGTATACATGTGCCATCAGAGGGGCACAGACTCTAGATACATCCCTGGCCCCCATGGAAATAGAGGCAGTGGGCAGAGTCACGGGTACTCACCGACACCCAGCATTACGAGGGGCGTGTGCTCCCAGCGGGCCAGCAGCAGGAGGTGGACCAAGTTGTAGGCCACGAGGCTGAAGCACAGGACCACACAGCACCACTCCTGGAAGCGCTTGCCTGCGGGGAGAGAGGGGAGAGGTGAGCATATAGGGCAGCTTCTAATTCTCAAACGCAGCCAGAAGGCAGGATGTGGGAGTGAAATCTTCTCTTTAAATGTTGACACATATTTTTAATAGGCACACAAGCCTGGACAAGCTGAGACTCAGTGCAGCTTTGTCTGAGGTGTCAAAGCACTGAAATAACTTGTGTCCATGGCCTGGGGGATCAGCCAAGTTAATGTGGTCCACAGTATCTCTGTAGCTAGGAGAAAGCCAGGGTGTGCACATGTTAGAATATCCAGGACATATTGGTAAGTGCAAACAGCAGCCATTTATGCAAAAAACAAACAAAAAACACCCCACGTGGGTGACACAGAATGTATGACAGGGCCCCTAAGAAAATTGTTTTCCCAGGCAGCTGGGCCCAAGGGCATAAAAGACCCTTAATGATAACAATTTTATCATTAGTGTTTATATCTACTGAACAGTGACTGTGTGTCAGGAACCAGCTGAGGTGATGCTATTTTGCAAATGAGAAGTGTGAGGGTCAGAGTGGTCCCAAGGAAGCAACCCAAGGCCACCCAGCTAGTCAGCTACAGACTAGGACCCTGTGGCCAGAGGGTCTGGCTCCTGAGACCCTGCTCTTACCTGTCCTGCTATCCTTGGTCCCTCCCTATCACCCTTATGGCCTTGGCCACATTCTGGGACAGGAGCTCCTTAAACAATAAGGCCAGGCAGGCCCCTGTGAGTGATTAACCACTGAAGGGGCCAGGGCATGTAAAGATGTTTCCTCCACCAAAAAGAAAGAAAGGAAAGAAAGAAAGAAAGAAGAAAGAAAAAGAAAGAAAGACTCCTCCTGCATCTGTCCTCTCCTCTCTTTAGTGCTTTGTATATGCTGTTTCCTTCACCCCATCTGCACCAGGCTGACTCTGGCACTGCCCTTGCAAATCTCGACCTGGAACCTCTGCCTCCAGGAAGCCATCCATGATTCCTCCTCTGACCCCCCCCCCCCCC